>VWZD01000884.1:0-83207 GCA_013396695.1 Sakesphorus luctuosus | reverse complement strand
AATATAAATAATATCCCAGTAAAAGGTTGTATTTACCTATTATTTAATAATCTGCCACATAGGAAACTATTAAAAGGGTGAAAATAGCAGTGAGTAAAATTTTAGGATATGCATTAAACTAGCAAAAGAGAAATAAAACAACATATGTCTATGAAAGAAAACTAAAGATGCAGAGATCTGCCAATGTGGCCTCTTCTTAGTACATTTCAGAGCATTAATATATTAATTCATTCTTTTACCATGGCACATAATTCAGCGTTGTGGAATGAATGTCAAACAGAGTATCAAAGCAGAAATACTCTGAAAGTAAGTCAGATTGATACTAAAAAGCAGGTTTGAAATTAACCATCCAAATGCAAGATTAGGAACTTGAAGTTATGCACATTTCTACTGAAAACAGGGGACTTAATCAGTTGGAAATAGTGTAACAGGGAGAAGACTTAGATACTCTGATCTCCCTGAGGATGACAATGTGCTGCTACTGCTACCATGTGACCCCACAAGAACAACAAATACAAACTGAGGCTGTACAAGGAGCTCTGATGCCACAAGACAAGGACTTGGGGAGACAACATCCACACACAGTCCTGGCTGCTGTCTTGCAAGGAACATGAGTTAAAACAGAAACAGATACAAGGAAAGACAACTGGAATCACTAGGCTCATTGGGGAGTGGAGGCATGTATAACCTGTCTAGTTTAGCAAATGAAAGGCTAAAATGGACTAGACCTGCCACTTACAGGTACTGGTGAAGAACAGATGCTATTCAAGCTAAATTATGTGTTAGAAGAAATCAAAAGGACATAAATACCCACAGCCTGAAAATCAGAAGGTTTTTAATCATTTGAGAGCGGACCTTCTACAACAAACTTCCAGCAGAAACACTGGGAGCAAGAAATCTAACTGGCTCTAGAATGTATCTGGATAAAGCCATAAAAGGGGTGGTATAAGATATGTCTGTGAGGTCACAGGACTAAATTCTAAGTTCTAGGATGTGCCATACATCCTCCCATCTTCCATTATGAAAGGGATGGAGGCACAGTGACAAGGCAAGACATCCTTCCAGCCCCCTGCTAACTCCCTGATAACCGATTCACCCCAGTCAGCAGATAGTAACTTCTCACCTACAGAGCACAACATGTTACTACAAGGAATTTCAGTTAGATTTATGGTCTTAGGGGAGCTACAGAGCATATTACTAGGGCTGATTAAGTCTAACTAATGGGGTTTTTTTCCGATTTATACCTTCTCAGGTTCCGTGATGATCACTTGTGACTGTGTTTACATATACATGCGTGCAAACACACAAAACCTATGATTTTCCACAATGAAAAAATGAAACTCATTCAACTAAATTACAGTTTGGTGTGGCTGCAAACCTTACAGCAATTGATAATGGTCTCTTGATACTTTCCACTTCAAAGCCCAGGATGTCCTGAACTGGTCCCCACCTCTAATGTATTCACTTTCTGTCAGCCAGCATGGCTCTCCTATGGCTGTGCTGCAGCTCTGCTGTACAACACTGACACAAGCCTCTGTGTTTCTTCAAGCCCAGGATGGTGAAGTTGATGGCTCAGGAAATGAGGAATATCTCTTTCACAGCTGAAGAACAACTGGACGTGATGCCTGCACATTGTGACAACAAACACAATGGTCATGCACACTGACAAGAAGCATTAGCTGTCCCACCTCCAGTGACACATTAGAAGAGCTGGAGAGTTAAGTGGACATGGAGATTGAAAATCCAGTCCCAGGAGGGTCCCAGTGTCCCCTTAGCTGGATGCACTTGCAGAGGTCATCTTGAACCTACTCTGCTGCCTACAGAGATATCTACATTTTTACATTCAGCACCTGTCCTAGATTTACTTAAATAGTTAAACACTGCCTAAATTGGATGTCCTAAAGAGATAATGGCTAGCAATATTGTTACCTTGATTTGAATAATGATTCATTTTGAAACAGAATAAATATTAACTGATTCTAAAAACTTGCAGCTTTCAATTGCCAGAGCATTTCTGTACAAACAAATATTCTCACTTGTACAATGGCTCTGAGGGGGAAAAAATACAGTTTCAAATTCTTACATTGTAGCATTGTAGGGAACAATCTCATTTCTTCTCGTGTTGCATCCTGTCCCCAAATCAATAGATATTTTAAGCATTTATCAACTCTGCCCTATAAAAAGTACAGAAGAAGCTACGCAATGCTGCCAAGGATATCTCACAGACTGAGGGAGTCTAAGCAACCTCTCAGGTGCTTCTCCACCATGCATGCAGAAATGCAACTCTTCTAGCAGTTATAGGCTGTACATTTTCTCACCCTCTGAAATTTCACAGGTTACTCTTACCAAGAAAATATGAGAAAATTATTAAGGATGTAATATGTCATTTAGTGGTCCAAACACACCTTTAGTTAAATTGGTCAGAAAAATTGGTCCAGGCAGATTTAGTCCTTACAAGTAATGGCTTGCACTTATAAAAGAAATTGCTTCAGTCGTTTTCTTTTCTATATGGTTAAGATTTTTAAGAGAGAGTAAGGAAGTCAGGCACCTCAGTGTGAAAATTCATAGGACTAAACTATTTAATTTAAAAACTCTACTGAAGAACGCCATTCTGGATTTTTACACTGGAAATTCTTGTGTTAAAAGAAAAAAAGTCTTATAATTTTTTTCAGTATATACAGACAAGTGAGCATGTATACACACCCACAGGCATGCACAATCACAGACATATATGACAGATATTTAGTATTGTGTTAATTGGTATCACTAAGATGGAAGGCATCATCAATCCATATGAGGATCACAAGACCATTTCTGAAGCACTGTATAATTTTGGGAATGACTCCAATAGAATGAGCATTAAATGTATGATCAAAAAGAAGGTCATCTACTGAGACATCAATGACAGGTAGTTTGCCTAGAAAACATAACATCACTTTGGGAACACAGCAGCAAAAAAATAAAGGTTCTTCAGATCAGAAAAGCGGGGGTTTCATCTGAACCGCTAGCAAGGTGCATGCCCTTGTGAAATGTGGAAAAGGAGCTCTATGTCTTTAGCAGAGAAAAGGAAGGCTAAAGGAGATTGTCATGCATTTTTACAAACAGGGGGATAGAGAAATGCTGTTTAAGGTAAGGGAAAATGCATGGGCAAGAACTTATGTATGCAAGATTACTGGAATAAATATAAGATAGTAAAAAGATGGCATTTTCCCCAAGGCAGCAAGGTGTTTAAACAATCTTCTCATAATAATACTGGGGGCAAGAAAACAAGTTATAACCCTCTTAAATTCAACAAAATTATGCAACCTTGACAACTGATATTCAAGAGAGGTCTGAAATTAGTATAATAAAGTTATTGTGCATGAGGAAAGAAGCCATAAAGATCTCTGAGTACAATAATAAGATTGTGTATTGTTCTAAAGTGAGGAAGGTTACCTAAAGGTTTAATCTTGAGTTTTAACTTGAAAAAGATAGTTGGAATTTTCTTATCATTATTTTCTCTTCTAATGAGCATCCTCTGTAAAATCTGTTGGTGTGTTTTAGAGGCTGATTTATTAATATCAATATTTTACTTTTCTAATTTCCAGTCAGTCTTCTGCATAGATTGAACAGAAAAGCTAAGAATAGGAAACCAGAATTTAAGTTTTATTATTTTTAGTTATTATTTGTAAGACCAACCATCTGTGTATCAGATATTAAAAACAGATCTCATTTTTCCTAGTAGAATATCTAATAGCATTTCCAATATTAGGAACTAATTCTGTGACTTTTTATGTCCTAACTGGCTAAGATCCCTTTTGTGCTTTTTCCTCTGTTCTTCTGTCTTCTGCATCTAGCACACGTTCTTGCCACTGTAGCAACCCCTTGCATCAAGCTGTCTAATTGAACATGGGTTCAAAATCCTTGAACCCTTTCATACTCTTATTTTTGGCACTGAAGTTCAAGGTTTTGAAAGGGACTCCAGATTGGTGACGGTCCTTCAAGCTACCCTTGCTGTCATAGCAACCCAAAACCACAGAGGAATCGAGTGTGATGTGGAAGGTCTCTTCAGAACCCATACGAGCCACATGGTAAGGATGGAAATCTTCCACTCTGGTATGCAGAAGGTGAAGCTGAGTGCTCTGTCTGATTTGCATGGCCACCAAAGTGCTCCTTCCTGTAGCTGGGGAGCTTGGCAAGCATACATTATGGTTTAAAGATCCTGTAAAGAACTGCCTGATTCTTTCTCACTGCCATTTTTCTGAACTTTTTTTTTGTCTCTGAAGAATAAGGTGTTTTGATTTATTTAATAGCAGGAATCAAGATATTTAACCTAGTTTTAGCCCAGGCTCTGCACTCATTATTAAAGGTTTAAATGAACTCAGGAGAAGGCCTTTGGGTGCTGTGTCCTGCCGAGCTTCAGCTCTCCCTGCACAGAATCCGGCTGTCACCCATTTCAGCTTTCACAAAACAAAAACTCAGTAGCAGATAGTAAGAGGAGGCAAAAGAAAAAGCAAAAGGAGGCCCTAAATGAGCATAGGGCAAAGCTGACTTACCTCAGAAGAAATGCAACAGTAGTACAGGCTGTTGTATAGTTTCTACAGAGACTGCTGTCATAGACTTTTAATTTTAACCTGCCACATAGTTTTACTTTTTATGTCCTGAGGTTCTGCAGATAGAAAGTGCCATTTTGCTGTCAGTATTCATCCGAGGGTGGTGAAATGACTATCATATTAATTAGCTTTCCTGGGGTCATGTTACGCAGTGTAACACAGATCACTGGGGACAAAAAAAAAAGCCCTAGGAGGTGACCTTTATTTACCTAAATAAGGACTAACCTCATAGGTTGTAAAATTAGTGATTATTATCTGATCTCAACAGCTATTTAGGCACACAACTGCTCTTAGGTTGCAGACACTGAAAACTTGCAATAACATCCATCAGTTTATCAGACTATGGTGGGACATTTTTCCCCCTGATTGGTCACTTGTTTTTTTTCTCAGACACAGCAAGGTACACTGAACATCTTCTCCACCTCTCCTCTGTACAGAACCATACCTTCCCTTTTGTCTTGATGTGCTCATTGATAACTGAGGTTGCTCCCTTAACCCCCTGCTGGGGAATGTAGGAGAATAAAGAGAAACTGAGTACTAAGGAGGGATGGCTCTGCTTTCCCAATTAAATAATCACATTCCTGTTCTTTTTATACAGTTTATATGTTTTGTTTAAGATACATGTAGGTCGAATGAGGGGAAGTTCCTTGTTAAGGGAAATTGGAATAAATAATAAATTCAACTTTATGAAAATGGGCTAGGGGAAGAAAAGAGCTCTAGAAGAAACAGTGAACTGCTTTCTGCCAGCCTGTTTCAACCCTTTCTGCCTGTGGAAATCAAGTAGCAGAAGGACTGCAGCTCATAAAACCCCAGGTCCTCTGGGAGCCCAGCAGACTGTGTGTCAGAGGAGCTCCCACACTCCTTGCAGCCTGACAACAATGTGGCTTCATTATGAACATCCTCATTACACACAAACTTGGCATTTCAGTCCTCCTCTCCTCCACAGTAGGAATGCTTTCTTGTGGGATGTTAGATCTCATCTCTGCTTCCCTCTTGGCAGGAATGGGAGGGAAGAGAGTGGGATTTGGGCTCCCTGGGGGGAGATCAGCCCTGCTGGCATGGGAGACATTTGGGGTTTGTGGTGCTGCATCCCTCTCCATTGGGCAAAGCCCAGCAATCCCTGGTGCAGCCTCCCAGACTGCTCCAGCATTGTCAAACTGCTTCATGCAAACTCATCTAATCCCCAGGTAAACTCTGATTTCCTCTTTATCAGGTTTAGCTGGAAAACAAAACAATCAATTAAATAAGCAAAACAGAAGACTTAAATGTTATTTATGCTCTTAATTATCTCATTCTAGTGAGTATTTTAGTCCCTGTCTGGTCAGAACATTAATTATCTTCATAAATACAGCAAAAGTTAAATAATAAGCACCCAGGGCTACAGAAGCAGTACAGTGATCAAGCTTAAATGAACATATAAATTTTATTAATGGATGCTTTATACAACTCCACATATTATAAATCAAACAAATAACCTATTTCAATATTCTCAAGTTGCAGTGAAAAAGCTTTAACATTATTGAGGATAATTTTTATTAAGTTTAAAACTCCTTTTTTGTAGTAATGAGGCTGCTATGGGAATAATTTAATCTGGTTTGTCATGAGGCACCTCAGCTTGTTAAATAAGTTAATAAATGACCATGAATTAATCAAAGTGACAAAGCTATGAAGAGCTGAAAATGTGAGACAATTCTGGTGATAATATTAATTAGCATTTAATTAGAAACTTAGGGGCCATAAATAAAAAGTCATAGGAGAGACATCTATTCAAATTGCTTTGAAAGTGTGTTTGAGTTGTATTTGCTTTAGGAAGAAACCTTTCCTTCCTACCCCACTTCCCTCCTTTTAATTTCTTTTCACACTGTACATAGCAGAGTTGCAGTGACATCACATGGATGTAAATGAGACCATACTGGATTTATTTTTTTCCAATTAAAAGGCTCTGAACTGGAATTGTGTTTTTCCCTCTCTGGATTGAATGAAAGCAATATTTTTTATGGATTCCTGAATTCTAGACAAGCAGAGGAAAAAATAGCAGAGGGATGGGATTTCTATTTCTGCTATTTGACTTAAGATATACGTCACCTTTCTCTAAGGAAAGATTGATGTTGCCGTGATACTGCTGCTGCTCTCTGTACACAGCAATGTCTTCTGTTTGTGAGCAGGAGACTCATTCATTATTTCACATTACAGAGCAGAAGCAGAGTTTATAATTATAGTCCTTTTGTTGTTTCTCCCCACAAGGTGCTCATTTCTAAAGGGACAGTTCCTGATAGCAAAAGAGATAATATGTCACCCTGTTATGTATTTCAGGCTGTTTTCCTGCAGAGCACACTTTATTATTTGCTACATTTACACAAGAAGGTTACCTGCAGTAAACTTGCTTTCTGTATTCACCAGTCTATTTCTGTCATGGCTCATTTATGTGTGAACATGACTGACTAAATCCAAAGTTATCCACAACTGACAAGTGCCATACCTACAGTTCAGTCAGCCCCTTCCTTAAGATACTGCCAAGGGTTTGAAATGATGGGACAATGAAGTGGAGAGAGAGACAATCAGAATCAAATTGATCCAATTCCTTGTGTATAAAAGGGATTCTGCCTAATAAGACACAGATTGCTTTGCTCTCCAAACACATTAAAAAGGTCTAAACCTGGCCTTCAATGTGTGAGTGATATGAAAATGCCGAAGTTTTAAAGTGGGGTTCTTCAGCCGTTTCCTTGCAAGGCCTTTAAGTACAGTGTAGTATAAATCCAGCATAAAAACTATCTGTTACCAACAGGGTTTTGTTATTTTTAGTGGGATGTTTAGATTGAAGAGCCCAGTGATGACACAGAATCCATTTTCCTTTTCACTTTGTTTTCTGTTGGCTTAACAAACAATTTGCATCTGTTAATAAAATTAAACTTGTTAAATGAATAAGCAGCAGCTCCTCTTAGTGATGCTCCCAATTCCCATTTCCAATATAGCAAACTGAGTTCCTGAATATATTTCTTTATATTAAGTCTCCATAGAACACAGTGGTTAACACAAATATTCCTTCCAAATTACCAGCTGCTTCTGCACTGCAATACATATCAGGTCTGGAATTTAATAAGATATTTTACTGAACTTTCAGAAGATAAAGAGCTGAGCAGCAGTCACTAAAGACTCAGGAGAAATTGTTGTACCTTCAAGCATTAAGACACCAAGCCTTTACATATTTCCTTTCCCCTAATTAATAAGCCCCTGGATTTGCATGTGAACATCTAACTTTTTTTTTTTTTTTAGAGAGACAGATCTACATATTTCAATATTCAGAAAGGAAGAGGGTTTGGGCTTTTTTAACCTCTGTCTCATATTTTCCAACCACTACTTCTTAACATATTGAATGGCCCACAAAACCAGATTTATCACCTTCCATTTCCAGTACAAACCCCAAACTAGGAGGCCAAGCCTGCTATATGGACTAGGAGCTGTATGTTGGCTGATGCTGTGGTAATTTTAGTATTTTTTAACATTTTCTGTGAACCCAGTAAAAAGGATAACATGTTCAGTAGCAACTTTCTTTGTTTGCAGTTGCTGGTCTGCTAGGGGGTCTTCCATCCCTGGCTGGTCCCTCCTGAGCAGCGTGGCCACCCTTAAGGTTTATCTGCCACAGCTGAGCGAGCTTGGACAGCAACAGTGAAGTCCTCGGGACTAGAACCTACAGCCCCCGGCATTCCCAAGAGGTCTCCCATCCAAGTACTGACTGGGGCTGACCCTGCTCAGCTCCCGAGATCAGACGGGATTGGGCGTCGGGGTGGCATTTAACTGCCTGAGTCATTAGCAGGTATTCTCAAATTGGCTGCAAAAACTAGGTACTCAAATCTTACCCTACTTCTTTTTTAATTTTTTCTTTTTTTCTTTCTTTTTTTTTTTTTTTAAGAAGAGGGAAAAGAAGAAAAGTGAAGTCAGAGGACTAAGCTATCCTTACTGTACTAGTAGGGTACAGTTGCCTTCAAAATAGAGAACTGAATGTGATGTCACAGCAAGTACCTCCCAGTCCTATATGTTTATGCTATCAGAACAACTCATAATAGTAGAAAAATTCATAGAGACAGATAAATTATACCTTTCCTGAGCTTTATGTATTGCGCTGATGGCTAGTCAAAACATCTTAATTGCCTTTCTAGTTCCAGAAAACATTCTGGTACACACTGGAATTTGGCAAGCTTCCATGATTTAAAATCTTATTGAGGAAAAAACACCTCATGTACAACTCATGTAATTGCATATGAAAGTGCATGCATTTTGTTTGTTAGCACCTGCTTTATTGTGCTTAATTCTGATTTTTGTGGGCATGGGAGAATTAAGGCAAAATCTGGAATGCTTCAAAAAAAGCTCAAGCAAAAAGCAAGGTGGTCTCTCAAGTCCCACACTTATGTTCAGGCAAGTGATCGAAGTGACCTGGATACAAAACCAAGGAAAACCTGTTTTTCTGCAGCTGCTCTACAGTTTAAGATACCCAAGGCTCATTAACTTCACCAGGAAGAAGATCTGATACAGTGAACGCTGAGTGATCACACCATGGCTGGGACATGGGCTGTTTATGTCAGGAACTGCAGGAACATTTCAACACAGACATCCCTCTGCACTACTGTGCTGGGGAAGTTGAAACACTGAAAATGGACTGTTTCAGTTCCTTTCAGTAACGTTTTTGCATTTTTCAGGATTTAACAAGTGAACTCTGGTAGCTCCTGTTAGAAATAGGCAGAAGGCAAAGTTTGCACATGTGCTCCATAAAGAGGGGAGATATAGACACTGGACACACAGGCAGCAGGTTTGTTTCCGCATCTGGAGGCTCTCCGTGCCCAGCTGCATGCCTTCTTACTCCACTTCTCATTCACATATGTGTATACACATCACAGTTTAGAAAAGTCAGCCTTTATCTCTCCTACCAATTCTGTATATAGTCATGGGCAAAAATGGCATCACATAAGTCACTACACTGGGCTGATTTGTCTGTAACTGATTCTGGTTAGTCTGATTATTACTTGTGCTGTGAACGCTGTGAACAGTGTTTGAAGGTTGGGCGAGAGCAGAGAGAGTAGTAACACAACCACAGAGTCTCTGACCTCAGCTTGCTTTGGCAGTTTGCTGGTATTAATCTCCCCACTGTTACATCAAAAGGTATGCTGAGCCTTTTTTACATACACTTTTCCTTGCATTTTTTCTGTATTATTTTCTACATAATCCTTTTCTATACATGCTTTTGAATTTGCTCCCCAGTCCCTGAGTATGTACAGAGTCAAAAAGGGAAGGTTATATTGATTCATAAAAGGGGATTTCAGGCTCCCGATTCTTTCCTTATCTCTGCATTCTGCAAGGTGCAGACTGATGAACTTCTAGATAAGACAAAATATAAAAGAAAACACTGAAAGTAGGAGACAGAAACACTGAAAGGTGAGAATGTTTGCTTTGGAATAGAAGAACATTGGGGAGTGAAAAAACAGAAGAACACGGGGTGGGGTGTGGAGGCATGTTCCAGAAATTACCTCAAATTGCCTCTAGTGAAGACAGGGGAGCTGCAAGAGGTCATTAGCAATCTGGAGGAAAAATAAGTATATTTTGAGCATAAGAAGCAGTGGTTGTAGTGCCTGCCTCCAGCAGCTGACTGGGGCTCAGGGAGATGCAGGAAGGCTGCAAAGGTCTTCCACCCACGTGCTCAGTGCACCAGCCAGGTGTGGATGGAGAAGAGGCCCTAACACATTGCAGGAAGCACCACATGCTTGATGAGCTGGGGGTCCTGCCTGACTCCAATCCTGCCCCATGCCCACCAGTGCAGCAGCAGGGAGGGTTATCAACTCAAATGGCTGCAATGATGTGTGGTCAAACACTGTTTTAGGGTATGCCTGTGGTAGAGTCGCTATGAAGTATTTTGCATTTCTGAAGGGCTCATTAAGGAGAAAGTAGAGAGCAAATAATTAGTCCTTTGAAGACAAATAAAACTTTTCTAACCCACATCAAATAGAGAAATGTTGTTTACACTTTCTAATTTTGTTTAAATTTCTAAGGTGTCTTGCTCTGAGATCCTCTCTCCTAAAAGGTGGCTTGAGACCCAGACACTCCTCATCATTTTTAAGAATAATCTATTAAAGAGTGTCTAGGAACCTCTTCCTCTTCTAAATATTATTCTGAGTTCAATTTCTTAAGTTTCTTCCTCTATAAAATGGGAATATTATTTTCTTGACAATTTATTAGGGTTCATTAATGGATGACTGTGCATGTATTTAGCTATATAGTGCAAGACTTTATATTATATCGAATTTATTTCTGTCCTGTTTTTAGGCTGTGAGAAGTGCCAGGCTTTTTCCACCAGAGTTACTGAAGCGTGGACAAACCCTGTAGTAGTAAGTCAAGACCCCTGTGCTTAGTTCATCAGGGTTATAGAAGATCCTATTCATGTATCTTTTAAAAGTCTAATACCTGCCTTTGTTTAGAAAGGTTCCCTGTAAGTAATAGGGCTGAGATCAGCGGGAATCCAAAGAAATAATTCAAAAAGATGGTAGCTTTCATAAGGAATAATCTCATTTCTGTATATTTTAGCTGTCCTACGAAATTCTGCAGTAACACTGTGTATTTCTACATGGTGGTTATAAAAAACTCAGTGGAAAAGCTATAATTTTCTCTACAGTTCCAGAGTGCTCTGACAAACACACTCACCAGAACAATACCAAAACCGTAACAGTTTCAGTGCTGGCTATGGGATATGAAAATGTATTGATTTCCATAAGAAAATTCTCCTTTGGAGTTCTACTGACTTTAGCCCTATTATTTAAATGTAACTTTTTCATAATGAGGTAGGTATTAGAGACCTTTCTGAGAGAAAGAGAATTTGTCTGTACTAAATTTGGGACTGTCTATTTACTAATTCCGTTTGATCTTTTGTACTTATATGGGTATGAAAACCCAGTATTAGTATGAAACTTGACTTCCTCCTTTGAATCTTTATCTCCTTGTGGGTGGCAATTCTGGCAAATAGTGACACTGAGCTGGCAGTGGTGGGTTGACACGGACAGTCCTGTATTAATATCAACACAGTGGAACAAAGCTTTGATTTGGGTTTAGCACAGCTGGGCTGCAGGGCTATGAGATGCTTAACTGTGGTTAGGGTTCTTTATAATAACTGAGTTAAATCCCACCAAATGCATATAATCTGAATACATCATGTTAGAACAGATAAGGTCAATTTACCAGACAATCTGACCTGAATAGTTTTGTAACACAAGCTGTAGAAATTCCCAGAATTAATTAATAAAGCTTTACTATCAAAGATATATTTTCTACCCCAGATAAGAGCCCAAGCAAGCTAGGAGATGGTGCCTTTCCAGGAGACATGCCTGACCTGCAGTGCTTCACCTCAAACTCCCTCCACAGAAGAGACAGGCACAGCCAAAATGTGCTTTGAATGGTGAGGGCCTGCAGACTCAGGGGAGTGAGGAGTATGCTCTACTGTGTCCTCCCTTCTCCCCTAGAGAAGCCTTTGAGGTTCATTGTGAAGCTTTTGAGTTTTTACTCAACTCTGAACCTTATTTGCCAATACTGCAGGACAATGAGTTTACCCCATTGCATACAATGAGAAGTTTCTTCTTCTTATGTGATGGGAGCCATCGTATCACAGCTACTATCTCTCTCCTCCAGAAGAATGACTGCAATAAGGCAAAGCTTATAACCATTTACAGCAGCATAAGAGCAAATAATTTTTAAATTTTCAGGAGAAGTCATTGCTTCTTTCATGACTTCTGGCTAGTGTTTTGTTTAAATACCACAGATATCCATTGAGAAGGTAGCCATGCAGCCTGGAAAGAGAAAGTACACAAAGGGAAAATTCCTGTAGTTGGGACAGTATGCTTTGGAGGACTGTCTCAGCTACTGAGGCTAGTGTGGTTGCAGGTGGTCTTTTGATAGAGGATTCCCAAATAATTCCTCTCTCTTCTGACTCATGGTATGGTAGTGTGTTTGAAATTGTGAGTTCTACCTAAAGAGACAATGTACTCTCTCCTCTGCAGCGGCTCAGTCTTGACCCTTTGCCATTCCTACGGTAACCCACTCTCACTGTCTCAAAGGAGTGATTCACCATGGCATGGGCTGCTACATCCAAATCAGTAACTGTCACTTCCCTAGGTAACACTTAGAGGAAATACATTACCATGAGGTTATATGCGGCCACCAACTGGCTGCAGTCAGACTCTGGCAGTACTGGGGAGAAGCTGCATGTAATCTCATAGTCGGACAACACTGTGAGTTTTGAAGGCTATTTTCCTGCAAATGTTGATAAAAATATAAATCTTCCTCTTTGATAAAATTGTTCTTGGTATGCTTTTAGCAAATGTAATTGATAATTATCAGTCTGGCATTCAGTAAGGGATTGATTGTCTTTTATGGTGTGAGATTTATATGTGTTCCACTGTTTCTAGGAACAGCTCTTGAGGTTCTGGCTTACACATTTAAAGAAACTGACCACATGGAATATCTTATCTAAGAAGATCTTTACTGAAACTGAAGCCTCCTATGAATACATCTTCCATGGAAAACAAGGCTGGAAGGGACATGGAGAGTGGATCCTGTTGCCCCAGGCAAATGCATCAGAATTTATTGTTTCTAAAACATATTAGTCAAAATGTAAAAACAGGTTTATGTCCCCAACAGAATAAACAGATGTTAAAATACCTCACTCCAATGGTGAAAAGAAATATGCTGCTACTTCCTTGCTCAGTTTTTTGCAGAGTTGGTTGTTAGGCATTTATTTTGAAGTCAGTATTCTCTCTAAGCTGCCTCTCTTTTCCTCCTTGGCATTAAATTCCACTGTATCCCAAGATATTTACAAAAAGTAGCCATGTCCCTTTCTCCACCAAATGAAGCTCTCCATGGCAAGAAGCTGGGAGTCTGGCCCTTAGGGCCTTGGCAGTCCCAGGAGCTGTTGTAGTTCGGAATTATTATGTAAATTCTCTCCCCTACCACTGACTGCCCATGCCATTAGTTAACAAAGGAAGTAGTTAGCTGCTACCGTCTTCTTCTTGATCGGTTGGGTGGGGGCAGATTGTCTCTGTGCTTCTTGAGGACTACACATGGCTCGGGTTGTGTGTGGGTGTGCGGGCTGCGATGGGAGAGAGGCTGTTGCTGCTGCTCCTGGCTGTTTCTACTTCTTGGTGAGCCGGCTCTTTTCTCCTTGCCACAGCTGCTCTCTTGGTTCCTGCATTTGGGGGTCCCGGTCTCCGTTTCAGTCTCACCGCCATCTGCAGTGTCGTGACCAGCCTGGCCCAGCTGGGGCAGTGACCCGGGAGAGAGGTCGCGGCTGTTTTCTGGGACATGCTGCGGTTCTCCATTTTCATCTGAGAGCTCACCACCCGTCTGTCTTGCTGCAGAGGGACTGGAAACTCACTCCGCAGCCAGCCAAGCTGTGACACTGAAATGGCCTAAGTATAGCTTTTCCTCCCAGAGGAAACCTGCTGGTTTTGGTTGTCTCACCATCCTCCAGCAAACCCCAGCGATGTCCCTTGCTGCGTGCACTCTCAGGCCAAGAGAGCTGCATTAGGGTTTGCCATGAGCTGCATTGCTAGTGTTGGCATTCTGAGCTGCTGGCATCTACCCTGGCACCTGGAGGAAGGGTCTCATGTCAGTGACACACTGCAACACCTGCTACAGGGGCTTTGGGCAAGGTGGGCACACGGGAATCCAGTCACTATAGAGGCTTACAGTAGTTGATCTACAAGGCCTTTAAAGACATTGGCTGCTGTTCAGAGGCACAGACATTCCCTGATGCCCACTGGGATTCATGCTTGCTCCTCCACCATCCATGAAAGCCAAGCCGCAAGGACTGTATCTCCTTTATCCCCTGTCCATGCTCAGAGATTCACACACATGCTAGCTGTACTTTGGCCTACCAAGAGTCAGGGCTTCCCTCTAGGCTCAGTATCTCCTTCTGATGTGATGGTGGTGGGTCTGTGCAGTCAGAGTCTTTGCTGAACAAGCCAGTACAGTGGGCTCCAAGCAAGAACCCCATTTCCCTGAGTACCCACTTGCTCCATGCTTGCTCTCGTGGGACAGGTAATCCCCAGGCAGGGGCTTGTGTGACAAGCCTGGAGTCATTAAATAATGCTGTGGGACTGTATGCAGCAACATGCCTCCTGCCTCTTCCCTGAGGTTCCAAGTTGGGCCTTCATTAGTTTACAAGGGATTGTTGTTGCAAAACATGTCAGCATCAGTGCTCTTCCCAGCACAGCTTCATTGCTTCTTCCTTGCTTTGATGTGTTGTGAAACCTATCATGAAAATATCAAAGAGCAAATTGTCATTCACTGTGAAAGCAGGAGGGTTCTGGGATATCTAGTCTCCTTCTCTGAGTAATACAGACTGTTCTGTGTCCTCCAGATGTTTCAAGTCTGGAATCTGGGCATAAGATGCACCCAAGTGAGCAGTGCCTGTTACTTGGAATGAGGCATTCCTGAATGAATCCCTGCAGGAAGGCCACAATCTCTGTCTGTGCCTGCCTATCAAGTCACTCCTGTGCACCTGAACAGCAGGTCTTGTGACCAGCACAAACCTCAGCTTGCAAGACAGGGCGATCTTCCCAGACATTGGATGAGCTTCTCTGAGTCCCAACAGCAGCATCAGCCATTCCCAAGACATACATCTGTCATCTTGGAGCAAGACTTTGTATATGTGGCAAGCAGTCATGATGCTGTAATTTCCTTTCTGGGCCTCTGTAGCTATTGTTGTGCATGTCCTGTTTTTCATAATTATGTGATAGCTGGATCAGTGGGAGCCCCAGCAATCAAGAGCAGAGCAGAATATAGCAGGTCTGACACAAAAGAAATCCAGTAATGAGATTTGTGCATTCAAGGTTTAATTGTTGTCTGTGCTCATATAATTTCCTCTGTTAGACAATGGTTATCTTGATAAAATAGATTAGATTTCCATTAGACAGAGATTACTTAACATATAAATAACCATTAAAATGTATATATTATCTTCATATCAACATGTAAACAGACACAACAGATGGCTTGATGAAAAGGACATGAAGTGCACTGTATTTTCCATTCCTTGTGTAACTGAAAATGGTACAGAAAAACGTATTCCCATAGTACTGTGTGTAGCATGAAGGATAATGGCAGAGAAAAGAAAAATTAACTAAAAACACCTGCTGAGGTATGCTAAAACAAAATGTAATGGCAGATATTGGTCAAAACAAAAGTCTGAAAACAAAAACTTATAGAAAGATTTAGACAATAACTTCATCTATATGTTTTCATCATGAGAAACTGGAAAAAAAGCACCATGAAAAGGAAGCTGCTGTGTCTCAAGGCTGACTAGAGCCCGTGTTTCTATCATAACTGCAGAGTAATTGGTACATAATCAGAGGGGACATCCCTGTATTCTATATGCTTTAGAATTCCAAATATCTGATTGCTTACAGTTACAGTCCTTGTAATTATATAAAGTATATTTTTTTTAAAAAATGCAGAAGTAAAGAGAAAATAATACCTTTTTTCTCTGGGTATTTTTCTCCCATAATATGTGGTTCATTTGAATGGTGGTGTCTTGTAGTTTGTAGCAGAGGATTTTGACTCTGAATAACGTATTTACTCCTAGCATAGAATACCTACAGTAATCTCTATCATCCATTGAGAAAAAGTGTATCACACTGTAGTGATACACTGTGGCAGCAGAGCATTTCATATCAATTATAACATCTGATGCCAAAGGCCCTGCTGGCATTGTCTGTGACATGGCTGCAGAGTCACTGTGTTTTTCATTATCAGTGCCAATAACTTCAGATAAATTCAAATGTAAATACTATAAACAGGCTACAAATTAAATATGCCAGGAAAGGCTCTATCCTCTAGAAAAAAAAGCTGATATTTAATTCTAACACAGGCTGTTTTCTTCCTAAGATCTTTGCATACAGTTCACATACAGCTTACCACAGGCTAAGCTGGGATGTGAACAAACATGGTGCTGTTGGCTGTTCTGGGTAGCCACCTATGAGGATGCTCTTACTCCAGGGCAGATATACACCAGCATCTGTGCCCCTGCTCAGGGAAAGGGTTGCTCCACATAGACCGTAGGCAATAGTATGGTCACAGCCTGTAATCAAGAAACAGCTGATGTGGTCTATCTGCATGTCCAAAATTACTCGAGAAGAACTTTTTACTGGGACTGTATTCAAGGCAGAGCTTTACCCTGGCACCATGTGGGATTTCATTTCTCCTTTTGCTCCCTGTCTGTTGCTCCTTCCTCCACCCTCCACAGTATGAGACCATATCCAATTCCACAATTTCAGACATGCATGGAAGGTAAGTGCACTACTGGTCACATATGAGGCCTATGCAGTCACAGGGGAGAAAGGGATGAAAGGGAAGGTACTGGTGCTTGTTTCTGGCTGAAGATGTGTGCCACCAACCTTCCCCCTCACGTGAACCATCATGCAAGGGTATTGCACGCTGTTCAAAACAAGGTGTGCTTGCATCTGTCCTCACACCTTCACAATCTATTCATACACATAGTTACATTAACACCAGCATATCATTTGATATCTCATTCACACAATACAGAGTTCAAAAAGCAGAAGCTAAGAGAAACCACTTAGAGATGTTATATCCTTCCCTGACATTGCAGAGCTGTTCCTTGCAGTTTGGAGCTGAAAAGCACCAAATTGTGGGCTTCACACACGTTCTTGGCATACTGTTCTCCTTTCATGGGCAGGAAATATTTTTCTAATCTTCATCTAAATTTGCTCAAGCTGGTGTTCTCATAGTGCTGATAGCAAATCTTTGGAAACCAGTACTCCGCAATATCTGCTTCGTAGATTTTCCCCTCCAAACTGCAGAGCTAGATTGTGGTGATGGAAAGATCTTGCCTTAGAAATGTGCCAGCACTGCAGGGACATTACTGTTGCAGTCAGTGCTGAGACTGGCTGCTCCTGCAGCCACATGTGGGCAAGGCAGTCTGACAGCAGTTTGTCGTGGGTATAGCCAGCCTGATGTCACAGAAAAATGAAGCTCAACGCAGGCAGAAAGCCCTGGGTGAATGGTGTGACTCACAGCTAGTCCGATTAGAGCTCAGGGGTTTTGCAGTCATTCTGCTTGTTTTATCCAATATAATGGAAATTAGTCAAAGCCATCACAGATGTAATCAAAGTTAGAGATGAACTGAAGGAATACTTGCAGGAAGGAAGCAAGCCTATTCCAAATTTGACAGTGATAATCTTCTGATGAGAAAAAAAAGGATAATGCCAAGAAAAATGGAGAAAAAAATTTGATTGTTTCAGCTTAAAAAACCCTTGATGAAATACTATGTTATTTTGAAGTTTCACTCTTGTCTTCCCTTTATTCCAAGATATCACAGCTATTTTGAACATGAAGATAGAAAAGAGCTACAAAAGGGAGAAATTTTTCCTTCACAAGTTTTGCATTTTAGAAAACAGTAATTTCTGTGTTCTTTATACACCTTGTTCTGATGTTAATTTGATTAAAAAACATGCTTTTGAAAATGAAAATAAGACCTTTGGAGGGTTGATATTAAGGATTCCATACCTAGTTTCACATTTCCGTGGTTCTTAACCACAGTAGAATTATCTTCATAGTTTTAATAATGACTGTCCTACAACAAGCTAAAATGCAGGTAAAGTTCTTCCTTGAATTCTGCTAGTTCTCTCTCCATGTTGGAGGTACAAAGAAAGGAAAGGTGATGTCTTTGTAATTTTCCATAAATAAACTAAAATAACTTTAATTTTTATTTTTTTTCTCAACCTCAAAATCATTCATCTCTCCCATGGAGAGATGTTGCCAAGAAATGGGGCAGGTTAGGGAACAAACTTTGGGCATAGAGGTGTGAGATATTTTTCTGCACTTTCCTAGTGGACTCACGTGTCCTCTTTTCCTGTGCCTTTCTCCAAGTTTTCAGTTTAACTGTTCAGTCCCAGGCTGAACTGATCCAAGCAAGGCTGACTGCCAAAGGTGCTCAGGATACCTCATTTTCCAAGAGGACCTGCAGTCCAAATTTTTTGTGACAGAGCAGCTGAGAACTCTCCAGAACTGGCCATGGGAGCTCTGGCCCAAAATCCTGGGGCAACAATAGCCTTAGTAGTATAGGTTTTCCAGAACATTCAGGCTGTTCCCTTCACACCTTTTCTCCCTTGATGAAAATCCATACTCCCTTCCCTCAGCTATAGCTCCTCAAATGAGGCATTACTGGCCAGAACAGTTTCAGAACCAAATGACAAGGTGAAGGTCCCATCTACTCTATAATGCCAAATCAGAGTACAACTTACAGACACGGCTTCTTCATCAAACCATTTGGCAGACAGTTCTTCATTTTAAGATGTCACTTACAGGCATGGACATAAAAGCTCACTTGGTGACTGCATGGCACTACAGCCTGTGACAGCACACATTCAGATAACAGCCATACTGCCTTGCACCAGGAAAAAGCTGGAGGTTTGAAGAGAGGGGGGGAGGGAGCAAAATCATCCAGCAAAATCATCCCATCCAACTTTGTGGTTCTAGCAAAAACACAACCTGATCCAGATTTCTGAAGTGTTTTTAATAAAGCCTAGCATCTATGCAGCCATAGTATTTTGGAACTCTGAAACAACTACAGTAAAATCAAGTGTGATTCATACTATATCACAACATCACATAAGTTTGAGCATTCGTGCGAAGCAAATCTGTATACTTTAAAACACTTATGATTTCCGATCACCAAAACCTGAGAAAAGAAAAACTACATCAACCTGTCTCTTGATTTTTCCAGTAAAAATAAAAGCCCATATTTATGCTGAATGCCAGCAGATTCTGCAGGCTGAATATCTCAGTGGAAAACCTTTATTACAGACCTGCACTTCAGAGCATTTTGGAAGCAGTAACTCAGCAGGGTAGTCAATAAGACTTGTAAATCCATTTACTGCATGTTTTAGATCAATTTCTTTCTGACTTCTTGCACAACGTTTCAAAGCTGCTGAAGCCCCAAGACATCCTTCTCCCATGCTGCCTTTAGAATAAAACCCTCAATCACCAGAAAACATTGCGTATTTTCCTTCACAGCCACAACTTTTGACTGGTATTTTAAGTACTATTCAAGCTAAGGAGCTGAATGTTGAAAATCAAACAGTAGGTAGATCTTTTACAGGTTCCTTCCTTTCTCTCCATACTGTTGCTTTTGTCTTACTTTCAAACAAATGACTGATTGAATTTCTTGTTACTGTTCTTTATTCCACTGTTAAGGTCTTAACTGCAAGCCAGCAACACATTGGCTGCATGGGCAAAATTAGCTAAGCATCAAAAATCAGTGAAAGTATGTGTGACTTTTTACTATAAATCACTTACCTGTATTTGGTTTTATGATGAGTTAAGGATTGGCAAAACATCTTACCATGGTCTAGTTTTTCTTGTTTAAATATAAATCTGCGGCTATTCCCCACTATCCTTCAGTAACTTTCCTGGAGTTTTGCCTTGCATCCAGTACAAGCCCTTTGAAAACAACAGGGAAATTTGCTACACCACCTGTAAGCTTTAGCCCCTCTCTTCTAGATCACAATGTGAGAAATAAAATTCCAAGAAGGTATTGGTCATGAGTTAATTTTATCTCAATGGTTCAGGGGTTTTTATCCATATGTTTACCTTGATGGGTACTTTAAGGGAAGAAAGAGTTATTGTTCTGCTGTATTTGAGTATGTGCTGCATCTCAGAACAAAACCTCCAAGTATACATAAAGGGGTAACATCCTAAGACTGATACAACCAAACACCTGTATTGCATGAAAGAATTGATTCAGATTACAACCCGTGTGTTGCCATTGTCAAAGTTGCGAATTATCAAGGTGAGTCTATTCACAAAGATAGTGTGAAGTGATAGGAAGAGGCTAAAGTCTGAGTACTCACAGCTCAGCAGCTGCAGTCAGGGTCACTGCCAGCTGCAGACACCAGGGTGGTGCCATGCCAGCAGTTCTCAGCCAACTGCAGTCAGTTCCCAAGGAGCCAATTGGAAATGGACATGACTCAAAAGGTGACTTTACACAGTGAGCATGTAGCCTATGGATGAAGTTTGTGTAATCTGGAAACTTCTTGTTCACTTTGAATGATACCTACTATCCCCTACTGATTGCTGGACTTGGACTACTACTGCAAGCACATAGCAAATTCATGTTACATAGACCCACAAGTTTCTGAACAGTCAGTGCTGTTCTTCACTAGAGCTGGGTCAGCTTCTCCTATTGAACAATGCGTTTAATTTGGTCCCCTTATTACATCCACACAGAGATTTCAGTGTTTTCATTATTTAGAGTTACTCACTGAATAATGCATGGGAACATCTTGCAGACTGTGTATTTACTTGAGAATGCTGTGCCATAGCTATTGCTTGCTGACTAGCTGGACTGTGTGACTGATAACTGAAGTAAAACAGAATATTTTCTCCCCAGACCAAGATGTATTTTCAAGTTTACACATTTTAAAGAAGGGAATAATCAGTCACATGCACTTCTCACCAATACCTACAACATTTCCAATTCCTCTGCACACTCTTAAGAGAGTAAGTTTTGTGTGTTCACATGTGCCATGAATAAAACATGAAACAAAACTGCAATTGTAGATTAATAAATAAAGTCGGCTCTTAGCCTAATGGGCAAAATACTTATCCAGGAAATCGGAAATCTGTGTTCAGCTTCCCAGTTAGCCTGAAGGCATGCAGTCAAAGTCCCTGCGGCTACTACGGGTCCATCCTTCTCCAGCTAAATCCTCCACATAGGGAGATCCTTTTCCCTTCTGTTTGAAAGTTTCCCTTTCATGGGTCAAAATTGTGAGTTTCTTGAATCTGGAGGTAGAGAACAAAAAAAAAAACCCAAACAGAAACAAACACAAACACACACACACACACACACAAACAAACAACAAAACACCACAACAAACAAACAAACAAACAACTCACACAATGACCAAAACTCAATAAAATCTGATTTTGTAACCTTGTAGACTGGCTGGTGGAAGACCTTGATCCAAACTTGTTTCCTGGAGAAACCCTCTGAGCTGCAGCAAGGACCGTGACAGAGGGTAGCACTGGCACAGTGGAAAATGCCTTCCAAGAAGTAAGACCTGCTTACCCCTGCACTAAGGTGGTCTCTCCACTCGGTGTCCTGAGGCAATGTAGAGCATTCAGGGTACAGCTCTGATTCAGCCACTGGAGAGGAACAGAAAGTAGAAAAGACATCTGGCTTAATTTCTTCTGCCAACAGGCTTCTGGTTCTGTCTAACCAGTGTTGGAAATCTGAAGCTGTGTTACCATTCCCAATGACTGTACAGGTTCTGTTTTGACTCTGAATCAGTCTACCCATGATGGACACCTAGATTTTTAGACAGTGCATGGTCTACACACAAGTCCCAAGCTGACGCTCTGTACCTAGCCCCTTGGGACTACTTTCAATTACTTCTCTCCCACTAACCCTGGAAATAATTCTCATGTGACACTTCTTTCCCTCAGAAGGGAGCTGCTGAACATTGCAGGGCCTCTGAAAGATCTCACAGGAACCTTTCCTCCCTCCAGGTCTCTGTGTGCTCTGGCCCTGAGTGCATTGAAGAGGACAAGGGAGGACTCCAAGGCCAGACTCAAGGAAAGGTGTGAGATGGTGTGAGATTGACATTTCCAATGAAAAAAATAAAATGAATTTTTTAACAGATAATTTTCCAAAAGGAGGGGGAAGGTTTTCCAGAGCTGCTACAGAAAGAGAAGAGCCAGAGGTGAAGAAAGTCCAGGAGAAACTATGAAAGTAGAACTTATATAGGGAGGAAGAAGTATAAACAATATTTGATGAGTACATTTTTAATACAAAAGCAACTGTGAAACAGGTCAAAAACAAACCCTGTGCAAGATCTCATGTTTCTAACACATAGTATTGATTTTGTAGATACCAGGGATTCAGTCTCAAAAAATTATCATAGTTTCTGCACTATATCCTGTGCTTTGCTACCCAAAACATCCAACTGTAAGAGACAGTAACAGAGAGAAAGAGATATTAAAAAATATGCTTGCAGATTTTCTTCTAGTGTTCTTGACTTTGAACTACAAGGTAAAAAATGGTGAGAGCTTTTTTGTGTCTTAAATAACTCACATACATTTTCCATTGTCTACCTTCACCTGTATTGTCCATTGAACAAGAAATATTGAACCTGTGGGCAACACTGTGCAGCAGAATGTGCTGTCAGAGAAGCAGTACGCAGTGATTGGCCCTTGTGAATAATGCATGTCCCCAGAGATGTCCTGGTGTCCCTCCCTCTTTCATTTGGTGGGTTTGTATTGACACTCATACCTTTGCATTGGAGCAGGTAGTCCTTCCTTCTGCCTCTCTGTTTCACTCCATCTTTTTTTCCTTCTTCATCTTGGTTTACATCCTTCCTTCTGCACTTTGGACTACTCTTTGCTTATTGTCTCCTATAGGGAAGAGCTCATTTCTTCCTGAAAGGTAATGGAATGAGTTGCCCTCTGACCATGCTGTCCTCCAGCACTTGGTCATCCCTTATGTCCCAAAAGTCAGGAGAATAAGCTGGGTATTTTCAGTTAAATACACATTTAACAATATTATTCAGATTCTGCAAGGGTTAACTGTGCAGTCCCTACAATCTCAGTGTCACATGAGCATGGTAACAGCTGATCCCTTTCTCCAGGGATGCCACTGAGCAAGGGCCAGGGGAAACAGTAAGCACTCCAGTACTGTCATTGTGGCTGAGGATACCACTGAGGTCAGTGCCCCAGTAAAAACGAGGAGTGAAGGGCAAAGAAGGCGTGCCAAAACACTCCTCATCCTGGCATATAGGCAGTGGAAGAAATCCCTTCTCCAGGGACTGGGAACACTAGGATAGTCACAACTTCCACAACTTTTGCTGGTGAAGCTACAGTGGAATTACAAGGCATATCAAGCTTGTTTTGTCAACACACAGTCTAGATCCCCCTTTAGCTGGAGAAATCCCACCCAGCCACTTCCCAACCTCCTAGAATGACCAAATGCATTAGCTCCAGCACATTCCTCCTCCTCCTTTGCTGGTATTGAGAATTCTTCTGTGAGAAAATGCTAACATGCACCCTCGAGGAGGACAGTGTTAAGTGGAGTGGAGCTGACCAGGTGCACATGCAGGACTTGTTGAAGTTTGGAGTTGATGCGTTTTCTCTGTGCAGTTTTGAGTCTGGAGAAGTTCTGTATCCCCTCCCCAACCCAGGTGGTTTCTACACCCCCTGTGTTCCTTCGCCCTCATGTGTTTCCCCTGTATTTTTTCCTAATGAGCCACAGTGCTGCAGAAATGCCAGTGCCATCTCTCCTGGGCCAGGTTGGTCCTGCCTGGGCACAGTTCCCTGCCGCACACTGCCAACGCAGCCACTTGACTCCAGCTGCTGCTGCCCTCACCCAATGACAGTGCCATGGCCCCTCCGGCACCACCGGGGAGCACCACTATGCCTGCGCCATGCAGCATGGGCCATGCAGGCGCCGCCACAGGTGGCGTGCCAGGGCCGTGGCGGCTGGGACCCCCTGACAGGTCTGGGCTAGGCTGGACCCTTCCCGGGGCACTGCCCTGCACTGCACAGCTGGTGGTCTGCCAGAAATGCACCTGTGTCTTCCACCCATCCTGTCCTGATACCCAAGCCCCTATTGGTCAGTTCTCCTGTCACTTGAAGAGTGTTTCCCCATTGGCTATTCAGGTTGCCAGTTAACCACTTTTCCCCTCCCTTCGCCCTATTGCGTCCGAGTTCTGAAACCCTCCCCTCAGACCTCCCTGAATGGATCCTTTATAAGTTGGCTCCTTCCTTTAATAAAGGCTTTTTGGTTTCCTCCGCACCTTGTGTGTGGTGTGCTCTCTGAGAAGCCATTCCCCCTCAGTCAGTTTCCGTTATTCTTCTGCATCAGCATTAAGATGCAAAAGTCCATCAAGGCAATTAGACAGTCTGGATGCTCTCCTGCTCAGTAGGGGACATCAGCGCTAAGGAGCTGCTTAAGTAGCAGTGAAGGTTCCAGTCACAGAATCACAAAATATTATCAGTTGGAAGGGACCCACAAGGAACATTGAGTCCAACTCTGGGCAAATAGCCCATGCTGGGATAGAACCTGCAACCTTGGCTTTATCAGCACCAGACTCTGACCAACTGAGCTAATCTCAGGGTCACCAGCACCTGAAATATATTCAGAGCTCACCTTTGGAGTCTTATTTATGTTACCCTTCACTCAGGAAAGCCCTTGAATATAACTCTGTACACAGAGATTCAGATGTTTTTAAATTACCTCCTGCCCTTGGTAGCATAACACAAGCACACACTAATGCTCCCAAGTTTAGGCCTTTTAAGACTTGCATCCAAAGACTGTTTCTTGTATATGCTCATTTTCCATCTGTAGCACAAAACCCATCAGTTATTGAGAAGCACACCCAACAACAATATATACAGAAATTAATGAAATTTGGAAAGTGAGGCAACAGGCTCCAGCCTAACAACTGAACACAAAGCTCTGTCAAGTGGCAGGCTTGGTTCATGTGAACTCCCTTGGGTCATTTGGTCAGGGAGTTAGAGGGGCCGGGAGCATTGCTGAGGTAATAATTGTTACTTCTGGGAAAGAGTGCCACACCTATGGCTCATCTCCACCACAGCACAGCAAATGGACGTTGCTGTGGTGGAGCTGAGGGTCGCAATGTGAACAGGCACTCTGGGACTGCCAACCACATCTGTGCCCCTGCCACCTGGGTGTGGGTACTGGGTGTTGTCACTGATTTGTAGGTGGCCCAAACATCCTCCCTCTCCAAGGATCACCAAAGGCAAATGCAGCATTGAGTCAGTTCTCCAGCCCTTGACTTCAAGCAGGCCTTTCCCTCAAGATATGTGAATTATGTTTTCATTCTGTTTGCTGGTGACCCTGAGAACACATTTTCTTGTTACAAGTCAGCCTAAAGCAGTTTCTCTGCTTTTTGGTAAGGGAGAACTCATAGTGGATCAAAGCGTTTAATTTAACCTCAAAACAAGATATTTCTTTTGATTCTTGGGGAGGGGGAGGTGTGGGGAAGGAGAACTATGTGTTTTTCTCAAAAATAGGCAAAAAAGGCAGAAAGGGAGTTGAAAAACTTCAAGTGGTTGTCTTAACATGAAACAAATGAAATTGCTTTACAAGTCATTTTCCCTCCCAATTGTAATGCAGTTCCCTATTCAGCATGAGAATAAAATCACTTTTTCAATGATTCATTCTCATATGCAATTTAAATGGTTTTAAAATGTACCTGATTGGGGAAAGTTTCCTATGTTCCTACATAGCTTTATAGCTCAGGTTAGTGTTCAGTTAGAAAGCCCAGCTCCAGCAAGGACTTCTGATCATGCGCAAGGAGGAAAATCCCAGGGTGCAGAGTGGCCTAACACAGCAGGTTTTGCAATCTCAGAATAGTAATGCTGGATGGGGGTGAGGATGTGCCAAGAGAAGGAAAGGGAACGGGGAAATCTAAAAAAATACAGATTGTGCAAGAGGCACCAGCAGAGTGAATTGGTGTGATTGTCTTGTAACCATGAAGTGACAGGAAGGGCCAAGATGCAACACCCCCACACAAACATCTAACTCATGAAACCCTCAGGGTGGAAGGAGGGAGGTAGTGGGACTCAGGTCCCAGATTTGGGCTTAAAGTTATCCCTAAGCAGCAAGATCACTTGAAGAATCCATGAACTGTTTTCTTGCCTTGCAGTCTCAAGAATTTTTATTTCCCCCCTTTGAGGAGAGATGCTCAACCATTTGTGCTTCTAATAAAAAGAAGTGATTAGGCTTTAAAAAAAGGCAACTAAACCTGTTACAGCAAATTATTAACCATAATGAACACAATATATCATTCATTGCATTGCTTTTAATGGCATGCACACAAGCAAAGAATGATTACAGGATGTATCCCTAGCTGCCTCAGTCCTGAATATGAGCTAAGAGCAGGGGCACAGTCCAAAGGCCTGAGGCTGGCTGATCACTAAGGAATGTGCATCATGGCCATCTACTCCATAAATGACACTGTAAACACAAGGATTACATCTTGGGTGTATTAGAAATATAAGCTCTTGGACAAAATTTCAGCAGAAAGAGAGGGTAAGGATTTGACCTGGTATAGGACCTTACGGAAATTGCAAGGCAGAAATGGAGGATGAAATCAGAGCTGGGGCTACAAATCACAACAGCCCAGTAATGCTGAGCAGTGCTGCTAGTCAGGTTGTGCAGCTGCATTTCAGGCTGGGGGCAACTCCTTTGCTGCCAGCACAAACCAGAAGGAATATAGCAGGTAGGAGGCAGAAATGTGCTCACTCTTACCCCTTGGCCTGCAGTGATATGAGCTGTTCCTTCAAAACTACGTTCCTAAATTCTGTCCTGCCTTCTTGACCAAAGTCAAAATCACCTTCCCAAAGTCCTATTTGCATCACACTTGCTAAGGGATTCTGTGCAAGTCATTGTGATACAGATCTACAGCCTAAATGAAGAACACACGCAGAATATTTGATATTGCAGCAGAAGTATAAATTTTAAGTAATAAGAAACAGCTCTTTTTCCTAGATGTTGATAGTATCTTAGTAGAGTAAATAAGAAAATATCCTGGAATATTCTAGAATAAAACATGCCAAAAGGTTCTCAAAAATGCCATGTTAGTAAACAATTTTTTCAAAGCAGTAAGGGGGAAACTACATCATGCCTCTGCCACTGTATATAAAGAGTCCCTGTGTGGGACCAGTGAATAGGCATGCGCAGCCAACCTTCTTGCAATTGCCTGCAGGTTAAGAATTTGGAAGTTGGTGCAAAATTTGAGACTGAGGCTGAACATTCACTCACATCAGGACTTTAACATAACATCCTAAAGGGAGTGTTGCTCCAGATTTTAGATCACAGTGAACTTGTTGAAAGGCTTGAGCAGATCTACAGAAAAAGGCCAGAAAAGCTGTAAATGTTTATTTTTATGAGGTTAAATGAGTGCTTTCAATCCTGCTTTTACACTTTCATCTATGTTTTCACTTACAGTCTCTGCAGAACCCTTCTAGTGCTTTTCTGTCCTAGGAAGTCTTTACCACACATGCACTGAAAAGCAAAGTATGTGGCATACAGCCCATTAGGGAATTTGCAGGCAACTGCATCACAATTGCTAATGCCAGTACAACAGCAGAAAAACCAGCTGGGCAAGAAAGTGGAAGCTTGGACACATTCAGAAATGTTAACACTTTTAGCAGGAAGGCTAAGGGCTATCCTGCTGTGAGGAATACATAAAAAAAGGTACCTGAACTGTTGAGAGACTATGAGGAACATAATGGACAATATATCTTTATGTGGATCACATAAAAGACTATGCGAAGGGAACGTGCAGCTGGGAAGCCATCACACTACATTACAAGTATCTACAATTTGTGGAGGAAAAAGAACAAAGAGGAAAATGAGAATAGACAAGACAGGCCAAATCATTATACTCTTCTCATAGGAGAGATATCTGTGGGTTCGAGGCACTTGTGAAGTGTGGCAGAGATTTCAGTGGCAATGGGTAAAAGGGGAACATTTTTCCATCATCTGGGCTAGTTGGCTGCACACATTGCAAAACACAGATGCGCCTGCCCTGCAGCATGCTTAGAAATAACTCACCAGGCATGCCTGATCTTCAGCTGTGCCCAGCTGCATTTGAACTTTGCTTAAATGGCTGATGACTTCTATTGCCAAGCTGTCAGAGTGGGAACACAGCACAGTGTCCTGTGTGGAAATTTGGAACTGTTGTTGTCTTAGTTCAGCAGGCGGGACCAGTTTATCACTGTGTGGGGGTGACCAAAGCTGTGTATTCTAAACCCTGTATGTCATTTCTCATGAACTGTTAACAATGGACCATTTGCAGCAGCTGCCCAGGGCACACCCGACCCCTCAGGATATAAAGCTGGGTGTTAAAGCCTGTGAGGTAAGAACAGCGATAACATCCGAGGAGTTGTTAGCACCTTCACACCCAGCCTGTGGGGTCATGTCTGCTAATGGGCCATCAATGATTCCAAAAATACCCCATGACTCACAGAGTCAGATCACCCATTATGGAACTCCCTGCCCTGGGGGAAGTCCTGGGCGTTCCCACCTGAACCAGAGGGTGTATAATCTTGGGGCTTGAAGACCTCCGACACCACTCATTGGATCCAGAGGAGGACCAGAACCTTGACAGGACTGTGACCACCACTCTCAACCAGATTGCGACCATCATCTGCACCAACAGGTTTTTCCCTTCCTTTTATTTTGGGCTCAGGGGAACCATGTGGGGCTTGGCACAGGAGCTAACAAACACCATTGGGTTTGTGCCCCAGGGTGCTGGGTTATACTTCTGAGGTTTGTGGGTTAAAACCAATTTATCTGTGTGTCATTGAATTTATTGTAATAATTTTTTAAAATTGTAACTCTGATTTATAATCTCTCTTGAGCTGGGTTCATTTCTACTGCTGGTTTACCTTCAAACTAGCACACTTGTGTCTAAAGCCAGCTGAAGTGTGTACCCTCATTCCTGAAACTGGCTGCTAAAATCACTTGGAAGAGGGAAAAATTAATGATAGGGTGTGATGGTAAGGTCTAATATTAATAATGACATATTCCTGTATGTCTTGGAAAAAAGACATTTAAAAAATATAAGAACTTCATGTTTAAACTGCAAGAGGATTACAATTCAGATTACAAAGGCTGGTCTGTTTGACTTAACCATTTCACAGTTGCATGGAGCTACTTCATATGACATGTGGCTTTTGTTCTTCTAACAGCACTATTGCTATTCCCTATTACTTGAAGCGTGAGGTTTCTTGACTGAGCTCACTTGTACTGGTAACTGACCAGCTTTATATTTTCCCCCTGGTTACCATGCACAAAGTCTAATTTGAATACCCTTTGTGTATATACTTCTGACAATTTGCAAGAATTCTCATTTGTGATAATTTAGAGGAAATATACTGTCCAAGGACAAAACACAAGGATTTAGATGAATTTTGGACTAGTTACATAACATACGTGTCCCAAACTACCTCTCCAATACCACCTATTTTTGTCTGAGCCCAACTACTCCCCAGTGGCTTGAGTGCTATTTAAAAGACCATAGCAAGCATACTTTAAGAGCATGTGTTTTCTGGGGTTTAGACCCATGACAGGTGAATTCTTCGTTTAGCTTTCTCTAAATCCTCTTCCTCTTCTTTCCATCCGTGCTCTAATGCATAGAATTCCTGGTCTACAAAGCAGAGCAAATAACCTGCAGCGTAGCAAGAGGAAGAAACCAGTAAGTGTTCATGCCACAAATGTCAGGTTGTGCAGGATCAAGTCCAGGCACGAATGGCTACATACTTATTATTTGTTAAAGTCATTCTCCCTCTCAGAACTATTTGCCATATCCAGTTTAGGAAGTTCCAGTTTCTCATTCAGGCTTGCATGAAGGAATGAAATTTATAGGTAATTTTTGGAAAAGAGCTCCTCAAATTTGCTCACTACATTTCCATAATGACTATTCTTATATGTAGTAACTAATTTTTTAAGCCATCAAGTATTTTGTTCCATCTGGACAGTTTCTGTGAAACAGTTCTGCTTGTAGTAGCCACTAAAAGTGAATGAAGGCAATATTCTTCCAGGCCCGGAGCACACCCCACACAATGCCCGCTGTGAATTAATGGGGCTCTCCTGCTGCAAAAACAGGTCCACAAAGCTGAGGTGCTACAGCTAATGCTATTCACCCCCAGGGCATCTCCAACAAAAAGAGGATGGATGTAGGGTGAAAGAGAATTCAAGTGATTTTTAAATGAAGGTATCAGTTTTTAGTATTATGATGCTGAACAAGACTAAAATCTCTTGACTTCAAAGAATGAAGTTTCATATCTCAAGCATTTAATGCCAAATATTTGCCAGCATTTTTGTCTTAGTACAACTATTTATAATCTCTCTAATGCTATGTAAAAGACTGTGGCAAGACAGGGAGTTACATTACTATCGGGTTTTATACTTCTTTTGCTACTTCCAATAAATCATGAACTTCTTCAGATGTGTCAGAGGGCATTCCATTTCTTCAACTACAAATGACAAATTATGAATAATACACATTGTTGACTTTTTTTCCCCACACTAAATTCCTATCTAGCTCTCCAGTGACTCCAACTGTTGCATTTGGCCTGTTTTTATGCATGTCCTGCACAATGACAATGAATCTCTCAGATTTTAAGTGTGAAGAGCATTTTCTTTTAGTGCTAGACATATGTATGTATTTTATTCAGCTCATTTACTCTAACTGTGAGTTTAGTAGTTCTTCCTTCCTGTTTTCACATATAGAAATATGTGAAGATAAAGGAAACCTTGTATGGAAACAATTATTCATTGCTCTGTTGAATTTGGCCACCAAAGTAATTATGTGAGTATACATGGAGCAAGACCACTTTGCGTAGTTTGTGCTGAAGAGCATGACTTCACTCTTGCTTTCCAAGCTAAATAAAGCTACTGCAAGTATACTTTTAAAAGCTGTAATCACACACTCAAATAAGTTACAATCTGTCTTTGGGATAGCTATAAATGAAATTTTTTTTCTCAGTCTCCATATTAAAAGAACATCAATGGAGAAGGTGCTTGGAGATCTGGCTGGAATAACTTCTGGGCACAGTTGACATGACTCATGAATTAGTGTAAGTAACACAGCTACTTACAGTCACACAGCCCGGTGATATTTGGAGCTGGCTCTTTTGTTGACTTTCTGCTGTGGGAGAAATCTCTTGGGTGAAATTAATCTCCTTTCCCTGTAAGACCCTTGGCTGTTGTGTCAGCCTGGAGTAGGTGTAACGCCTGTGAGTGAGAGAGACATCCCTTTGTCCCATCGCGGAAACTCTTATGAGCTGAATGGCATGGCGATTGCTTTCTAATTTCAAAAGTACTCCTGAGGGATCATCTAAGAACTGAACACACTTCAGCAAAAAAAGGCATGAAATAACCTATAGGAATGCTCCAGGCTGTCATTACCTGTTTCAGGAGGCATCACTAAAGCCAGCCTCTGGTTGCTGAGGAAAGATCTGTAAAACTACCCTTGTGGTGCTCTTTGGGGAAGAGAAGAGCCACCTGTGAAGAGAACTGTTGGGAGCAGTCTCTTCTGCACTTTAACCAGCAAGCTTTTGGATCAGGAATGAAAATACATGTTTCAGGACAATAGACTTTAAAACACTTTGACTGAACAGACAAGATTCCTCAGCACCTCTTAGGTTTATTGTTTACAATGCCGCATTTAGTACTGAATATGACCAGCTTGACCTGTAAGAAATCTGCCAACAGAGCCTATGATGAGGGAAAATTTCCTTTCCAGTCAATCTCTTTACCAGCCACATCAATGTGGTTTTCTTATGTCGCAATCTTACTGCCATCTGGAAGGCATCTGGCAGCACTCAAGCCAGGGAAATTCCAAAGCTTAAACCTTAACAGGTCACTGTCCTGGCTAGCTGCTTTTTGCTGTGTACATTACAGAGGGCTACTCTGGAAAAACAAAATACCTAATTATTTTGTGTTAATTTAGAAGTCTACACCAAGCAAACCACAGCATTTTTATGCCATGATTTTCAGAAAATGCTGCTTAATAGCAGTTAATTCTCACAATCAGTTCTGGTATGAGCCAAGAGGACCATGCCACTTGCCATAGTTTAGGAAGACGAGATTAAAGTTTGTCTTTCTGGAAAGGCACAAAGGAGTGGAAAGACAGGTCAAGGTCAGATGAAGAAACTAAATCAGCTAAGTAGGCCATATTTGACGTAATTGATACTAATGTGATCTCATCAGAAACTGTGTAGAAGAACAGCTAGTCACCCAGAAAAGCTTTATCAGAAGCATCACTTAGTTTTTCTGAGCGCAGTCTCTTTTAAACTGAATTCTCAACCCACATTTTAACAACAGATCTCAGAGGGGCACAGTCTGGGAATGTGGTCATGGCAGAGGTTCCTATCAATATACCCGAGTCATGTTGCAAACATGATAGGATACCAGTGTTTTGTAACTATATCCATCATTAGAGCAGTTTCTACAGAGCAGATAAGATCAAAACAGAAGCTCACTGACCCTCTTGCATTTCAAGATTTCATTATCTTTATTAGAGAAATCCCTGAATGCAGCTTACTTCCCATGACATATTTAAGTCCATGTTGTCTCTGACACTTTAATTCTCTCAAGACCTGAAAGCACTCTTTCTCTATGCTTATTAATTTTACATGGTACTTTGAGACAAGTAAATAATAGGATCCAACTCATCCATTGTCCCACTGCTGGGGAACAAAAATGCATGGATGACAAACATAGTGCTAACAGCAATGCTATTCAATGCTGATTTTACTCATCTGTGTCAGAAAGCCAAACAGTCTGCTGCTCCCAATCCCTCCAATTTTGTCCTGCTCTTTAGAAGAGAGAAGACAAACCTCCGTTACAAAGTTATAACTTAATTTTCCTTCCAACTACTATAATTTTTATTATTCCACTTCATATGGTACTGCATTGATACTATCTGTGCAATGGAGACATAGATTGACTAACCAGAATACATTGCACAGCAGCAGCCATTCTTCTTTCTTGGAAAGGTGTCAGGTTCAGGAAGGAAAGTGGCCACCAGGGAAGTGTCATACAGGTCTGAATGAAAGGATTCTTACTGTACCAATTCCAATGCCTAATCTAGAGGAATAGGTGACTCAAGGAGACATGGGCCCATGCCATGGTCTTCAGATACAAACATTTACCTGACAACTTCAATTCAGGTATTATTAATTGCCACATAGCAGCTCACAGCGAATGATTTATTCAGGTAATACACCACTGCTGTACCTGTGATTAGTCTAACACAAACAAGGTTTCTCAACATTTGCAGTTGTGAAGTTTACTGAAGAAAACTCCTGTCATTCACCAAACTACAGACTTGTGTAAAGACCAGATTCATTGCGTGGCTTTTCTTTTTGTTGCCACCTGAGTCACATGCTGCGAGTCCCCTTTGGGAACTTTATATTATAGTGAAGAATAGTGCCCTAACCTGTTAAAGTCATCTTTCTCTGGGAGAGATGAAGAAGAAAGACATATTAGAGAGAAAACTAAAAAAACCCTATTAGTAGAGATCATGGAGCTTCAGGATATTGAATTAAATGTTCTTAGTGCTCTTTTGGGGAACAAAAAATATTAGAACCCCATGCACAAACAGCAGACTTCCAGGAAGCTGGTGACTTTGCAGTTGATGTATGGGTAGGTATGTCCCAGGCTACACACTCACCTAACATTTGCACCAAGGAATTCCTCATGCACATGGATGTGAAATTATAACTGGAAATACTGCAACTGAGCCCGTCTGGTTTATTGCAGGGGCAGAGCTGCCACTGTCATGAGCTGAGAGCACTTGTGTTCATCTCACCCTGCTGTTGGTTCCAGACTGCAGCCTGTGTCTCTGGCCTGAAGTTGTCTAGGCTGCTTTGCTCCCCACTCTGCTGCAGATCAACTGACACAGCACCTACGTTCCCTGAGCCTTCTTGTGCATGCTGGAAATTAGGAAATTTCTTGGACGTTGGCAGGAGGGATTTGTTTAAGAGAGGAAATGAATTGTGTCACATGGCACCTCCATCAGACCAGAAAGCAGTCAGTCTTCCATCAGACTGTTTTCTGCTGCCCCAGTTATAATAACCTTTGGTCACACCACAGCTCAGAAGACACAAACAATGCAAGTCACCTCTTTTTCTCTGCCACAAGGATTTTTTTAAATTTGTTGTTGTTGTTCAGGTTTTTTTAGTGGTTGAGTTTGGAAGACAACCTTGAAGATCATATCTAATACCCCTGCCATGGGTAGGGAAACCTTCAAGTAGACCACGTTGCTCTGGCCTTTAATACCCCCAGGGATGGGTCATCCACAACTTCCTTGGACAACCTGTTTCAGTGCCTTACCACCCTCACAGTTTTTTCTTAATATATGATCAAAACCTGCTCTCTTTGAATTTGAAAGCATCTTTTCAGCATCTTCCCACCAGCAGCCAGTTGAGCACTTCAACTCAAAGCAACCTCGTCCCTTTTCTCTTCCCTGTGAAACCATGGCCCCAGAGTCTGACCATGCAACACTCCCTCACTTGTTTTTGAGACTCCTCACTGCACAATTTTTCACCCTATGGTTAACATAGCTTCATCCCACATGGTTCACATGGGGCACCAGGCTGCAGTGGCTGCTGGCCCATACCAGGAAGCCATGCCAGGGAACATTATGTTCCATGGGGAACAAGAAGGAAACACAACAACCAAGCACTGAAAAAAAAAATTGTTTCTAGACCTCATTCAAGACAAAGGAAAGATTGTGGTGGCAAGCCCCAGGAAAGGCTCAGCAGAGTCCAAGAGAATAGCAGCACTCCTGTGTTTAATGCTGCTGTTTGCTGCTTGTGCTGCTTTCCAGAAGGGATCACAGCTCAAGTCCAAACCATGACACTGCACTCAGGCTACAGATCTGCTTTGCCTTCCCAAGTGTGACAGACACAGTTAATGCCCTTGAACAAGTGTAAGATGCTGCACAGCTGTGCTGCAGAGCTTCCCTGCTCCAGTCCCGAGCTGGCTGCCTCTTGCTCTCAACAGGGAAGGATCCCCTCCAAAAGTGCTCACAAAAGCTTGGGTGAAAGGTTTTAGCTACAGCCAATGTTAAATTGTGCAGTGTACTTCTGCCTACCGTTGCCTATGGGAAAGTCAGAAGCCTATTCAAATCTGTTAGAAAATGAGTAAGACTAAAGTTAATGGCAAGAAGGTATGTTTATCATGGGAGCAGTTTTAACAAAAGCAGGTGTAGTGATTGCTACACAAAATACAAAAATACAACACAAAATACCAAAACACAAAATACTAGAACAGTTGCTATGTACTGGGATTTATTTCAGGAAATAAAAAGTAGCAAAGAAGCTGGAAAGACTTTATGCACTGTATCACACACACATAGGCAAAATTACATGTTCTGAAAAGAGCTGTCATTCCCATATTGCAATTTTAAAAGCTTTCAGATATCCAGCATGTCATTTTGCTATGTACTGGCACCATCTGAAGTGTTAGATAAAGCCCAGGGCTTCTTAGATACCATTGAAGATTCAAATGGTTTAAAGAACAGAAATTACAAACTTCACTTTAGGCAGAAGCCAGTATATCCCCTTCCAGAAAAAAACAGATGTATCTTTTAAAACCTTTATAGGATTTATTATGGTGCTACCTATTAGCATCAACGTATTTAAGGATGTGTCAGAGTTTCCATTTTAACCCCCTGCTTTAAAGTGTTTTATAACTCAGATGTAAAGATATGGCACTTTCAGGGACAGACACAATCCATCTGTTTCTATACCAGGAATTTAAAAAATGCGTACTCACACACACAATGCTAATCTTTAATGCAGTTTTGTAGCCCAAAATGATCTAAATCAAAAGAATGTTTTTTTTCAGTCTCTGACATCTCAGTTCTTTACTTTCACTGCTCTCATGCTCTAGCCAGTTGTAATTTGTTTTGCAAACCTTAAAAGCAACTGCTGTTAGACCATATCCACTTCTGCGGGTTGCAGTGTTACTGCCAGGGAGCTTCACCTCAGGAGAGAGTCTCCCTTGTCCTCCCAATGTACGTTTCTGCAGCAGGCCTATAATGAGCTATTTGGTAGGCAAGAAGCAGTCTGAAAATCCACTTTAGCAGGTACTTAAAACAGCTACCTTTAAATATGGCATTTTTTAAAAAAAACTAGGCTGCAAAGAGCTTGGACAAATTTGCAAGAACATCAGTGAGTGAAACAATAAATGAATTGCTTATTTACAGGAAGTTTTATTTTTCATATTTCTGCTTTTTATTTTAAGCTGTTAAAAAGAAAACAAAGGACATGAAATTAAAAGCTTCTCCATTTAAGAAAGCCTGAAATTTCCCTATACAGCTTTCCTAGTATGTTCCCCAATGTCCATTTCTGAATTTCTGAGGAGTGCTGTGCCTCCCATGTGTCCCTCCCCGCAGAGCAGGACAGGATCCTCCCAGGATCTGTAGGAAGAGCTTTGCAGCAAGGGGTGGAAGTGGGGAGTCACCCCAGCAGCTCTGGGGAAATGTCCCATAGGAAGATACACTTTGCACAGATGACCCAGCTCCTGCCAGCTGCTGAAGGAGCAGGCTGTTCACTCCACTGGGCTTCTAAACCATCTTAGTGAAGTACTTTAGGAAGATAACCACTGACCACTCAGTGACTGTTCACATACATAAGCTCAGCTGATTCCATATCTTGCTGATCCAGAGACCTAAATCAAAAGACAGATCCAGACTTAGATCTCGTCTTCACAATAAGGATACCTGACATTTCCCACAGGAACAGCTACTCTTCCAGTATATAGGATAACAATTCATAAAACCCCAAAAGCCAAACGTATTTAGTGTTTTGGAATTACAGTTTCCAGAGAGCTGTCTTGAATGCGGCTTCTGTAACACTAAGAGAGCACTGTAGTTGTGTTGCTGAATAAATATAGCAAGGTGATAACCATCACTTTTTGGAAAAGGCAGACATAAAGGATGCACTGAACTATCTAAAGAATATTCTTTATAGCAGAATTCCAAACCTCTATAATTTCTGAATTTAATCACAAATCCACAGTGTTTGCAGTTCAATAAGCAATATAGTTCCTTACAATTCTTACCCTACAGAAAATCACCAGAACTGTTGGCAAGCTGAAACATCTGCAGAAAGTCAAGAGATGCACAAGAGAGTGTTCACTTCAAACAAAGGCCTTTCAGTCATTCAGGCTCATAGACGGTACGAGATTGATGCCTGAAATTCCTGCAAAAATGCACTCAAAACAACATTAGTGAAAAAAAGAAGTACCTTTATTGGAAGCTTCCAAGGTGCACACCACAAAACATGCACACAGGTGATCAAGTGTGTTAAAGTTTTTATAACCTACCACCATTATAGATATTAACACTAACATATGTGTTAGCCAACCCGGGGTACCAATTTCTCTAATACCCCACCTACAGAGGTCCTTAGAACTGCCCCTTGGAGAGGCTCTGGGTCCTATCTACTGTTTTGTCTTGAAGCTATCTTGCAAGTGTTCTCCTCAAAACATGATGTCCTTGGCAGTGTGAGAAACATGCAGTGATTTTCTAAACACCACCTAAAAATGTGAGCAACACAGGAAGACCCACATAACTCTAAAAATCCACAAAATATACACTAAAACCTTTAGGGATCAGGATGACCCAACACAGGGAGGCCATAAGGAAGACATGTGATCTCTCAGTCACATGCCCTGCAAAGGGCTCAACATGCTGCCTTAATCCTTGCCACCATTTACCCAGTAGAGAAGCATTTCATACTAATGAAAAAAGGAAACAAGCCGTTTCCTCAGGGCTATATATGCCCATTGTCTATCAAGACATGTAGTTATGGACAGAAACAAACATGTTGACTGGTTGTTTTGTTCCCCTTGCTGCCCTCTGGCCTGGCCATTGCATGTCCTTGCAGCATGTACATGCTGCTTAGAAAAACTGAAGCTATGTGTATCAGTGAGCCAGCCCAGACAGTCCACGTGGTGGTCCCCAAACATATCACTCAACTGCAACATCTGAAGAAAAGCTTTGGCCTGTGGTTAATAGCCATGTTTGACCTTGGACACCCACACATACACGTTGTCCCCACACTGTGATGTTAGTCTACATGTGCCCCTGAAGAACACACTCACCTATAAACAATCACTTGAATGGCAGCAAAGACAAAACCACTGTGAAATTACTAGCAAATTTAGGTCCTGAACTCTGCAGTTGTTAAAGCTCATGCTTCTGCTCAGTGCTATCAGAGCAGCTGCACTTCTCAAGCACCAGTCCAAATGGTGGAAACGTCTCTCATTTTATTTCCCATCACTAGAAGACAGAGATTTGAGTAAAAGAGAAAACAGAAAACAGAGATTGCTGCTGGTAACAGATAACCCAGATGTACGGTAAGTAATGCTGGGTCTGCTATGAGATAGCCCGGGGAGATTGCCAATATGGCAAGTGTGCCAGAAAAAGATACTGTTCTCCAGTTCGGAAGGACAAATGGGTACATAAATAGTGTTTTCATCCTCTAAACACTCACTGCCATTTTAGTGCATCCAAATGGATCTCCCACAGCCCTCCCCAAACTACACTCAGACATCTGCATACTATACAACAGGCAACTGAAAGATCAAATCATCCTGTCTAGTTGGTCTGATTTTTTCTAGCAGCGGAGCACTGCCTTGGCACTGTATATGCTTAGTGATGCACTCCAAACTCCTGTTGGTAACTACTGTTTTTCTTGATTTTATTCTTTCCAATGAAAGAATAAATGTTGGAAAATTGTTGCCTTTTCAAAAACAAAACAAAAAACCCCAAAACAATTTCTTGTTAGCTTCTGGCTTTTATGGCCTGCATTTGCTGTGCAAGGAAGTCAAAATGCTCACAAAATTAATGACATCAAAGTCTGAGTTGAACCATGCTGCTTCCCCATTAGCAGTGTCCATTTCTACCCCAACTGAGAACAGCACCCATAGCCCCCAGTTATTTCTGAGAGGCATGAGCTTACCAGTGTGAGGCTCAAGGTTTCCAGACAGCAAAACTGAACCAACCTGATCAAACTGTGTTTGTACATTAAGGTAATACAGTCCAGCATGAGGCATATACACCATGAGAGTGGCAAAATGATAAAAGAGAATTGTCGAGGTATAGAAAAAGTGCTGGATAGTTCCAGATGGAGAATACAGTGATTTCTGGGAAATGCAGGCTGTGAAACCAAAGCAATTGTGCAATAGTCAGTCTGTCTCATATGGACTAGCCTTTCCATAAGACATAGAGGTTCAGAGAAGCTTGAAAACTCTCTGAATACAGTCTAACTCCATAAGGCAGTGTCTTTTTCAGTATTTTAGTATCACCTCACACTAAACTTTCTGAACACACCCATCAGGCTTCTCAGTTTCTCATTATATGATTTACAAAGAATATGAAAGACCTCTTAAATCACTAAGTAGCAGCCAAGCTATACTGCTCACAACAGAGAATCACAGCACACAGCATGCTTTTAGCACATAGTGTTTTTTAATTAGACCCTGGATTTTTGGGAATGGTTGGAGAGGCATTATTTTTCAAAACTGAAAGCCCCCAGGCCCTGCAGCATGACAGAAGTGGAGACAGTCTCATCAGTGATGTAAAAATTGCAGAGTGCTGATGAATGAAGTAGACACTGGATCAGACACTTGTATTGAAACAGATGGTGGTGGTGCAGAAACATCCTGAGTAACCAGGCAGAGCATGTTGCATCCACACCATACCCGGAAATCCATCATCAGGTGGCTAGAGAAGAAAGACTTTTCAACTCAGGAAAGAAAATATCATCCACAAATAGCTCCTCTCTCCCACCAAAACCAGCTAGAGATGGGTGATGGTTGTCACAATGTTGGTAGTAAGAGCTGCCTTTCACACCTCCATCTTCACAGTGCAGCAGGCAAAGCATGACTGTGAAGAAATTATTTTTCAAGTACATTTGTTCCTTTCAGCAACAAGTTAGCATGTCTTCCACTTCAGTGTTTATTTTATGGTATTTTTAATTAACCAACTGATCTACTAAACACATTCGAAGTGACAATTAGTGTCAGAAAAGACATCACGTTTTCTTCAGAAACCACAATCTCCATTCCTTGAAGTAACCAACTGCTGTTAAGTTTTACAAAACGGATCTTGCTGGGAAAGCATTTAATGACATTTTCCCTGTTGCATCCTTAGCCTCCTGAATTGGTTTGGTTGTGCTGCTGAGAATTCATTGAGATGGAAGCAAGATGGCTTGAGCAAGGCCAGCCTTTGTCTCAGACCCTGCATTTCCAGAGGGGACAGAGGTTTCAGGGATATCATTTGTAATAATGCCTCTGATAAGACATGACTTGCAAGTTGCCTCTTTCCTGTGCACTGGAGAAGTCAGGCAATAAAGAGCATTACAAATAGTTATTGTGCTGTTTAATGCAATACAGGTCATCTGGAAATGAAGGCCACAAACCTCAAGCGATTTTTCCTGCCCACTGACTGGGCAGAATTTGGCACCGCTTCTCTTGCCACTGTTATAACTAAGAGGCTTCCCAGAAGTGTCTGCCAAGATTAGCTTTGATGTAATTCTAGCAGCTTCATCAGAGGTGTATTTTCCTCTGTCCTTAATCAATCTCACTCATTTTTCAACTTTCCAGAATCTTTCTATGGACAGTGATTTCCCTTTGATAGAATCATAGAATCATAGAATCGATTGGGTTGGAAAAGACCTCCGAGATCATCAAGTCCAACCCTTGGTCCAACTCCAGTCCCTTTACCAGATCATGGCAGTCAGTGCCACATCCAATCTGCGTTTAAAAATCTCCAGGGATGGTGAATCCACCACCTCTCTGGACAGCCCATTCCAATGCCTGATGACTCTCTCTGTGAAGAATTTTTTTCTGATCTCCAACTTAAATTTCCCCTGGCAGAGCTTGAGCCCATGCCCCCTTGTCCTATTGCTGAGTGCCTGGGAGAAGAGACCAACCCCCACCTGGCTACAACTTCCCTTCAGGTAGTTCTAGACAGTGATGAGGTCACCTCTGAGCCTCCTCTTCTCCAGACTAAACAACCCCAGCTCCCTCAGCCTCTCCCCATAGGACTTGTGCTCCAGTCCCTTCACCAGCCTTGTTGCTCTTCTCTGGACCCGCTCCAGCACCTCAATATCTTTCCTGAACTGAGGGGCCCAGAACTGAACACAATACTCAAGGTGTGGCCTCACCAACGCAGAGTACAGGGGAAGGATCACTTCCCTGGTCCTGCTGGCCACGCTATTTTTGATCCAGGCCAGGATCCCATTGGCCTTCTTGGCCACCTGGGCACACTGTTGGCTCATGTTGAGCTTCCTGTCAATTAGTACCCCCAGGTCCCTTTCTGCCTGGCTGCTCTCCAGCCACTCTGTGCCCAGCCTGTAGCGCTGCATGGGGTTGTTGTGGCCAAAGTGCAGGACCCGGCACTTGGCCTTATTGAACTTCATCCCATTGCAATCAGCCCATCTCTCAAGTCTATCCAGATCCCTCTGCAGAGCCCTCCTGCCTTCCAGCAGGTCGACACTCCCTCCCAACTTGGTGTCATCAGCAAATTTGCTGATGATGGACTCAATCCCCTCATCTAAATCATCAATAAAGATGTTAAACAGGACTGGACCCAACACAGACCCCTGGGGAACACCACTAGTGACCGGCCGCCAGCTGGATGCAGCTCCATTCACCAGCACTCTCTGGGCCCGATCCTCCAGCCAGCTCCTAATCCAGGAGAGGGTACACTTGTCCAAGCCATGGGCTACCAGCTTTTCCAGGAGTGTATTATGGGAGACAGTGTCAAAGGCCTTGCTGAAGTCCAGATAGACCACATCCACAGCCTTCCCCTCATCCACCTGGTGGGTCACCTGATCATAAAAAGAGATCAGGTTGGTCAGACAGGACCTGCCCCTCCTAAACCCATGCTGGGTGGGTCTAATCCCTTGTCCATCCTGAAGGTGCTGTGTGATTGCACTCAGGATGATCTGCTCCATAACCCTGCCAGGCACCGAGGTCAGGCTGACAGGCCTGTAGTTGCCAGGGTCAGCCTTGCAGCCCTTTTTGTGGATTGGGGTGACATTCGCCAACTTCCAATCATCTGGGACCTCCCCAGAGAGCCAGGACTGTTGGAAGATGATGGAGAGCCGTTTGGCAAGTTCTACTGTCAGCTCTCTCATCACCCTGAATGCACAAGATGCCAAACCAAGACTTCTGTGTGGTCAGACAAGCAATTCCAAGGTGAGACAGTGATGATTTTGCATGCCAACTGTGGCTGCTGCCTTAGGTCTCACTGAGCTTACCAGTCCCCGTGTAAGCATGACAACAGTTCACCTTTCTCATTCACTGCTGCACAGACACTTCCAACATTATGGACCATGGTTACAAGGCAATAGCTCTGTTGCTCTTTTTACATCATCACACTGTAAGAACATTGTTGTTCAGGTAAACATTTTTCCAAATACAAAGGTCTTTAAATGCAAAAAGTCAAAGGCTAAAGAAGAAAAGGAAAGTTACAATAATGGAATGCATTTGGCACAAAACCCAGTAGAAGAGTACTCAGTAGGCGACTCCTGGGGCAGTTAATAAATGTGGTTACTTCCTAGTCATAACTGCTCTCTACTGAAAGAGCTATAAGAATTAGTCAAGGTTGGTTTTAGAAATAACTTGTGCTTTGTAGTAATAGAAATGTTTGATCCTATGACCTTGGAATTGTCTGAAAATCAGCAGCTGACGTAATTTTCTTTTCAAGACAGGTTCATTTTCTCAGAGAATACAATTCTCAGCTTTTACTAACATTTCAGCTGACAGCCAGGTGCTACTTGATGAGTGCCCAGGGTGTCAGAAGAGACAAGACTTGTCTCCCCATGCGCAGTATGGAGTGTACACATCTCCATGGAAGGCAAATCCTAGCAACGTCTTCTCACAAGTACAGCTATCTCTGACACTTTGCTGTCCCTCCTCTTAAGAATCTCGCAAAGCTTCTTGTTTCATATTCAATATATTCTGCCTGTTGCACTGTTGCAAGGCAAGGGTCAGGCAAAACCCATTGTGGTTTGTGCTCTGTGCTCATTTCCCCACTTATCCTTGCAAAAAGTAGGTACTTTTAAGGGGGCAAGCACTTAAAAGGATGGAAAAATGTTTGTCTCTGAACACTTCAGCAGTTTACCTGAGAGTATCATACTTCTCACTTCTGTAGAAGTATCAGCTATATTGGCATTTTTCCAAATTAAAGGTAGATGAACTCCTAGGACATTTGTTTTTAAAGCAGAAATGGAAGATTGTATGGTCTACATTTTAACAAAATTAAAGACATCTCAGTGAGAAAAATTCACTCTAACTACACCTCAGAAAGCAACATTTCCCCTCTGTATAAGCACTACCTCAGTTTTGCTGCACTTGTTACTTACACTCACTTACATGAAAATCTGATTTTTTCCTAGAGAAACCTGAAAGAAAATTAAAGTTCAAAGTACTCTGACAGAAAACCAGAGAATTATTATACAGTGTCTTTCACAGACCTTTGAAAGCCTGTAGGAAGAAACTTTGTACAGCTATACAAAGAAAATGATGCAATATGGATTCCTAATGATGAGAAATTTAGTATTGCAAAGTGCTTACCATCTTCCATCCCCCCAAAATACTAGGAAGCCAAATTCACTTTTTGGTAGTAAAAAGATTCCTCCAGGATTTCAACTCTACTGGAAGAACTGTTGATTAGTCATTCGAAGCACTGACTGCACCTATTAGCAGCAGATGCACTGTGCTTGAAAAAGTTCTATCTGTTCTACTGAACAACTCTAAGGAAACAGAGTACCACTCTTGGCATTGCAGCCCAAGCTTCAAAATGTTACTTGCAATTTCAAACAATCTAAAATATTCCTTGTCATGCACACGCAACTCAGATTTAGTTTAGCTCCACTGTTTTAACATAAAAGTGGAAGATTTTGAGAACACATCACAAAGCACTTTCAGGTGAAGTTGTTGTGGATTTCAGTTGCACCTTTGAGACTCCCAAATGTGCCCTTCTTTCTCTTTTTCATGCTGAAAGCTGTGCAGTTCTCTCTCATGGGAAAAAAATGGAAGTTAAAACAAAGTAAGTGTTGAAACACTGAGGAGCCAAAACAGATAATTTAATTTGGGTAAGGAAACTCTCTGGCTCCTGTTCTGGCAGAATAAAGGAAACCTGAAAGCAAATTTAAGAGTAAAAGGCACATTCTTGGGCTGCAAGACAATCTCATAATACAGAAATGGCATCACCTATTTAAGGACTTCACTTTACTCTACAGAATAATGAAGATTCAGTGATACTCTGTGGTATGCAAGAATTATGTTCAGTTCCCAATACCAGTGAATAGCAAACCTGGATTTAAAAGACGTTCTCATTTATAGCACTCAAATACCTGGAAACAAAGACAGTATGGTATTCAGTTGCGTAACCCAAATATATGCCTCTGAAGAGAAGATACAGAATTTGAGACCTTGTATTTTGGCTAGGCTTCCTTAAAATTCAAATTAATTAACAGCTTCAAGGAATTGTAGAAATATTTGATTGGCTTTCTTCAAAAGATCCCTCAAGCCTTTTTTTTTTTCAGTGGAATCCCATTCCTGGATTCCTTCTACCTCCACAAACAAGAGCAGTATGTACTGAGACATGTTTAAATAAAAAGACTGGCCAAGTCTCTGTTGGTCCTTGAGGGCTTTTAACATGGTGTGAACTGCAGCACGCAGCACCAGTGCAGGCACAGATTTTATTCAGTCATGAAACCCAGGCAAATAAACATCCATCAGTTCTGAAAGACACTGTGCCCATAAAAACCAGATGGCAGCCACCAGGACTGCATTTACTTCTAAAGCCTGGTCTTCAAATACGCTTTCAGTTTTACAATCTACATAATCCACAATATCCTTAATACTGAATTATTTGTAAAGTGACAAAAAAAAAAACAACAACAAAAAGCAACCATGTAAATCTTATTGCAGAATCGAGTGATACTTCCTTACTGTGCCACTGTCTACGACAGATAATTTATCTGGGACAAAGTAACAAAGCAAAAATGTAATGAGAATTCAATACTTCAAATTGAAGTCACAGAAGACACAGAATGACAGTGCTGTTAGGTCAGGACATTTCAGCTGCTAGTAAGGCTTGATAAAAGACTTGTATTTTACATGACAAGTTTTACAAAGATTCAGACCTTTTCCTTCTTAATCTTCCAGTGACGTATTCCTCACTGTCAGAATTCATGGTTACATTGGCACCTCTGATAGCTGCTTGCTGTATACTAATTCTCTTTTCAGCTGAAGATACTAAAAAAAAATAGGAAGTGAGGATGTTCACATCATATAGTCAAATATCGGGTAACATTCCTAAGGTGACAAAAATGGTGGTAAAGCAGAAAGTTCCTCTTCAGTTTTCAACCATGTCATATTCCATTATTCTCTGAGGCCTGGGAAATTCACATAACTCCAGTGCAGTAAGGGCTCAAAAAAAGCAGAGATATTGGCTATCAGCTAATGAGCAAGAATGTCATGCTGTGTAGAATGAGCTGTATGACTCAAAATACACATAAATACTTTAGAAAAATCAATCCACGAACAGAAAGACCTGTCCCTGAACTTATTTCAACTCTTATGGTTGTCCAAAATCCACTGAGTGGGAACACACCCCCACAATCCCCCCAGGGCAGTATGTCAAGGCTCACTTTGTTATATACAACATGCATCTTCAGAGTCAGGCAGCATTTTGTCCTTCCTGTGAAGCACCAGGTCTTCAGTCACCAGCAGCTGTGAACCACTGCAACTCCTCAGCAGATTCTTTTAGGAGCACAACATTTATTTTCTGGGCTTGATGGTCATATTGCTTACCATCATAATGCACTGAAGTTGCAATCTCGGCATTCAAGATCTGTGAACACAATTCAACTCCAGCAACAGACACCATTAAAGGAGGCAGAATCAACTTTCAAAAAACTAATTTTAATCAAAACAAAAAAATTGTTTATCATTAACAAGTTTATAAAACAGTGATTTAGTTACATAAATAAATTGATATCAGTGTATCAAATCTTAATTACTTTCAACTTCATGAACATGTTTACATGGGTGATGAAGTACAACCTTTTAACCTATTATAATAAATAAAATGGAGAGCATGAAATAGTTTTTCTAAACAAAAATACCTACAAACATACCTCTAGCATGTTCTCTAATGAAGGGAACAAGAGACACTGGACAACTTTTGCACCAAAACATAAAAACTGCTTTAAACAGCACAAGGATACAGAACCATCAGCTAAAGTAAAGACACTATACTGTAACCAAAGTTGGTACTTAATAATATAATGAACAGTTTGGTAGTTAGATCTCCAGTTTGGTTATTTTAAAGCATTAAGACAAGGCAAGATAGAAGGCTGCTCTTGTTTGAGTAATTCTAGAGAAAATAAAATATATTAAAAAAACAAACTGAAAAGTAGAACAGTCATACCTACACAACTTTCTGTCCTGCACAAAGTCAAAATACCTATGCAGAATATATATATATAATATATATATATGTTATTTGTGCACAAAGGTTAGCTTATTATTAGCTCACTGCAAAGGCGTAATGTATCACGTCAATCATTTTGGAAAACATTTTGCGTTTTGTGTCAAAAAGGATATTCTTTAAGTCTTCTAGGCTAGGAGGCACAAACCCCAGTTCTGGCATACTGTATTCTTAATGCTAAGGCTTGCTGCTCTGGCTGTGTGTTTTTTGTTGTCCCTCTCTACTATAGTGCCTGTTACAAGCATGTGTGTATGTGTGTATACAAATAGATGTATACACAGGTTGTATAAATATATATATATAAAATTCTCCCCATTAGGTATCAGTCCAACCATGCAATCGAAAAGGTGGCTCTGCATAGATGCCCAGCATATAGTTCACCACCTGAGCCAACCCTGAAGCAAGGCGCACTTTAGTCCTTCTGATAGGTTTTTTTTTTGTTTAAAACCAAGCTACTGCAGCTTCAAGTATTTTGCATTACATAGATTTTTTTTTATAAATTAGTTAATGTTATATTTTTCAATATTCAGACATATACTATAATATATATACAGTACAATAAATGCTCTCATTCTTTTTTTAATTTTTTTGATAAATCCCTGAGAATGTATGTTGACAGTCGCTAAGTTTCCACATGCACAAGCATTGTGTGCCATGCTTCTGGATGAACAGCACTGCAAAGCCACATGGTCAGCCTTTTAACTATTAGTATTTCACTTGTTTTTTTTAAATATGCTGAAATGTAAGGATGAGTTACAAAGGAGTAAAGCTGAATCCATTCGAGGTACTTATCACAGGATGGAGGTGTTTTGTTTGGTTTTTAAAGCCATTGCAATATATGTTTGTTTTTGAGGCTGTGAACGTATACAGAAAGAACAGGAGAGCGATGTGGGCTTTTGCCACTTGACAACATATACTCAGTGTAAACCAAACCTTTTTTAACCTCTCTCTCATACAGAACAAAATAAAAAATAAAAAAAAAATTAAACACACATACTTTCACAACATGACAGTTTAGTTTGCAAACTCAATATAACTATACACATATAATACCGGTGTGGCTCTGTTTCTTTAAGTTAAAAAGGATACAAAGGCAGGCTCAAGTAAAAACAAACCACCCCTCCCACCCACAATCCCCCCCATTCACACATTTTCGTCAACCAAACCGCTCACGAACCAGCATCATCAGTTTCTTTTTGCCTTTGTAGATTTGTTTTAGGTTGTCAATAAACTGTGTAAACTGGATGTGACCATCATGAGCCATTAAGAAGGTCTCTCGTGCCTTGCTGAGGAACTCAATAAACTCACTATAGTGTCGTGGGCTGATGTGAGTGAGACGTGAATGAGTTGTATTAATGTAGGCTCCAATCGTGGCATCCAAGAGTTGCCGTAAAGGGGCTTTGTCCAGTGACATGAGCTTGCCAGAGTTCCTCCTTCCATGGAGTCCCACCATGCCAGGAGTGGTCAAAGTACACCGACGCAAAATATCTGACAGTACTGTTGCACACTTGACACTTTTAACCACTAGAGGTATTATAGCTGCTAGTTCATTTTTCCCAAGGGAGTGGCTGAGTGCACATGCCCAGAGAACATCGTTAATGGCAGGGTGTGTGTCCTGATTGTAACTCAGGTTGAGATGTGTCATGGCCAAAGTGGCCAGCTTGTAGGCCCGCATGGGGTAACCCCGGTGCTCCATGTATCGTGCTATAGTGAAAAGCTGCGAGTAGCTCATGCCGGTTGTAGCAGCATCCAAAACGATTTGGTAAGCGGTCTCAAAAGCTATGTGATCCTTTTCACATAAGGTCAATGCAGAGAGGGCACAGTTTTGAGGATCCTTCATGGCACACTGTAGAGCAAGTGTCCTAGCACTGCCAGCCAGCTTCTCCTGTTGATGGCAGTCCAGATGCAGACGTACAATGGTGCTGTTGGACATCACTGTTGTAGCAACAATACTAGTGGCTTCTGTTGGAGTGAAAAGTGTAAACCAGTTTTGCATGATACTATCCAGTGCATAAACACCTGCAAAGAGAAAGAACGGATGAGCGACAACAGGTAAGACCTAGCAGATACAGATGTTCAGCAAGAGATTAAATTTGCTGCAAAGTCTAAGAGGCTGCCAGTAAATCCCAGCACAAAGGGCTCAAACAGACAGCATGGCTGGAAAAGGACATTAAAACAAAGGCTACCATGCAAACTCTGTAGCAACTACTGAAATTCAGAGATCATAAAAACAGACTGCATGACAGGTTTTAATCTCCTGGTGTGACAGCTGAGCTGTTTTCTTGTTATTTAAGACAATTTGGATAAAACGTTCTTGCTTATTTGGTCTCATCATGTCATTCAAAAGCAGCCCTCACAATGCACACCAGGGCAACTGAACTTCTTTTCTCACTGTACATCTCAAGGCACAGCATGCCCACAAAAGAATATGAAAAGTATGTGAAATTGCTTTCTTAGTAGAACATCATGGCATACCTTAGCAGAACTTACTAAATACATGTAAATCAATCAAATTCATAAGCACTTGAACCTCAAGATCCTTATTACAGAAATACTCTTGAGCAACATGAACTACTGGATATTATCTGAAACCAGTGTTTTCCTCACTATCACTCTATTTCCCAGTGTGTGTTTGGCAGGGGGAAGAAATCATGACTGGTGGGTTCCATAAATTGAACCTTACAGCCAACTAAAGTACCTAATTACTGCTAGAGGCACTTTAGACACATCTTTGAGCCCTCTTAAACCCCACACAGGTCTTCATTTTCTCTCTAGGAATCTGGTGCTTCCGGTGCACCCCTTCACTCATCTACAACAATTCAGCACAGCCAGAAAATAACAGATCTTCATTTAAGTAGATTCCTAGCTTTACCAACTTGTAGTATTTGCATGATATTATGGTTCTTTATGGGACACTTCTATTAGAAAATGTAAACTAATTTAAAGCAGTATTAAACCCAGTATTTTATTTGCTGATATGCAACAGCACAGAATAATACTCAGACACTAATATCTGTAAGACAGCCTCAGCAAAAATCATCTTAGAAAAGATATAAAAGCAATAAAACAGGAGCGTTGCATGAAAATCTGCAGACACAAACCACTTTCTGGCTAAGAGAACACAAAGGCAAGCTCCATTTTCCCCATGCTACTGACAACAGTAATTACTGACAACAATAATTTCACAGTTAAACATAAAGCAAAGGATAAACTAATCCGAAGAATAAGCAGCAGCAATCCTCTAAAGTTCTGAAACTCAAGAATCATCTGTGCAATACAATCCAACTCACATATGAAGAAGGAATAAATAGGATACAGAAGCATTCTCCAAAAGTACCTTTACTGACAATTAAACTTGCTCCCTTGCTCCCTTATCATAAGTGCTTAGATTGTTCTCATTACCACAGCTGCTGACTTTGGCTTTTTTGGTTTGTTTGTTTTTTTTTTTTAAACAGCTACACAGCTTTTAATGCACTCATATCCATTTTCAGATTCTGCATCCTCATCTTGCAGATAGTAAACCGTAATACACAAGCTTAGGGATGCCTCATGAAGACACATGGGAAATCTGTATCAAAGCCCAGGAATGATCAGAACATGCTGCTGAGAACACTGTTCTCCCACTACTGTGGGGGTATTTTGGGATACTGGGTCGGGTATTTTGGATATTGAGCATTTGTATATGGCACTTCCCCCGATTATACACATCCCACCTTATGGGGCAAAGAAGTCACACTCAACTATTGTCTCACTTGCTCTGTGCCTAAAAACACACACTAATCCTTGTCATAACATGTTCTCACCAATGGAGTTTTAGATGAACAGAAAGTGAGAGGCATTTACAAAGCCTGGGTATTGAATAGAAAGATCAAGCCCTCTAAGAGTAGTTGACAAGAGAAACATTTCAGAACATACCTACTTCAGTTGCACATGTTACCAACCACCTCACCATTTCCCGCCGTCGCCAATTCAGTGTTGACAGCGTCATCCGCATCACCTGTCAAAATAACACAAACAAAACACAAATTAATCCTATTGCAAACCAAGGCCATAGACCAACAATTAGGGATTTTAAATTACTCAAATACACTGGAGTTCAAAATGGCAGCCTCTTGCTTGCTTCTCTTTTTCAGCTGATACGTCAAACAATTTGAAAGACACCATTCAGATGTTTTAGAATAGCATGCAGAGAGTAATTCCAACTGCAGATCCTTCAAGGATATAGGAGAGAGACTGTTTTATTTGTAGGGAAGAAAAAACCACACCCCAACAAAAAAGCTTCCTCTCAAACAACAAAAAACTCTAATTACTCGAATTATATAATGTCTCCTCCCTCTATGGACAGTATTATGAGTAGCCATACTGTATTACTGTTTATAGCAATTAAATAAAGCACATAATTCAATCATAGAGCTCTCAGTGATGATCTTTACATATTAGAGTCAACAAATGCACTAACGAAACAGCTTGGAGTCACCATCATTTGTCAGAGAGTTCTCAATGCATAATTCCTCCCAATCCTACAGTTACTTCGAAGTGACATATAAGCCTCTGTCATATTTGTTACTCCTGCCATCCTATGCTGTGGATTGGATAATTATGAAGATGGAAAGATTGATGAGGAGCACAAAGAAAAGATGATCTTTAAGAAATCTGGTTATAAGCAACCATGTGTGGTTCCAAGCAGGCCTTCAAACATTCCTGGTGTCTGCTGGTACACCATCTAAAGTTCCACAATAAGGCCAGCTTTGCTGATACCAGACATTGTGGTATCATTTTAATGAAACAGAAATTAAGTGTGAGATTGGAGAATAGCATTTCGAAAGAAATCAAACTGATCTGTAAGGAGCAACTGAACACATTTTAAAATATTATAATTCTAAGGTAAATCAATTAAGGCTAAGGTAAATCATGGAACCAGATTTCACTTGAAGTCCTTCTGGAATAAAAACAGGCAGCCACAGATCACAGTAATTGAGTGAAAATATCTGTCCCATCATTCATCAAAGGGAAAGCAACTAGATGACTTCCTGCATTGATGGACACACAAATTGAAGGCTAATGCTCTTCCAATAACCATGATCAATTTTCAGCTTCCCCCAAGCTAAATTCAACAGAACTTACAGGGTTATAGACTGAATTCCTACACTGGTGAGAGAGGGAAGGAGGTAAAAAACCTAGTGTGAATGATGACTCATCTAAAAGTCTTCTGCGATGACTTCCCTCTCTGTAAAAGTATCAGCAGTCAAAGAGTCTTTAGCACGTGTAGGGGGCATAACAATACCAATGTAGATAGTCCTAACTCAAAAGAAAAAACAGTACCATATCCAGTTTCTTGACACAGAAAAGCTTCTTGATGAACTATTCCAGAATTAGTTCCTTTTATCTGACTAAACTGAGCAGCTGAGAGTAGCAAGAGATAGGTCCTTTACTGATAATAAAAACACTGTGTATCTCAAATTAAGAAAGGAGGAGCTGAAGTTGATTTATAATGTAACACATACAGCCCAAGAACTGCTTGCTTCTTGAGTTACCTCCTCCTAAAAGAGAGTTCCACATTTGTCCAAGATCTATGCCATCAATTAAGACAGCTTCTCAACAAGTCAAGAAGTCTAAAAATGATGAGAGGTCCCTTGGAATTACATTACCTTAACTGAAAACCAAGCTCTCTTCAACACATGTAGTTACCTTGACTTTGTCTTGATGAACTTTTACATAAATTTCTTACAAACGAACAGAAGATCTTACCACCCATAAGAGATGCAAGAAATGGTCAAGCAACTATTAACTCCCTCACAAATTCAAAACCTCTTTATCATGCACCTTGGAAGTAAGTTTATTAATTTATTCTTCCATTCACAGGTCTGGGGGGGGAAAGGACATCACTTCCCAAACAGACATTGAGTAATAAGCCGCACTGACTTGCCCAGCAATTCTGCCACCAATACATGTTTGTGGCGTGTGTGCAGTGATACTTGCACTAATGTACATACAACAGGCAAAGAGAGGAAGAGAAGCCCCTCCTATACCTGCAGATCTTTCAGCATCTACGCCAGTAGGGCTCTGAAGGACAAAATACATCTGAGACACTCTGTGTCCATTTGGCCATGTATGTATGCATGTATGTCTGGCCAGACTTCTCAAATGAAGATTTGGGCAGGGCTCTCCCACATGGGTGTGCCCTTCGAGCCTGCGCAGTGGATTTTTTAGGTGAGGCACAGCGTGTGCAGAACTGGCCCCACCGTTTAAGTCGTAAGGGCCATTTGCCACGGCCAAGCAAGCTTGGATGGTGACAGTGAAGTCCTCGGGACTGTCACAGCACCCGGTACTAACCTGGACTGACCCTGCTGAGCATCCGAGATGTGATGGGATGGGATGGCAGGGAGGCATTTACTGCCAGGGGACAGTCGCCACTGAGACTTGAACTCAGGTCCTTGGGATTCTGAGTCCAGAGTGCTCTCCTTTACAGCACAGGACCACCCTATTTGGCCATACTGATGAACTCTTTTCACAGCCAGTTTAAAGGCCTTCCCTCTGCTGAGTCACATAATATATATTGCCACTGGAAACACGATAAAGAATCCAGGAGTCTATGCACTACTCCCGAATCTTGTACAATGTAAGAGGACTTTGCTTTCTCAGAGATTGCAGTGATAGAGTGGTGAAATTGCTGGTATCACCTTCCATCACTGCTGTAGCTGAGGTAGTGTATCTCTGTATCTGTGAGGGCACTGCTGTTTAAGTTTACCGTGTGAGAGGAGAAGTTTTCTAGGGCATAAAAAAGTCTTAAGTAGTCACATACCTGATAGTGAATAAATACAATATAATTACAGCTAAGCCAAAGGGAAGAGAAATCTGTAGACCACTAGAGTCAGTGCTGACACCAAGTTTTTGCAGGAGAAGCATGACTGCAGAAAACTACACAGTTGGAAATTACTACTAGAAAACTGTTATGCATCTTCCTTCTGGAAAGCAAATTTTTAGGATTCTTCAAACACCCTTGGTATGCTTGGGGGAGAGGAGTGAACAAGTTCTACACCAGTTTGATTGAAACCCTGGGATGGAGGACAAAGTATGGGTTTATGGTATCACTTTCACCAGACCTCATTGAAGGCGTTTTGACAACACTGTCAACCATGAAAGAGTATGTGCGAATACAGTGATGTCCAAAGTGTGCTGTTTCCCCTGAATGATATGTGGTGAACACTTGAGGTGACACACAGGCCAACTGTCAGGATTTTTCTCTTTCTCACATAAACACACATTTAGGGCAGCAACACTGCAGGACGTGAAGAAACAAGCAGAGTTCCACAGCGACCTTGGAAATATGAAAGGCTAACAAAACATACAGAATCTCAGCTTTTTGATTAAAGGCTTTGGCTTCTAACAGCCTAGAACAGAAAAATAGTACCCTTCTTCAGCATAAGAAGCAACTGGAGTAATATCCTTACACCAGAAGTCTTTGGAGCTTTATTTACTGGCGCTAAGTAATAAATCGGTTTCTGATCTTTCCATCATTTTTTTAAGAACTCCCTAAAGAGCGATGAAGATATTTAGTTTTGCTGAAATGAACCATGTAAACTCCAAGATTCAACAGTGTCAGGAAATACTACTACTTAGTTGTCTCCTTTTAGCTTACAGAGTCTCTCCTAAGAGCCTGAACACTGACTGACTTGAGGTTCTTGTACACCTTGAGCTGAATCAGATGCATCTGACTATACCACGGCTTGTGGAGTAAACGATTTTGATTATGGAAATGAGAGGGCTGTTGTCAGCACAGTCTGCCTTAGCAACAGGTTATTAAGTTTGACCTTTGCTTTCAACAAGCATGTACCAATTCTCATTTAGGAGAAAGGAAGAGAAGCAATAGGAAGAAACCCTTGAAGACCAGGTAGAAAATACAGTGGGTTTCAGACAAGCAGATTAATTCTACTTTCTGTGCAGTCCTACATATACTCCAGAACCCACTGCACTGATCCTCTCTCACCCCTGAGCAGAAGAGTGCCTTGCTGAACGGACTGCCAGCTCTCTCTTCCACTTGAATGGCACAAAGGGGCTAGCTATGCAGACCTCTCTGGTCTGTGTTTACCAGTACATTTGAGCTTTGTGTCAGAAAACAGAATTTAAAACCAATTCCAGACAGAGCCCAAAGAGAGCATCCTTTCCTGTGCTTAAAAGCTATACCCACAAACACTGCATCAAATTCCTTTATTCTACTATAATACAACAATTAAATTACTAAAACAACAAACCAAGGAAATACCTGAAGGCCCAACTCCAGAGAAACTTTCAGAAGAGTGATGTCTGGCAAGGTGTCCATGAGTGTTGCTATTTTAAATGCATCCTGGGCAAGTTTGAAGATGTGTGATGAGGAGTGGATATTTTTCTGGATGGATTCTAACACTGTTTCCAGTCTCCGAACATCACCTGCAAGGTGTAAACAGAATCACCAAAATGGAACAAGATCCAAAAACACCCAGAGATTCATTGTAACTGAGCCTGCCATTGCTAGGCAACAGTAGGATGCTTCAGAAGTACACACTTTGTTTTTAGAAATCTTCCATAATTAAATCACGTATGAATGAAAGATACAAGACAGCACGTTTTTGTTGCACACAACTCCTCTAGTGTCTGATGGTGTTAAGGCCAAAAGTCATTCTGATTTGTGAATTTTAGAAGTGATTTGTCCACTCCTGGGTCTCACAGTCCATGTGTGAGAAGAACAAAAACCTGTCTCTCAGCTTCAAACCAAGGTCATCTAGGTATCACATAGCTAGATTAACTACTTTGCTAGAAAATTACTTGACAGGTTTAAGCCAGTTCAGTTGTTCAGTACAGTTTGTTGTACCCATTTCAAGCTCGTGTCAGACTGCAATTTGGATTCCTAAATACAAGCTTTATATAATCTGTTTACTCCATGCAATATTAAAAGCATACATTTAGCTGAGTACATAACTGACAGCAATGTACCTTTGGCTGCTGTTAGCATGGTTGATGCCAGCTCACATTGCTGGGATTCAATGTGACTTAGGGTGAACCAGCGGGGATACCGGTTTGGAACAACAGATGCAATGTGGTGAGGGCGAGACATATCTCCTGAAGGAGCTGTAGATTCCAGTACCAGCAACCTGAAATAAGAAAGAAATCCTCTTTCATTAAATGACTATTACATTTGGTTGCTCATGAGCTAAACTCAACATCCAAGAACACTAGGCCATGTCTATGAAAGGTGCCTTTCCACTTACAGCCAAAAAAAAAAAAACACTTGGAAAATAACTTTTCTTGGGGAATCTTAAACGTCTATTTCAAAACATGCCTACATCAATGGGCATCTGCAGAAATTCAGAGGACAATTAAGCCACCCATTTGCCAGGGCAGCAGAACCTTCCTGCATCATGCACAGAAGTGAAGTTTTTCTTCCTGACAGTGTTTCAATCCTTGAACCACAGCCCTCAGAAAGGAGAGTGGAACATTTTTTGCTGCAGTGAGAACATGTAAATATTTTTCAATATTTGGAACACATCTTCTTCAATTACTAATGCTCAAAGTAATGGAGAAAGATATTCAACAAGTCATTTGGATTTTCACCTTGCAATAAACTCATATATGAAATTATGACCAAAAAAGACATTCTCTTTTTCAACTATGACAGCTTTTTAAAGTCTTTAGCTTATCGATTTTTTATAATGTACCATAATCCAAAGTTAGGGTCACAAACAGCAGTATAGAGGAAGGTCCCTTTGAAATTATTTTCAGACCCTGTTTTCTAATCCTGAAGCAGAAATTTCATCTAGTATGCATCAATCTACAAAAGTCTTCTCCAACAAAGAGCATTCATACTTAGGATATTCAAATTAATGTGTTTATTGCTGAGTACTGTAATCCACACAACAACCCACAAGAAAGACTAAAGTGATGGCCCCTACAATACCCTAGACACACAGAGTACACCAGACACTTTTTTATAAATGCCAATGCAAAGAGCAGAAGTGAACAGACATTTTTTCCAACACAATTAAGCATAGTTTCAGGACACGAATTGTTAATGAGACATCAAGTGAGAGTAATAAGGCAATGTTCAGAAGAAAAGCCTTTTCAGCGCTTAGCTCCTTGGTCAGGGTTGGTATCTGAGGTCTGTTTCTACCAGCAATCATATGCAAGTGATTTTCTGGGAGAAAGTCATCTGGGAGGACACAGGAAGCTGGATCTCTTTAGTCAACAAAACTGCAACTACTGAACATTGAAAATCCAGTGCACTGTGGTTTTCTGTGATAGAGTATTTCTTATGGAATAAACTCATTTAAATATATGTTACAATTTCTTGCACTTAAATAAATACCTAAGTTCTGTAAGCAACTGTGGTGCATGCCTTTTTTGTTTTCGCAGCAAGACAGATTTAAGTTCTATCAGTTTTCTGTAGGTTCCTGAGGCATATGATAGTATATTTAAAGAAGGATATAATAGTATATTTAAGAATTCACTGAGGAAGGTAACATGAATATATGGCAATGCATCTAGCAGGTAAATAAAAATACAACCCACCACATAAATAACTACCAGCAGATTATATTAACATTTTCAGACACATGTAAATGCATATTAATATGAACAAACTCAAACCCTTCCATTTTGAGTTGTATCAAGTCAAATCTATTCTCTAGTACCAGTAAGACACCTTTTTATATACGTAAGAATAACATACATATAAACTCTTCAATTGACTTTTTCCAAGCACAGAGCGAGGTTGCAGGGAGAGATGCATTATAAGATGGTTTCAATAAACAGTAAAAATCCCAAATACCTAGTGAAGAAAAGGATTATTAGGTTATGAGTAACTGTAAATAGAAAATGAGCATGAAAGAAAGAGGCCGTTTGGGGGAAATCTTTTGTTACTTTGAATTTCACTGCCAGCTTTTGAGTTCTTTTGCTGTGAAAAGAAATGCTGTTGTGAATTGGTGGCTTTCATGCAATTTTGGCAAGATTAGGGAACACCAGAAAAGCACAAACAGATTTAACATTCTTGACTTTTTTTCCCCCCTTTGGAACATCAATTATGTAGTGAGGTTTTAGCAAAGCTACCTTGTGATTAAACATCACCATTTAAATCTGGCTCCCAAAGCCTGGGTGAAATTCAGGCTTAACAAGGGAACAGCCAAACTAAGCCAAAAAATTGAAGTTCAGATTCCAAGTGAGCAGTCAACTAGGTCACTGCAGATCCTCATTCTCCCAAGGCTCTGCTCCACATGTTTCAGTGTTGCAAGCAGAGAACTGTAGACAGAAGTGACCATTAAAGACAGCACAACCCTGTAACTGCAGGCTGAGGTGCACACATGAAAGGCTCTGTGGTCTCAGTTTCCATTGATTTCATACTGAGTGTTCCACACACTAAAACAGGACTCAAAACTTAAACAGCAACAGGTGTTTTTCAATAGACATTAAACACTCAAGAGCTGCTACCATGGGTCATTGACCCATGTAGACTTGTGTGCAGACTGACACTAAACACTTTTGTCTAGACAACAACTAGCTGGGGTCTTGGGAAGTTGACTTCTTTAATAAATGTTGAAGTGAGAAAGAAATATGCTTTACTTCTAGAAGCATGAACAGCTGCAGGGACTTCTACAGAGCACCTTCACTAATTTCCATATGAGATTTCTGTCCTTGCCCCAGCCATTTCCTCTCTACCATGGAAGAAAAGATGCTCAACTTTCACCTTCTGACCTACTCAACCACTCAGCCATGAGACAGACATTCAATCTTCATGATTTATTCTTGCCTCCTCAAAACAGTATTATAGTACTTTTTCAGTTAGTTTGTATTGAGAGTCCTTTATACACTGAAATAAGTTTGGTGTGAATGCAAAGAGTAATCAACCTTCTGCAGGAGAATTTGAGAATTGTGGAGGAATGCAGACAGCAAACGTAATGGGAAGTGTCTAAATCTGCTATCACCACAGTTCAAGATAGCAGTACGCATTTCTGAAGACCAACAAATACCAAGCTACAAAAAGACTGATTACTGTCTGTGGCTGAACATTCATCTGTCTTATAAAAAGTGATGACTAAAGGGCTATGGAGAACAGCCCTGATTGCACTGATGTCTCCTATAATTTTACCAGATGGAAACAGACAACTCTTTCTTATACTGGTCTATTTGAAGAGTAACTTCTTTGGCAGAGATGACAGCTTTACAGCAAAAGAGGGCTGGAGATACCCAGGACTAACTGGAGATGGCATCAGTTGGATCTTTCAGTGTCTTACTTGTTTTTCTAGTTGAGAAAGGAAACTTTCAAAAAAGAAGTTTTCAGTTATGACTGGTTTCTCAAGAAAGCCCAAATCCTTGTTTAAAAGGAACAACACACTGCTGTCATGTTCACTGAAGCATTTAGTGCACTAAGAAAAGCTGCTGACATATCTATTCCACTCTTGCAGCATTATTTCAGTAGTTTAATTTAAGGAGGAAAACTTTACACAATCAACCGCTGAGAAACACTTTGAAGTAGAAACTAAAATAAATACAAAGACACAAATACACTTTATAAAATAATTAAACTTTTTTCTTAACCCATTCCCTTCCCCATCCAAACACAACCAAAAAATGATAAAAAAACCCAAATCAACAAACCAGCTACACATTTGGTAGTATCTTCCTGATCTAATATAAACAGTTATTGATGCACTTACCCTGAGATAAAAGAAGAGGAGCATACATAGACAGCCCAGGCAGCTTTCTGATCATACATTTGAATGTTCTCAATAGTTCATCAGTAATGTGCTTTTGTCTTCTCAATGTATTTCCCAAAATGCTAATTATAACCAGCAAGTATCCAAGGTCACTCTTCCTATTTTTTAGACTCTTCCTGTAACATCTATTACTAGACACTCTTGGAAGCAGGAAAATACGCACCAGGCTAAGCAGACCTTTCGCCTGACCTGACAGGAACAATGTTTTGCTCTTATGCATGGCTTTCCATTTAGTCCTTTGTAAACAGAATTATTTTCTACCTATTTAGCTTTTTGGAGAAAGGAGCTCCAGAATAAACACCTCCAAACCATCCAGGTACAAATTGTTCAAGTTAAGTATTATTTATGTGGACAGGCTGTCCTGCAATCACTGTGCAATCACGCTTGATAACAATGACCAAGAAAACTCAACATGTTTTCTCTTTTATAATCTAGGACTTGATTGCTCTTAATATTCAGTTGTGGCTACTCTTTGTCAACCATCAGCTACTAAGTTCTTGACAGCAACCAGACAATTCAGATAGATCAGTTTCTTCCCACCATTCTATGTGGACAACGGATTTATTGCTGATCATTTAAGTCCTTGAAATCTCATTCAGACGGGTTTTCTTAGACACCATTACCAATCTGGTCAGACTTGAGACAGAGCCCCAAGAAACATCTTTTTCCCAGTTACTGAAGACAAATGGGATGCACACCAGGCATTTTGGTGTATTGGACATACTCCATTCAGATCCCAAGATTCACCCAGAAAAGGGCAAGACGTTATGAAGCACAAAAAAAAGAACAGGCTCGGACCACACTATATGGTTCAAATCTGTCATTAAGAGTTAAGTTATAAAGAAAGCCAGTGAAACAAACAGTCCTACTGAACAGGCTAAGTAGCAGATGATCCTGGGACTTCTGGTGAAACGCCTCTTTCCTCATTTCCTTACCAATACCACCATGCATGCACAAACATGTGGGTGAGTAAATGCATGTGCTAAAGTGGTTCTAACACAAAATCTTATGACCCAAGAGAGGGATTCTAGAAGAATTTGAAACAGGAAGTCCTGTTTTACAGGTGTAAATAAACATTAACAGTACACTCATAAATTATTACACTGTAGTTACTACAGACACCACGACAGAACAAAATACTTTTCCTTGAAGCGAAGAATGTGTATTTTAGAAAAATAAACTAGGTCTTCATTACCAAGCTTTTTCCCTTTTCCCATCCAGTACTGGATGCTCTTTCAAGACCACCTGTGAATACATACCGCATGGCTCTCAGTGCAGTTTTGTATGCCAATTCAGCATCATGAGGTAGGAGAGAGGTGAAGAGATACTTGGCAAATGTGTGCATTGGAACACTCTCACGATGGATGACTTCCCCTAAACCACTATAAGGTCCACCTGCAGGAAAGAGGAACAGAATGTCAGTCTTTACATACTGCAAACACCCAACTTCTGGACCTTAAAAGCATTCGCTACACCTTTAGTTAGAACTGCTACTCAAAGACAGAGTTTGCTGCAAAAAAGCTAGTTATATTGCTATTTTCAGTGAAATACACAATGTATTATAAGGATGTTAAAAGCCATTTACGTATAGCATAAATACCTTTGAGAAAACAAGACATACTCAAAATTGTATAGTATTAGGCACGCTACTAGTGCTCATACAAATGACAGAAGAGTTACAATGCTTCACGGGGCTCATTCATCAGCCTGTGCTACGCAAAAGTAGAAAGTGATAATCCTAGCTTTGCCTCCACACAGTTACATTGTGCACATCAGTCCGTCTGCACCCCATCGGTATGTGACTGTTTTATCACAAATTCACCAAGTAAAAAAGTGATTACATTAGACAACTATCTTTAATTGAAGTTACATGACCAATCACCATAGCAGCACCTGATCCCTCAAACGTCTCAGCTGGCATTAGGCATTCAAATAATTGTTTGGCCTGGACTTGGTCCAGTTGTGACCCAAGTCCTGCATCCTGCCCTTGGGTCACAACAAACCCAGACAGCACTACAGGTTGGGGAAAGAGTAAGTGGAAAGTTGCCCAGTGGAAAAGGACCTGGGGGTGCTGATGGACAGTGGCTGAACATGAGCCAGCCACGTACCCAAGAAGGCCAATGGCATCCTGACCTGTACCAGCAATAGTGTGGCCAGCAGGACCAGGGCAGTGATTGTCTTCCTGTCCTCGGCACTGGTGAGGCTGCAGCTTGAATCCTGTGTCCAGTTCTGGGCCCCTCAACTCAGGAAGGGCATCGAGAGCCTCCAGCAAGTCCAGAGAAGGACAGTGGAGTTGGTGTGAAGGGCCTGGAAAACAAGTTTTCTGAGGAGCAGCTCAGGGAGCTGGGGTTTTTTAGCCAAGAGGAAGCCTGGGGGAAACTTTACTGCTCTCTGCAACTACCAGAAAAGAGGCTGTAGCTAGGTGGAGGTTGGGCTCTTCTCCCAGGTAACAAGGCATAGAAGAGGTTTAGATCAGATGTCAGGGAAAACTTCTTAACTGAAAGGATGGTCAGGCATTGGAACAGGCTTTCCAGGGAAGTGGGAGAATCATCATTCTTGGAAGTATTCAGAAAAATTGTGGATGTGTCATCTGAGGACATGGTTTAGTGGGGAACATGGTGGTGCTGGGTTAGTGGTAGGACTCAATTTTACAAGTCTTTTCCAACCTGAACAATTCTGTGATTCAGAGAACACTAGGTCAGATTGTGCCACAAAGTCCATTTGGCTCTGTTAGTCCATTACAGCCACATAATCTTAAAAATTCTATGCTTTTTTCATCGTAAAACTATCCCTATTGTTGAGGCAATGGATTTTTCTCACTCTATAAAGTGTAGATTTCAATTTCTCAACAGCAGCATCAGAATTGACAACAACAACACAGTTAAATGCAACTATTTACTTGCCAAGCTCTAAATGTCACAGCATATATGAATCCCATTTCTACATTTTCCCTGCAAACTCAAGACTGTTACTCCTATTTAACTGAAAAACTGTGTCAAACAGTTTTTGACTTCAGCGACATTAAACGTTGCAAGACACAGAGTAAGAATCTTTTAGTAAGTATTCCTGGACTACTATTGCACAGATAGCACCCAGCAGCCCTACAAGTTACTGCAACTTCTAGTAGAGACTCCAATCCAAATCCACCACACTTGGATGGCAAGACAGCCGGATGGATGGATGGTCAGTCAGCTGTGTGAATTCACTTCTTCACTATGGAGTCGTGTGTCATTTAAACTGCTTCTAGCAGCAGTTCAACTTAAAATGTCCTAACTCTGCACTGAAGCAGATGAGGAGAAACAGTCAAGCTACTTCAGCAATGTTTTTGACTGGTGCTTTAGCAAAACTAGCAAGGATTAAAAAACACTAGGCATGAAAAAATTATGAGCTCCATTGGTGGGCATTTCTGAAGACCGGGGTGATTACAAAGGAAATGTCATTGAAGATGTAGTAAGTGACAGTGTGTCTCATAATAATTTAAAATGAAATTGAAAGCCATTCAAAACTAGCTGGCATTGCTTGAATGAAAGGAGCCATTTCATGTATGTTTGCCAATTGGTAGTACAGTCAGAAACTCAGTTAGGACACAAGCAATAAATGCCAAGGCATTTTTATGAAAATATATTCTGCCATTAACTTAGTAATCAAGCAAAATATCAGAACAGTTCTTGCAAAACAGTCTTACCTTTTGCTTTCCAGGCACTCAAATGGTAGCTACATACAGCATTCATTAATTTGCATTAATGACATAGAAATCAGCTTAATATTGGATTAAGTTTTCTTTATTGTATTTGCAGGACTTTAACGAAAATCCCACAATTGATATGATTAGCCTCTTTAATCACTGCACAGCTTTTCCTCTGTGTGGGCTAGCAGTTTCTGCCTAAAACTCAGTCAACTAAACTACTGCAGAAAAGCTAGATTTCTCATCATACACTAATGCAAGACCATTGCTGCACACTACTCATAACAGCAATTTTTTAGGTAGTTTTATTAGCAGATTTCCTACTATGATCACTTCTCTACTACTCTAAGAAAACATTAGAAGAATTTCACTGATCAAAGGAGTAAACTAGAATTACCAGGAATATGTCACAGGAATTCTGTCTTTTTCTCTTAAAACATTCTCACCACTAAACAACATATGCAGCAGATTGATTCTATAATCCATAGGAATCCTATGTGGAAGTTAATAGCTAGATCTGGACAGCAGCTGTTCTTGACCAAAGGCCATAAAGCAGCAGCACAGCCACACCATAATGTAAACTCTTCATGGCACAGCTTCTCTACTGTTTCAAATGGCACAAGTCTTAAACAATTTGGGCAAAAACCAGTGACTTAAGAACCCTAAGCAACCTACTGCACTTCTTCTGTATCAGAGAAAAAAAAGAGTAATGTCTAACAAGAACAAAGCAAAACCTGACTGCTTCATAACAGTTTATGTAGAGCAGTACTACACTNAGCCTTTTTATATTTAAGGCAAAAGTATGCACTTCAATGTACAGATTTTATTGCAACACTGTGGCTAATTCCCAAACACAAACTGTCTGTCTCAGTCAGAACTTACTCCCAAGACCAGGCTTTAAGCCTCAGTATTTTAACACCTATTTCAATTTTCACATAGGATACAAACTTCAAAGGCAAGTAATTTTCCTAATTGCCACCAAAAATGTTACATTTCTCTCTCAGGAAATCCAAGTGAAATTTCTGAGCTCTTCACTTGGGAACAGAGGTAAAAAATCTTCATTCATTTATAAAGACGTCAGTCCAGTCTACTGTTCAGGATACAAGCGATACCCAAAATTTTGCTGCCCGGGAATGGCTGATAACTGATGCCTGCATTATATAATAGTGAGCCTGGACTGTATAGTCAGGTAATTGAGATTATGACATACAACAAATGTAAAGAACAAAGTGTAACAGTCATGCAATCTCTAGTGTGTCTGACTTCCATATGAGACCTGAAAAAAAAATTTCCAGGAGTTCTAAGCAAAAAACCCCATTTGAAACATTTAAGGCAGTTTCCACAGGAACACCAGGTCTGTGTGCTTGTGTAAGTGGAGACAGTTTATAGGAGCAGTTAGCATCTATATTCAGCTACCTTCTAATAGGAAGACTGCTTGTTTTCGAAAAATCTTCACCAGAGTATCATCCAATTCAATTTCCTGTAGCTTAGAAATGAGCTGCTCCTCATTTCGACAAACCTTCTCTTGTGCATACAAGCCATCTGGCATTATTCGTTGCTGTCCCAGCCCTATCAATGCAACTTCCACAGCCAACGTTAAATAAGATTCCCCTTCTTCTAAGAACTTGTGCGCAGGCAGGTGCTGGTTCTCCAGAGATTTGCATTGCCCCATGTTCTCTGTAAGGGGTGACACAGAAAGAGAAACATCAGCAAACCATTCTAACCCATCATCTGCCTACAATGCCACACATACAAATGCTTCCTCTGTTAGTATTAATTTTCAAAAAATATTTAAATTACTAGTGCAGTCTCTCAAAATACAATTTAAAATATGTCATCCGATTCCACATGGCAAAAATACACAAAATAAGGTTTTAAATAACCCACTTAAGTAAAAATGGAAGTTTTCATTTTTAAACTGCACAATTCATAGAAAGGCAGCTCCTCTAGCTTTGTGTTAGCAGCTGAAATTGGAAGATCCATTTCAATTTCTTTTCCCACTCATTTCTGTATTTCCTTAAAGCCTTGATGTGTAAGAGGAAGGGAAAGGTGCTTACACAACTGCACAGATTTCAGTTGAAGCTATTAGAATTCTGCAAATATAATAGGCCTGGGAATTCCACACCCTTGAAGCATCTTCTCTTTGCTAACACTCTTTTCAGGCTTTTAATTTGTTACAGTTGTGTTTACGATACAAAAGGCATATTATTAACATTAGAAGTCCTACTTTTTGCAATGATTTCAAGCAAATTCCACACAGGCCAAGTGATAAATTGCTTTAAAGAGTGCTACCAATTCATTCACAGACACAACATCTGACAAAACTCTCTTCCAGGCTGTAGCACTTTACAATCTGATTTGTGAACAAAAAGTTCTAACTGTCTGATGTAAGAAGATGGGTAACTACAGCAAATGGAAAGGTTGAATGAGTTTGGAATTCTGCATATATGTATGCAGAAGGAAGTTACTTTTCAACACAATGTTTTTATTTCATGGGGTTGTTTGTGTTTTTTATAATCGCAGAGAATCTGATTTCCAATTTTTTTTTTCAATTAAAAGTTCTTCCAGAATTGCTGGGTAGGAGATTAGAAATTTACTGAAGAAAATCTAATTGAATAAAACAAGTTTTGAGGCAAAGCCCCAAGAAGATAATAGAAGAGCTGCAGGTAAAGGCATGAATCCAGTTTCTGTCCACACAACTGGTGTTAAGAAGCTACCCCAAAGGTGGAAAGAGACTGCGAATAAGGAATTAATCAGTTAAACTCCTGGGAAGCAAATACTAAAATTGAATTGGGTGTACACATCCTATCCATATCCTAAATCATGTATTGATACAGCAACACTACTTTACAAATCCTATCACTTATATACTAGGCTTGTGATCAATTTTATGTTTTTGTCATTGTTTTGAAGTACTATGTACTTCAGCTAAGAAGTCCAGCAACATCCAGGGCTGCATTAGGAGTGTTTCCAGCAGGTTGATGGAAATGATCTTGCCCATCTGCTCAGCACTGGTGAGCCCACATCTGGAGTGCTGTGTCCAGCTGTGGGCTCCCCAGTCTAGGGGCACTCTGGAGTAGATCCAGTGTGGGAACACAAAGGTGCCTAAAGGATTGCAGCACCACTCATATAATGAGAGTGAGATGAGTGGGATTATTTAGCCTGGAAAAGAGAATGCTCAGGAGGATCTTACCAAAATGTATAAATATCTGATGGGAGAGTGTAAAGAAGACAGTGCCAGACTCTTCTCAGTGGTATCCTGTGACAGGACAAGAGGCAATAGGCACAAACTGAAATACAGGAAATTCCATCTGAGCATAAGCAAATACTTTTTTACTATGAGGGTGGTTCAACACTGCAGGAGGTTGCCCAGGAAGGTTGTACAGTCTTCACTCTTGAAGTTACTTCAAAACCCAACTGGACACAGACCTGGGCAATGTGCTGCTCTAGGTGACCCTGCTACAAGCAGACCAAGTGGACTAGATGATCTCCAGAGCTGCCTTCATACCTCAGCAACTCTGCAACCCTGTGATTTCCTGCAATTTCTCAGAAAGAGGACAGAGCAATGTATGTGGAGAGGACTGCTGCTATAAAGTCTTCTTTGGTTTTATTTCAAGTGTGAAATACAGAATTGTCTTCAAGAATGAGAAATTGTTAATTTTTATGTGCTTTTTTAGTTTACTTTAAGCATTTTTCCCCCTTGTGTTTTCCTAAGGAATGCAAATATGAATTCTTATACTATAAAGACAGTGGCTTTGAAGCTGACTCAAAAAGGCAAGATAGAAAAATACCTCTGGCAAAGGAACACATATGGGAGATTGCTCCCTTTGCTTAATCTTACCTGTGAAGTCTGAGAATCCATGGAAGCCCTCATCATCCACCCTGCAGGCTTCCATCAGGCTACTGAAAAGGGTGCCAATGGGGTCCAAAGGGTGTCCCACCCATCCTTCAAGATTCGTTACTGAGGTTACTCCTCTGTGGAGAAGTTCTGTGACAGAAAACATGCAGGGAGGAGGGAGGGAAAGAGAGCTCATGTTAGCCCCTCAAAACAATTGCACAGGTTAAACTGCTTAAAATGCTCTCAGTACAAAATTCAAGGTAGTTCCAGTAGCTTCTGCACAGAAGGATAAAATAGTATCTTTCAGGTGAATTCACCGTCCTTTGTGAATATGTAAAAGGGAGTGGGTGGGAAGAGAAAGAATCGAAGCCAAACTTTTTGAGCACTAGCAAAGTGTATTATGGGTCAAAAATTCCAACTGCAATGTCTTTTGAAATTTCTCCCTTGATACTAGTAACTCTTCTTATAATGTCTGTTGAAGAATTACAACAAAGATTTTATTTGGTAAAATATTTGCAACTCTTTCCTCACTCAAAAAGATACAATACCACTTCTACATTTTCAGATAATCTGATGGAACTGAAATAAACTAAAATATTCTAAAATATGATCAAATTCCAGAAATTATAAGCTTACCCTGCATCTATTTATTTTTATATATATATATATATGTAAAAAATGCAGCACTAAACTCAGAATGATAGCTACTCTAAAAAAAAGAATCAAATGTTTAAATGGGAAAAGAAAAAATTGTCTTTTAATAGAATTGGGTGTAATTTTTGTCATTTTAAAATTTCAGTCCACAAACAGTTTGTTCTGTAGCCCTGCCCCATCATTTGCTCAGAACACAAAAAAATTGTAAAGTGCAGTGAACTGGAGGAAGTGTGGCTGTGGTAACGGATGTTGGAGATTTCTCAAATAATTTTCACTAAGAGCCATGTGGCAATAGCTCCCCCTTTGACTCCAACCCTCAAGTTTTTTCTTCCTAGACATAAAGACATAACTGAACTATGGGTGACCATCTGAAAACTGTATAAAAGCCATTACAGACACTCAGCTCCTCTGCCTGATGTGCTAATTTGTACCTGTCTCCATTCTATCTTGCTCTGAGGTGAGCTATTTCTGAGTAACCATATGTGTTATCACAGAATTGTTAAGTCCTGTTTCTCCCTGTTTAAATGTGTGGGGCTACAAAATGAAACACAGACACACTGTCAGGAAGGTAGGTTTCTTTTAAAGAATCCACAGGCACATAATATGAAAAACAAGTAAAGCATTGTCTTACTAACAAACAGCATGTACTAAACATGATAGGCAGAATCAAGTAGTATTACCAAAAAGCATTAATCAGTGAATTCTTACTCATTTGCCTATGTTTTATTTATTCTATTGTGCTTACTTAGGAGCTTCACTTTTGTCATGCCAAGCAAAGGCTTCAATCCTCTATTCAGAGATATTTAACTTTAAATCACACAAGTGGTTCCATGGACATCAGATCAGTAATTCACACAAATAAAAGCTAAGAAGGAGCATGTGATGTTTGCTGAAGGGAAACCTAAAGCTGGGCTGTTGCTGCAGACTTCATCGGGTTATAGAGAAGATCAGCATATTTCATGGTATAAAAAGAGCGTCTTTTAACAATTTCATGTGAGAATCAAAAATTAAAAAGCATTGAAAGAAAACACAGAAATTACAAACTTCTTTGCTCTGGGGCAGGATGGATCACTTTCATGCATTCCATTTTTTAACAGCATTATATTAGTTTATAGCTATAGAAACTGCTCACAGGGAAAGAAAAGAAATAGGAGTAAACACTGAGATTAGCTCAGTTGGTTAAAACTTTGTTGTAATAATGCCAAGGTCATGGATTCATTCTCCTATGTGGGCCATTGACTTAAGAGCTGGACTCGATGATCCTTGTGGGTCCCTTCCAACTCAGAATAGTCTGTGTGATTCTGTGATTAAATGTCTACATGCTGCACTAGCTACTGGGAATAAAATGAAGCAGTATTACAAGCAGTCCACTGCAACAGATCCTCACCTGCCAGTGGTACAAACACACACACTGACATAGGCACCTCCCTTCTTACTAACAACAATGCTCAAAGAAAACCTTCCTCCTTGAGGACCGAGGGGGAAAAATATGGAGGCACAGAGAAACTGCAGCCGATTTTTTTTTAAGCTAGGTGTATATCAAGCAGGACACTTTGAGTACACAGGAACAGGCTACACCAGTGTGCCGAAGGCCAGCTGAAGGTGAAGATGGCTGGTTTGGTTAAACAGGGAGATGCTGAAGGAAATCAGGGATAAAAAGAAAGTTTACAGACTGTGGAAAAAAGGGCTGGCTACTTATGAAGAATTTAGGAAGAGAGCTAGGTCATGCAGAAAAAAAATCAGGTAAAGAAAAGTGCAATTTGAAGTTAATTTGGCTAATTCTGTTAGGGAAAAAAGTCCTTCTATAAATACATTAATAACAAAAGGAGGGGCAAGGAAAACTTCCATTCTCTGTTGGACTTGGAGGGAAACACAGTTAACAAAGATGAGGAGAAGGCTGAGGGACTGAACACCTACTTTGCCTCAGTTTTTACCAGTAAGACAGGTGGCCCTCAAGACAACTGGCCTCTGGAGCTGGTAGACAGAGAGAGGGAGCTGAATAGCCCCCCCCGTATTCCAGGAGGAAATAGTGACTTACGGAGCCAGCTGGATCCTCACAAGCCTACGGGACCGGATGGGATCCATCTCAGGGTGATGAGGGAGCTGGCAGAAGAGCTTGCCAAGCTGTTCTCCATAANGAGCCAACAGTGTGCCCAGGTGGCCAAGAAGGCCAATGGGATCCTGGCCTGTATCAAAAATAGCGTGGGCAGCAGGACCAGGGAAGTGATCCTTCCCCTGGACTCTGCGTTGGTGAGGCCACACCTTGAGTGTTGTGTTCAGTTCTGGGCCCCTCAGTTCAGGAAGGATATTGAGGTACTGGAGCGGGTCCAGAGAAGAGCAACAAGGTTGGTGAAGGGACTGGAGCACAAGTCCTATGGGGAGAGGCTGAGGGAGCTGGGGTTGTTTAGTCTGGAGAAGAGGAGGCTCAGAGGTGACCTCCACACTGTCTGTAACTACCTGAAGGGAAGTTGTAGCCAGGTGGGGGTTGGTCTCTTCTCCCAGGCACTCAGCAATAGGACAAGGGGGCACGGGCTCAAGCTCTGCCAGAGGAAATTTAAGTTGGATATCAGAAAAAAATTCTTTCCAGAGAGAGTAATCAGGCATTGGAATGGCCTGCTCAGAGAGGTGGTGGATTCCCCATCCCTGGAGATCTTTAAACTGAGATTGAATGTGGCACTGAATGCCATGATCCAGTAAACGGACTGGGGTTGGACGAAGGGTTGGACTTGATGATCTCAGAGGTCTTTTCCAACCCAATTGATTCTATGATTCCATGATCTTGTCTTAGAAATATGCATTTCTGCAAAAATGTCTGAACACACACTTGAAAAAATTATACTGGCATTTTTACCTAGAGTGAATGAGGATACACATAGTTTAAGAGCAGAAAAAATGATCTGAGATAAAATTTGAATAAAGGGATTATTGTAGCAGTTAAGAAAGTAATTCCAGTTTTGCTGCATGCATTCTTCCCCTTCTTCCACTACCTCTTCAAAGTAAAAAGGTTCAGGGCAGGACTGCTTTGGGTTATAAGGATCACATCGCAGAGAAATTATCTATTTCCTTCAGAATAAACAAGGGCAATGCTCAGAGGAACACTACAAAATATTTTATAAAAAACAGTGTTTCAAAACCAAAATCAACCAACCAATGAACAGACCCTCAAAAAACCCGACCAATCAACCTCCCCCCCTCCCCCCCATTCAGAAACACTGAAATTGTTAAGCATTGTAAGAAATTCTCCTGGAACACACTGCCAAACATGACAAACTTCTGTTGTACACATTTTGCCTCATTTTTACCCTCAATGTCACCTTTAGGCTTACACCTCAGAACACAGAGTTCAGCAAAATTATGTGTCAGAGAAAGAAGAAATTAAACATCTGATATGCCAAATGCAAAACTCTGTTCAAAAGCCTGTAAATGACACAGGCTGACAATTTTTATTCCATAACCAAAGCCCCTGATTAGGATAAAGACCTGATCACAGCTCATAACACATCTTACAGAAATCTGATATCCAGAATGTGACATTACTACTATCTGGATTGAAAAGTTAAAAGTCACTTCGTCCACTTTAGTTTCAAAAGCAGTTTCCTCATGCAAAGTTCCAGTCTGGTGTTACTGTCCACTTGCATGTCCTTTGCCCTTCTCTTCCCCCCATTTACCTTTCTTCTGAGCCCGGAACATTTCCAGCTGTTTCTGCTGCTGCCTTCTTAGTGTATTAACAATAGCTATTGCTAGCCTCAGTGCTTCTTGTGGGTATCCATGAGATCGTAATGCATCCACCCTCGCACAGGCTGTAGGAACATGTTCTAAAATGGAGAAAATAATTGAGGAATAGCAATGCTTCCATATCTGCAGTGGCCTGTTTTGCTAGGTTACTGAAAAGGCCTTTTTTGTTTCTTTTTTTTTCTGTTGTGTTTGTAAAACTATGCAAGAGAGACTTAAAGGACTACTTCTGAGCCAGCATTTCAAGGGAGCCTCTGTTCTTTCTGCCAGGCTTTTCATCCATTTCCCCACCACCTCCCCCCCAAAAATAATGCCATAGAAAATGAACAAAGCAGCAAGTCATGGAAACGTCTTTCCGGTTTAGCCACTTACCATGCCAGAGGGGCCACCCCTGAGAGTCAAAGAGCAAGTTTTCAGTGTCGTCATGGTAACAGTAGTTGGTGTATAGGTCACTGCTGATAATGTGCTGTAAGTGGCTGTCCTGCCAGTGCAGATCGCACGCCTCAATGGCTCGAGTGAACACCGTCCGATGTGGCCTGTTTGATGAATCTGTCAGTTTCACAAGATCAGAAAGCTGCATCAGCTTTTACTCATTCATACATGAATCAGTCATTCACAGTATTCCTGTCTTCTGCCTATTCACCAACCACCAGCCCACGGCAGTCTGCCTTGCCCCCTCTCTCCACCAAGCAGCCCCCAGATGACATTGCATATCCTATTATTATCCATCAGCTCAGATGACGTGTGTGCCATTCATTTATATTCAGAGAGAGATCTAGAAACCAGCATGGCTGATGATAAACAGGACTTTGCAGAGGGAACCAGCAGAGGTGAAAGACATTCAACGGCATGTACAAACATCCCTAAAAAACCAGAAAGTATATGGCACTCAAGCATTACCAGTTTTAATTCTTAGACTGAGAGCTGTCAGAATGAGGAAGGGATAAAGTGCATGAAAGATCTGTAGTTTCTCTCTTCAAGAAATGACATTAGCTCTGAGCACTTGTGTAACTTTGTCACGAACATACAAAAATACAGTTAATAAAGTGAGGTACTGAAGCCATAAGGGACTGACATAACCCTTACTAGACATCTTCCTATTGCAAAATTTCTCTACTGACATGGTACTGCATTTGTGAATGTTGAGAAGCCATGTCAGAGTTACCACTAACCTTCCCACATTGGTCTGACTATCATGAGGAAGCAAAATACCTCTGTAAGCTGTCATTTGCTGAATGAACTTATGTCCCCAGCTAGCCATGAGATTTAGCAATGAACCATGTCTTTTCCTTCAGAGGCAATCTTCCAAGAAAAAGAAACAAGAAAAAAACCCAACTAAGTGCAGATCTGCCACCTGCCAAGAAATTTAATTTTTACTTTGTTGCAATTATATGAAATACGTATCAATACTGAGGGTTTTGAGGATTATGAGGGTTTTTTGCTGAGTAAATATCTGCACTTTTCCTAGCGAAGAGGATTGTGCAAAGCCTTCTGTAAGATTTCATCATCACATTTTAGATTAGAAAGCATGATACTGAGTAGGAAAAGACACATCCTCCAAGATGGCAGCATTGCTTCTGCACCCTCCACAGACCTGGCAATGCAGATGACACACACAGAGCACATCCCACAGACAGCTGCTTTAGTTTCTCACATAAAAGATTAATGTAGTTTCAACAGATCTCTCCTTAAATAGCTATCAAGGTTTTGTAACTGCAAGTAAGAACCCCAACACCAGAAGGAATATAAGATTATAGTCAAGCAAAGAAACACAACATACTTACAGGGCATTCAGTTTTCATGCAACACTATTTAGAAGCACCGAACGGAAAGTTAGAAGACCTAACTAAACACAAATGTTGTTCTGAAAATGTTGCAGCACTAGTATAGTAAAAAACCCATCTATTTGTTCTTCTGCAAAGATAGTATTAGTAAAACTAATTTTGGCTGGTCAGTCCTCAAAAAGAAAGTTACTTGTCCTAGGAAAGAGTGTTCAATTCTGCAAGGCTAGAGTACATAAGATAGAGGTTATATTGTATGTTGTAGTCAGTGCATATGTTTAGGCTCACCTTGGTTAGCATTTGCACCCTGAGGCAAAGCATTGGTTAAATTGGGCAGCTCGTTTCCATGGTTTCCATCTTCCCAGGGACAAACATCCACACCATTCCATTTTTTCAGCTGTTTTAGCCAACTGACCTTCTGCTCCAACTTGCAGTGGGGATTTAATACTATACACATCCACAGAGCACCTGATTTTAAAAAAATTGCTAAATTATGTTTTCTATTAAAACTGCAGCAGCCTATGACTAATTGCAAACTTATATATCACACACTTTTTCCTCCCCTTAAAGGCTACACTGCTTGCTTCCCAGCTATGGTTAACACCAGGCATGCTGAATTCCCAATGCAGGTGCTTGGAGCTGGTGCACTCAATCTGAAGTCAGTCCTCTCAATTAAGAGGCGTTAGTAGGTCTTTTGTATTAGAAATCCAGAGTTCCCAGTGTATGGCCCATAAGACAGGAACATCAGTAAATCCAAAAAAGAATACACATAAGGTTACAGAAGAACATTAACCAAGTTTTTCTACTGATTTTTGTATCAGAAGTGAATGTTGTTTTCTGTGGATGAGATTTATGAATCTTCCAGCTTCACATTACAGGATCCAAAGAAGTGTGTTAGTAAGGCATTTTGTAAACATACACTTCCACTCTCAGAACCCATCAGAATTAGTCCTGATCATGTAACTCATTCCCAAACACATCTGTGTCTCAGATAACCAGTAAATAGGAGTTCTGTGCAGTCTGATAGGAATAAGACATTTTTATGGCAATTCCTTCAGTAATCTGGTTACAGTAGAGAATTTGTTTTACATTTTCTGTTTAGGGAGTTCTAAGGGAAAGCTGATTTGTGCTGACATATCACACATACCATCACTTCAGAAAGTGCTCCCTAAGATTATATAGCATGGCAAGCACAAATACCATCAGGGTCTAGTGGCAATTTTCAAATGGAAAGATTTCTTTCTAAATCAGCTGTCCCTTTATCAGCTTGAACTTTGACAGAAGCATGAAGACATCTGAAAGTACTGTTTAGCAGCAGTTCATTTGCTCATTAAGAATGTGCCTTATACACTACAAGAGATTGTGAGAATATGCTTAGACTATGCAATCCTTATGGCAGACTGAAAAAAAAAGGAGAATAAAAATGCAGCTGATTCTTCTAGGATAGTAAAATTCTCAAATTCAAGAATTCTTTTGCTAAGAATGCAAAATGGATACCCATGGACCAGGCCATCATATCATATCAATTCCTAAAGTAACTCAGGTATGCCACTCCATCAGAGACACAGCTTGATCCTTAAAGTTACAAGTCTCCTGCTATTCAAGAACCAACATGGAATGGGGAATTAACATCAAAAAAATCTGAAAGCCACAACAAAATGTGATATGTTACAGTTCAGAACACCAGAGAGACACTACACTACTGCAGTTTATTACTGCACACTAGTTAAATACAGTACAGCCAGTGTTTGGGATTTAAGTGTTGAAACTTGCCATGGGAGTGAATAAGGCCAATACTACTTCTAAAAACGTAATCAAATCATATGGTTTTCTTTAGACACACTTGCCAGCACACGTCACCCTTCAAAAGGACTCAAATTACAACTGGTACTTCTTACTCAGCATCAATGATTCAGTACTGTCCAAGACAGAATGAATATGTTTCTTGCAATCTGTAAAATTAAACAGAAGATGTGGAACATGGGAAAGTCTTGGGGAACAGTTAAGCTGGGATTGCTTATTGATTTTCAAAATCAAGTATCACTTGAGGGCACTACAGAGACATTGTATGTCTCAGCATCTGAAAAAAAAAAGCTGATTTAATACTCTGTAACCAGATTCCCAGTGTTTTCAGACTGAAGTAAAATAGAGTATCTTAACCAAACTTGGTTAAGTATTTCAATCATCCAGCAAGGTAGAAAAATTATTCCACCACAACCCTACAAAATGAGTGGCCTTTTCTTTCTCCAATCTCAGAAACACCACTAGAGGCAAAAGAATTCACATGCTTCCTCCTTCAGAAGTTCCACTATGCATGTGGTACATCTATAAGCCAGGAGAGATCAAACAGAAATAATAGTACCAAAACGTTTAAAACTTCTGTGGTTTAAAGTGCAAAACTATGTCAGGCCCAACTACATTGTTAGCAGCCACTGTCTCTGAAACCCAGGCTATTTTTATGTGAATGAAGCACAAGGGCTAGTGCATTTCAAATAAACCCCACACAAACCACTTAAAATTTCTAAAGAGCCCAACTGCACCCTGCTCCAAATGACTTCAGAGAAAGCTGCATGCACATCTGAGATCTTGAACAGCTCAGATGGCTGCCCTATTCCCTGCAGGAAGAAGAGTGTAAGACAAAACTCCCCCACATGAAGAGAAGGGAAAAAAAAGCCTCGGGATCAGCTCCTGTAGTGCTACAAAGCCTATCATCTGGAAGAAGTACACACAATGCAAATGACCCCACACTCTTCAGCCTATATAGGTTGCCAGTTCTTTTGGTTAGGTTTGGGTTTTTTTGGGGGGGGGTGGGTGGGTGTGGGTGTGTGTTTTGTAATTTTTTTCCTCCTCTCCCTCCCCTCCTCTCCATGTGTGTGCATTTCCCTGTATTTGTATTTCTTCCTACTCCTGATCCCTAAACACCTTTCCGCTCCCCTGACATCTGCCTTTCAATTCACTGGTTCCTGTCCTGCTCCTAGCACTGAAAAATCTGAGGAAAACGTTCACTTGTGCCCAGACTTTTATCACATGCCAACTGGCAGGAGCCTGGAGGATATTCTTCCCATCTCACTCTGATGCTGCTCAGTGGAAGCCTCCCTGAGCTGGCCCTTCTATGTCACCACCAACCTGAAGGATTACTCTGGCCTCAAACAAGAGATCCTCTATTTTATAAAAATGGTTCCTGTATGGAGAAACTGCTGATCATGCCTACCCCTTATAACAGATAAGGCCTACGGAAAACACTTGGCAGCCACTTCCTAAGGTACCTGAATCAATTTCCTTTGACTTTAGCTTAGAAACTGCTGTTGGCAACCATCTGCCCTCCAAAGAAGTTATCCAAAATACACTCCTAACATTTCTCAAGTTTACATGTCTGACTATGTTTAATGATGTCACTCATGCCACTGGCAACATGACCAAATGTCTTATTAAATAATAAAAATTTTAAAAGAGAGACACCAAAAACCCAGAGAAAGTATTTGTGTTTACAGACTGCTTTTCTCTCTAACACAGGTATTTTTTCATGCTGGTTCCTCAGCAGACTGACATGTTTTCCCTCCCCCCACCCCAAACTGCATTCTAGTAAACCACAAGTAATGATCTTATTTGGATCCCTTTACCCTAACCTACATCTTTCCAACAGAAGACTCCTTACAGCACAGTGGCAAAATAACTGTAATTCAATTACTAAAAAATATTCCTCACAAAATAATCAGAAAACAAGACATGCTGCAACTGCCATTTGACAATAATTCCACAAGAAAATGAGCATTAGAGCTGTGACACTGCAGTGAGAACTTGCCTATTTTGATTCAACACTAATCCTCTTGACTTGGCAAAAGCCAGCTTTGCCAAAGCAGACCTTTGGTTCAGACAGACCTCCTTTGGAAAACATGCACTTGTCATTTATCTTTAGTATTGGTCATCCCACCAGAAAAACAAAAAAAAGTTATATTACTGTATTAAAAATGCATGCCTTCCTTCTACATACACAGGAATATCAGTACTTTTCTGTTTCTTATGGGACATCCACACCTTTGAATTCATGGGGAAGAAAGGGACAGCATGCCTTCACACTGATCAGGATTTAAATATGCAAATTGAAACACTTTAAGAAGCATTAAGTCACTGTAAAAGTAAATGCTGCAATAACTACACATCCTGTGCATGCATGTATTCATCAAGCTAAAGGAAAAGCAAGGAATGTGATTAAACATTTCTCACTTTTCATAAAACCCATTATATTTTACTCTTGCCCCCACAAATGGGAAGATGGAAACAATTTTAGTGGGGTTCTAGGACACTGACCATGACTGAGGACCCAGCACACAATTCTGTTTCTCTGATTGCAGTCCTCCCAAGAAGCCCGCTCTTCCTAGAGACATTATGCTGTCTCTTCATGGATGCTGTGTAGATGGGTGTGGGTCAGCTTCTCATTTACCAAACCTGCGTAGTCAACAGCTGAGACTCGGCCTTTGCTTTGGAATTTTACTTTTATGTATTTTAGATTAATCAATGCATTTCAAAAATTAAAATACGCAAGAAACAGATGTACATCTACAGTGGTGTTTCTTTGCCCTTCCCATTAATGCACAACTCTTTCTTAAAACATAACCTATAAGATTAATAGCATTTGATCATTTCAGAGAAAATGGAGCCAGGTATTCAAGATCATTACCTCCACACAACAGATAAAAAAGCTTCAGCACTTGCTGCGCACTGCACCCCACTTGAGACTAATCAATTCTACTACAAAAGCATCATTTTCCAGCACTGGAAGGCCCAAAAGAAAAACAATACCAGCAGCCAGAACCTATGAGCCCTTCAAAGCAGAAGTGTCAGCACAGGACTTTAAAGCAGTTCACATCTGTACTTTAAACACACTTTCACTGGGACAGCTACTTGGAAACCTCAGAGAAGGTACTGTATGGTATTTATTGCTTTTTAAGAAAGACAAGTACCTACAGAATAACTGACAAAGCCACCACCTTCCTCCACACATGGAGATATCTCCATTAAAACAAAGCATAATTGGAAGTCCTACTGGAGAATGCTCAAATTAAACAGTTGTTTTCTATGGAATAATAAAGATAGCAAAAGTCCTTCAGTGCTGTTCTCTCTTCAGTAAGAAAACCGCAAGGAAAACCACTCTCAGTATTCAGTTGCATCCAAGTTGCAATTTTATTCATAAAAATTCCTCAATGCATTCTGGTTTCTCTGTTCAGCTTTCCCAAAAAAAAGGCTTTCTCTGGGTGCTGTGTTTCTTGGAGAACAGAATGTTTCATTTTGATCTAATTCATTCTATTACTGAATTAAACTTTGATGAATTGGTCTTGACAAGTGCTTCATGCTGATTGTATTGTGTATGATAGTATAATCACTCTCCATGCATTTCACACTAGCTGGCTGATTAATGCAATAGATTACCTGCAACACTGATGGCAAGAGGGAATCATTGTGCTTCTGCACATTCACCTTCAAGTGTGCATTTGATAGAGTGGAGATGTGAAACAGACAAAATAAAATGCCTAATTCATTAAGTTTCCCTTTCTCTCTTGCTGCATGCTGCTGCTGCTCCAAGGGATAAAGGCACACGTGTTATTTGGCTCAAACAGGTATACTGAGATTCTATTCTAAGCTATCAACAACCACATGCTCTGATCTGTGTATCAAGAAACTAAAACTTCTGCTTTCCTCTCCTACCTTTTCAACTTTCAGCAGATTGGAAAAGGAACTAAGCACACTCTTAAGTCATTTTGCATAAGCCTGTTGTTGACTTTCTAAGTACGTTTAAAAGACTGCTGCATCCTTGCAGACCCTACGCCATTTAACCAAAGGGCTTCATATAAGAACAGGAATTTGCCTGAAGGGTGGAATTTAACAGTGTAATAGCCTAAGACTACTATCTCCCCAAGAGATCACTCAGAAACTGTCACATGCTCATTAGATACCCCTCTATGCATCTGCAGTACCCTACAACCCACCCACTGTAGCAAGGCATGGGCTATTGCATGGGCTCTTAGTCTATGAAGCTGAAGGAAAGTACTAAGAACTTGCAAATGAATCTCACTGATTAGTTTCCCTCACATTTACAAAACTATTCAATCATTTGTTTACAATCAATCAACTGAAGGTAAAAGCACTGCTAATACTAACACATATATTACAAAAATAGTCCTTTGAGTGTTTTAATGTAATTCTTCACAATTTTAATCAGTTGCCAATATTTATAGCTGGATGGTGAACACAAATATGTATCAGATATCTACTAAGTACTTGAACCAGTACTAGACTTTCTGAAGTCACCATCTGTTTTCAGACTTCAACAATTTTCAGCAGAAAAGTTAATTTGAGTACTACCTATTAAATGCACTAAGGTATTTCTATCTAAATTTATCACTGAGATAAATGAATTTTTCTCCCAGTTAATTTTTTTAAGATGTGAAACTGTAAAGTTTGATGTTTGTCCAACAAAACAAGGTAATAATAAAAAAAGGGCTGGAAATATCTCTCCTTAAAAAAACAAAACAAAACAAAACAAAACAAAACAAAACCCCAAGCAACAAACCCACAAATGTGGAGCAAGTGCAAGCACTCTCTTACATAGTGGTAATTATGACTGTCACAACTGTCCTCACAGAACATAAATAATGCACTGTAACTGGCCAGAAGAACACATTCTGATTGTCTAGTCTGAATTCCGTCCTACTTTTACATTTCCTAAATCACTTTCATCTTCCAGCCCAAATGCAATTGTTGAGATTTTTAAAAAAACAGCTACCTGAATCACAGCTTCTATTACAACAATCTAGTACAGCTCCTGGTTAGGTAGTCTTCCACAACTGGTTAGCCTGGCTACCACAACTCACAATTCTAATCTTATTTCTAGTTTTCTAGTTAGATTTCTTCAGCTCCAATTACAATTTTCAGCTACCTTTTACTTGTTTAAAAGAACTGCCTTCCCTATCTAATTTTTAGTCTATGTAGGTTATCTTAAAGGGCTTCCTTTGTCTCACTCTGACATATCTAAGCAGAATAAGATTCTTGCATCTCTAACTTTAAATTACTTTTCCAATTCTGGAGTTGTTTTTCCAGTACTCATTCAAGACACAGAAACGGAAACTATCACAAGGCTAGACTGCAGAACCACAGTAAAGCTCAGAAAAACAAGTGAAGATTCAGTTGTTTCTTACTACTCGCTACTTCTCTCTAGCTCTGGTATTTACTAGAAGGGGTACTGCAAAACTAAATGAAATATGAAAAAAAATAAAGGATGAGAGGAAGAAAAAAATTTAACAGTACCAGCTCAGTGAACAGTAATCTCGGCAGGCATGATTCCACAGTTAGGGATGCAATGAGTTTTGTACCTTAAGCTTCAACACACAACAATTTTTTAGTACATTTATAAGTAAATCAGTTCAACATTTTAGGAATAAAACCCACAAAACCTGTTTTAATGTGGATACTTAAAGAAATCTGAAGTACTTTCCATCCAACTGAACTGAATGGAAAACAAACTTTCTTTATGGCATTAAAAATAAGCCCTTCAAGATATGCTTATTGACCAAAGGTGATTACTGTGACCATTATTCCTCAAATTTGATAAATGCCACAGGATTAGCTCAGTTGGTTAGAGTCAGGTGCTGGTAACACCCAGATCGTGAGTTTGATGCCCATATAGGTCATTCCCTTAAGAGCTGGCTTTCACAATCCTTGTGGGTCCCTTTTAACTCAGAATATTCTTTGGAATTTTCCGAAAGAAAAAACCAAAATCTTCTTGCTATATTCTGGCCTCATACACTCTCATTCCAAATGCCATTACAGCAATCTCCATAATGGCAGAGGAAGGAAATGATCCTCAGACAAAGTGGGCAAACCCCGTCTTGGCAGAACTGCAGCCTGGCTTCATTCACTGGGGAAACAAAGGTGGGTCATACCGACAACTGAGACACTGCAGGGCCATAACAGTGTCATCCATAACTCAGGTCTCAGAGCAGCAAAACTGTGATGCCAACTCTGACCTACTGTTAATTTAGTGACTCCAAGAGCTCAAATCATTCAAAGACCCTGACATATGGCAACAGCCTGTTCTGTGAAAACACAGGTGTAACCCTAAGCGGGTGAAACTGAAGCTACATGTTTCATAAAATCGTGACAGCTGACACTAAACAAAAGTAAGCACACACAGCCTACTGGATACCATACAGTGTAAGATACCACTCTACCTAGAAAATCCCAGGACAAAAGACCAATGGAAATGGTGGCAAGAATGATGCATCCCACCTCCTTTGAAATACAGAGCTTCCCACGGCTTTCACTTCAAGGCCAGAAATGCACTGTGTGCAACTGACCAATGTATACTTGCAAATTTGAAATTAACTTCATTTTCTACAGGTGCAGGGCATGGGTACTTTCCCCTTAGCTTTAGGCAGAATTTGATGGAATTCTAACTTGGGATATTCCATGATATAATGACAATATGGAAACAAATTTCGCATTCTAATTTGAAACTCAAGATTCTCGCTGTACCATTTTTTAAATACCATAAAATAATGAGGAGAAACGAACATCTCTACTGCATGGTTGATTCCTAAAGGCAGATTGCACAAAGTATGTAGCTCCAGAAAATGGTACTAGAGCACAAAAACTTTAATGGATGCTTATCAATTCTTTTCCGTGGCAGCCCTGGAGCAGTCATCAAATTTGGCATCATGAAGGAATTTCTCCAGGGGCATATTGGCAACAGCCCTGGCTGCTTTTGTCCTTTTCCCCCTCCATTTAAGTACTAAGCACAGATAATCTGTTTGTAACAGCTGGCATGTCCCATTCATAGAAGTTTGTCTCTCTAATACCAAAGGAAAGGAATGCCTGAGACAGAAATACAGATGGAAAACTGCTTCATTCAGTTAAGGTTAAAAGAATTTTTCTGTTTTCTTGAGATGACTATAAAAACTTTTACCCGAAAAATTCAGTGCGGTTTCCAAATTAAAAAAAACTCATTAGTTAACAATTGATCATTAGCTTGCCTGTGGCAAAATGGTAATTAAATCTCTCTTCATTAATCTATAATGATTTCTTGCTCAAACTCAACATTTGGAATTAAGGTTTAGATGAGGAGCAAAGTGTTACTAATAAAAAGTTAGGCATGATCCACAAGAAAATACATTGTACTACCTCTCTATATCACATGACCTTGTAAAATGATGTTTTCGTTTAAATTTTAACACAAAAATGTATCATTCTAATCAAGAAAATGGCCAAAATATCAGCAAATGTGAAATCAAAATAGACCAGTAGCCTGATCCAACATTTAAAAAGCAGCCTATAACAGGGCAAAGTACTAATGAAGAACTACTAAGAGTATTAGAACTACTATAGAAAAGACATGTTATTCACCTCAAGAAACACCTTTACAGCAACAGCCCATTTAGTATGCTCGTATATACTTAGTATATAACACTAAGAATTCTAAGGATGCAACTGGGAGAAAACTTATCCCATGAATGAGGCTCATCACAGTATCATGAGAGGTTCCTATGTTTACAAACCTTAGATACCAATAGGTGGCCGAGATAGACAGGAGAAGCTTATGTATCAAAATGTGAAAGGTACCTAAGTGAAAGTACAGAGTACAACTTAAGTTCTCCTCAACATCATAAAATGACCAACACAGACCAGATAGATCAGCATAATGCAAAACCAGAACAGATTCACCAATTTTATCCACTGCCCTGCCTTGCCAAAATGCTCTTTGGACACACCCTCTTCCCCATGATACAGCCATCATATTTTTACCGCACAAAAAACTAATCCTTAACACATAAAAAATAGCTCTCCTCCTCCTTTAAGAGTTCGTACATACCAAAATGGAGGAAATGTACTAGAAGTGTTTGTTTTGAAACATGCAAATTACGTGAAGCTTCCTCACATGAAGGCAAGCAGTACGATATGAAGATACCGAAAATGGCAGTTCTCAGAAAAAAAAGTAGATCTGATCCTGTAATCTACATGTTGACAAGGTGTTGGGCTCCATCACTCCATCAAGCAGTAGATACTTGTCTTAGATTCT
>VWZD01000871.1:0-50414 GCA_013396695.1 Sakesphorus luctuosus | reverse complement strand
GCAGCTTGCTACAATCCATAAAAAAATTTGCTACAATATTTCTTCCTAATCTATTTTCTTTCAAAAGCTAATGTAAACAAACATCATCAATTACCTTTTACTCAGTTAATGTCACATGGCTCACTAGTAAGAAGTACATACAAGTCATCACGGCGAGAATGGCAAAGCAAGACAACTGTTTCCAATGCAATACTTGTACTGAATAATACTTAATATGGGGACTAGGAAAGAAAGAAACTGACAGGCATTCAAAATCTAACCTGGCACAAAGACAGACTGACGTTGTCAAACATCTGTTACTTCAATTCAACTATTATTTCCAGCTGCAAATCAAAGATGACTAAGTGAATCAGCAGTGATTTGTTTCAGCTAAACAACTCCATGCTTTTATTACAGTCTATTCAACCCACCCACTGAGAAAAAACAAGCACAAATGACTTGACTTAAGAAATTTTTCAGTAAGCTGAGAACTGAGATTAACCAAAAGTCAATACCTGGAAGTACTATGAAAAGTCTAGTTTTGTCCTTGTCTACAGGAGTGTAAACCAAAAATAACTCCACAGGTCATCAGTGTAATACAACTTTTCACTTTCCTTTGAGGTAAGACTTCATCCTTATGAACTATTAGAAGAGAACGAATACTAACATCTTATAAATCTCAAGCATATGTGGAGCCTCTTTATGTTTCAATATCCCAGTCTTTCAACAATCCTATTATTTATTGAATGAAAAAAGGCAGAAGAGATAGAATACTTCTGAAAAATACATTATCCTTGATACATGCTAATGTCATGGCTGTCACTGAGATGAAAATGTGGTTAAAAGGCTCATTTTACTTGAAATATACTCTTGAAAAATTAATGCTTGAAAACTCTGACACTGAAAAAGCCCCCTTTGAAGTTTGAAAAGAGCATGAGTAAAGATTACATACTTTAGACCACTGTAAATTATGTATAATTTTCACCATTATATTAAAGTTTAAAATGGTGTCTGTTTTGGCTCCTATTTCTGCTTTAAAAGCTGTTTTTACAAAGGTACTATTAGATTCTGTGCAAGATTCTTCCTGTACAGCTCAGTGTTGGGTCTCCTTTTTATTTGACAACCATCATAAAGTACTGCACAATGTTATTACTCCAGTAAAATGTGTGTTGGACACTATTTCCTTGAAACACATAAAGTGAGATTTAGTGTCTGAACACCAAAACCAAAAAGCTGTTTTTCCAAATCAGTGTCTTCAAAATAGGTAACGATTTTCTTCATCAGAAAAGCTTTCATAAGCCCCTAATTACAAACATGAAAAATGCCCATCATTCAAGTTTTCTTTTCTTTACAAAATATTCCATTATATATAGACCCTGAGGTCAGTTCAGTTGGTTGGAGCACGATGCTAATAACACCAAGGTTGTGGGTTCAATCCCTTTCAGGGTCGTTCTCTTCAGAGTTGGACTCGTGATCCTTGGGAGTCCCTTCTAACACAGACTATTCTGTAACATTTCTGTGAGTTGTTTACACCAATTCAGTCCTTTTCTATTAGGGTTAAAATCAGAAATTTAAGATCAGCACTTACCCATTTTTACTAAACACTCGTATCCATGCCTGTATGTTTGGTCCCAGAATACACAAGCACTGTAGAGTGGTAAAGGTAGACAGGAGAACTGCAAACAAAAATGTCTCAGTCACTGACCTACAGAGAAAGAATATTACAAAATTAAGTGAGGTAAGTTACTAGCTTTCTAAGAGTTCCCAAACCTCTAAGTCAACTTGTGAAAGCACATGTGCTTTGTTAACTTCATGTAGAAGAATAAAATATTTTCTTCTTACTCTATAGAATAGTAAGGAAAATTGGAAAGAGTTCTGCTGTTATCTCAAGAGTGAAATGCAGGGATTACTGTAAGTGCCTGATACCTGTAACATTTTTAAAACACCACAGGTGTACCTCATGTATATTATTAGTTCTAAATTGAAGTATACTTGAAATTTACTGCATTATTCCATTTATTTTTCTAGTTTGGTGTTGTGAAAGTAACCAGGAAATGAAACTACATGATGCTATTATTGGTCAGTAACTTAGTGTACCTCTCAAAAATCAGATTGCTTCATGTCTTTTTTCTTCTTTTTTTAAACTTTCCTAAAAGCTAAAAGACTAATATCAAAAGGATGAAAGACATGTAAGACGCGTGGTATAGAATCTGAAAGGTAAATGACTAAATAAAACTCAAAAAAACATATGTGCCTGTATGTTTAATGTAAATATTAAAGTAAAAGGAGTTGTTTGTAACTCTCTTAAACAAGATTTCTCCAAACAAAAATTCTAAGAGCTAGCTTCTTAAAAAACAAACAAACAAAGAAAAAACCCCAGCAACAAAACCAAATTAAACCATCCAACAAAATAAAACCCAAGCAGCCACCCTTCTTCCCCCAGACAGGAGCTTATCCCTTAACTTCCAGTGTACCAGAAAACAACCAAGTACTTAGACCAATATCTGCAAGGAGAACTGCCCCTTAGAATGTTTAGAGAAAGAGAAGGTCTTCTGACTTACTCAATGAGAGGTGCTCCATAAAGAACAATTATCGCATGAAACAGTATGCAAGACATGAAAAAGTATATACAGCATTTTAGAAATCTGGATATCTAAAAAAGAGCAATAAAATATCAGAATAAGGTTTCAAAAGAGAACATAAGTAACATGCACAGTCTATATCTTATCAACAGCACAGTACACTAAATGCTTCTTTAATTTTAGCAACAATACAGTATAATAGCATGGCATATTTCAAAATAGTTCTCCATGTGTTTAAATAATGAACTTTTTTCAGGCACCCTGCTAGAACAAGGCAAACATACAAAAAATATAGCCAGAAATGACAAGATAAACAGAAGTAATTTTATTGGATAATTTTACATTTCTGTTTTACATCTGACTGTTACGTCCATTCATTAAAAGGCAACTCTCACAGAAAGTGAAAAAATATTTAAAAGCAAGAAACTATGCAATATAAAACGATATGCAACATACAGACTCAAAATTACATTAAATAAAAACCACTACATTGTGGCATACTGGCATCTTAAATTCTACACTACATACTGGCATCTTAAATTCCAGATATGTTTGAGAAATATCCAGACTTTCTACAAATCTGCAAAACACGTAATTTTCTGTGATCTTAAACAACAGTTTCTGGGTACTCATTATGTCATACAGAAGCATACATGCTTGATAAATAGTTCTGATTAGATGCGTTCTGATCAGATCACCAACGCAATTCCATAATTTCCCTTCAACCATTTTTCTCTATACTTATTCCTTATGCTAGGCTAGGATGAAACCTCACCTAGAACATGAAGCATGCTTCATTTTTAAATCACAGATGGTTAAAATACATGTTTTCCATAATGGTTTTGTGCATTTCACATCCTCCTCAGTCAGTAAAGCTATACAGAAGCTTTACATACAAAGCTTCTGGGATGTTTGCTTAAATGTTTAAGACTCTCATCAGAGCACTATACCTTGTCTGACTCAGCAAGTCAGGAGCGTGAGACTCTGCACCCAAACTTGGGTGTATTCCCACAGTCCTGAGCAAGTTGTGTGCTGCTCCAAACCCACGCTGTTCCAACCTGTCTCACTGGGATCCATCCCTGTCCTGCTCCCTGTGCAAACTGTCATTACAAAAACCGTCTCCCAGATTTAATTTTTCTGTATGCTAATTTCATCATTCAAGGGAAATGTAGCCATTTTAGTACTTTTCCATGTAACTTTTTAAAATTGGGCAACTTTGTTTAAATTGTAAAGAGTTAGTGTCTCTTTTACGTCTCAGGTTCTACAAAGTATTTTCTCTTCCTTTAAAGTTGCTACAAACTTACAACTACACATGAGAAGGGTGTGATGACACTTTGGTATATCCACTAATCAAGATTAGCAAGGCCTGGACTAGGACAGGAGTTCTGTGCCGGTTCAGTTTTGCCAGTTTTTGCCTCCATGCAAAAATTGTTGGGGCTACAAACAATGCATTGACAGGAGAAAGGGAAAGTACATAATCACTCACTCAAACAGGTGATGTACAGAGAGAGTTTAACACCAGGAAAATACTGAAAAACTCGTTTCAAAAAGCACTACACTCAGCTCATTCATGAGAAACGAGAATTCACCACCAAAGTGTCTTCTTTGTGTTTTACTGGATTATTTAATAGAATTTGCTTCCCCTCTGGTATGGCCAGACTTCGCGAACGCAGATTTGGGCAGGGCTCTCCCCACGTGGCTGTGCCCTTCCAGCCTGCACAGTGGATTTTTTAGGTGAGGCACAGCGTGCACAGAACTGACCCCACTGTTTAAGTCCTGAGGTCCATCTGCCACGGCCGAGCGAGCTTGGACAGTGAGAGTGAAGTCCTCGGGACTGTCACAGCACCCGGTACTAACCGGGGCTGACCCTGCTGAGCATCCGAGATGTGACGGGATGGGATGGCAGGGAGGCATTGAACTGCCAGGGGACGGTCCCACTGAGACTCGAACTCAGGTCCTTGGGATTCAAGAGTCCAGAGTGCTCTCCTTTACATCATGGGACCGCCCCTCCCCTCTGGTAGCAATTTAAGAGGAAACAAAAACCAAACAAGCAACTTACCTTGTAAGCAAACGAACTTCTCTTAGGAGACTGACTTGGATTAAGGACTAAGTGCAAGACTACATTAATGGTACCGACACACACAGAACACACACAGAGCCACGTGAGGTGCGTCCCCAGGACCGAGAAGCCCTCCAGGAAGGCGGCGGGAAGCCCAGCCGAGAGGATAACGGAGCCGGCACACAGGATGTTCGCAGCCAGGAGCCTCCTGCCCTCCGCCTCCCTCATGGCGCTCCCGCAGCGCCCGCCCGGCCCGGCCCGTTAGGGCAGCATCGCTCCTGGGCGGCACACAGGCCTGGCCCGGCGCTGAAAGCGATTGTCTAGGGGCAGAAGAACGTCAGGCACTTAAAAAATAAAAATCAGAGGCAGCGCCTGTGAACGGCAGCGCGGGCCGTGCCGCTCCCGCCCGGCACCGCGGGCCCGCCCGGCAGCGGAAGGCGCCGGGACCCGACGCCAGATCCGGGGCGGTGTCGGAAGCGGCGACTTGTTGTGGTGGGGTCGCCATGGTGTGCGAGAAGTGTGAGTGCGGGACCCGGGGGGACTGAGGGTGCGGGGGGCCCTACCCTTCCCTTCCCCGCCCTTCCCTGCCTGGCCCGGGCCGATCCTGCCCTTGCCTGTCCTGCCCTTGCCTGCCCTGCACTTGCCCTGCCCTGCACTTGCCCTACCCTTCCCCATGCCCTTCTCCTCCCCTTCCCCTCCTCTCCCCTTCGCCTCCTCGGCCCAGCCCTTCCCTTCCCTGCTTGGCTGGCCCGGCCCGGCCCGCGGGCTCCCGGGCGTTCCCCGAGCGGAGCGGCAGCTGCGGGGCCCGGGTTGCTCAGGGCGGCGGGTCCGGGAAGGTCCCTGTGTGAGCTGTCCCTGCTCCATGGGCAGTGCCTGTGGCACGCGACAGGGCAGCACAGGTTAAATGGGCCTGGCCTGTATCGGGAATTGTGTGGGCAGCAGGAGCAGGGAGGTGACTGTCCCCCTGTACGCGGCTGGTGAGGCCTCACCTTGGGTCCGGTGTGCTGCTCTGGGCCCCTCGGTGTGGTAAGAACATTGAGGCCCTGGAGTGGGTCCAGAGAAGGGCAGTGGAGCTGGTGAAGGGACTGGAGCACCAGGTCCTGTAAGGAGCAGCTGAGGGAGCTGGGGTTGTTCAGCCTGGAGAAGAGGAGGCTCCAGAGGGGACCGTATCTGTGACTACCTATGAAAGGAGGTTGTAGCCAGGTGAGGGTCGGCCTCTTCTCCAAGCAACAAGCAACACCACGAGAGTACATAGTCTTAAGCTAAGCCAGGGAAGGCTTAGGTTGGACATTAGGAGGAATTTCTTCACAGGAAAGGTGATTACACACTGGAATGGCCTGCCCAGAGAAGTGATGGAGTCACCATGCCTGGAGGTGTTTAAGGGATGACAGAATGTGGCACTCAGTGCCGTGGTCTGGTTGACAGGGTGGTGTTAGTCATAGGCTAGACTCAATGATCTCAGTTCTATCTTTTCTGACCTAATTGATTCTGTGTTTCTAAATTTTTTTCCTTTCTAATGTTTCCTTATGTAGGTGAGAAGAAGCTTGGTACGGTGATCACTCCTGACACATGGAAAGATGGTGCAAGAAACACTACAGGTAATCCCAGGGAGCTTTAATACTTGTCAGGCACCTGAGCTATCTTATTATATTTAGGTTAAAACATTACATTACTAATCAGATTAAATCTCAACTCACATAGGTTTCCTCCCATGCTGATTCAGTGCATTGGGACTGTATTACCCAGAACTCTTCAGTATTGAACTTGTGTGTTTGTTTCTGTTTGGAATGACAGTACACAGAATATTTAAACAGAGTATAAAGTGTTCTGTTGTGCTGTCTCCTAATGCTATGCTGTATGTTTTATCTCTGTGACTTTATTTGCATACATCTAAAAGCTGTAAACAAAGCTTTGAACAGGGAAATTTATTCATTTATGTTTTTATTCTTTCTGTAGAAAGCGGTGGCCGCAAATTAAATGAAAACAAGGCTTTGACCTCAAAGAAGGCAAGGTTAGTATTTAATACTGATTTCGGCTAAAGGCACCAGTTAACAAAGGAACTGAGGCTTGTTTCCTGCCTATCTGGGCAACTACTCAAAATTTGTCCAAAACCCACTTAAAACAGCCCTAATTGTGGGGATTATGATATTTGATTAGTTGGTAAAAATGTGTCAGTACGTATTTTATGGATGCTTTCTGCTCAGTCATAGCGTGTGGACAAGTATTTTACTGCAGTTCTCACTGGAATTGCTAGAATTTGATGTTTATATTTTTGTAGGTGAGAAGCTGGAGAGGCTTGTGTTCTGTGCTAAGATTGCTGTTATAATCTCTTGAGTATTTATTTCCTTAGAGTCTGACGGATGTTCTGTTATGCAGGGGGGCAAGATGCTACAGCAAGGTGGTTACAGCTCTAAGTCTTGTAGTCTCCTAATAAAAACACCCATTTTTAGTTTGGCTTTTGTTAAGTTTTTATCTGTGATGCAAGAAATCTTTCTTACTGGGAAAAGTGGGAGCTTTTCTGCAGAGTTTGTGCAGCCTATTAGAAATAATCCTTGTATAACCGGTTTCTGAATTACAGGTTTTGCTGGAGTTTCTGACTGTGTCCTCTGGCGTAGACTTCATAGGATGAGGCAGAAGAAATACTTCATTTCAAGATGTATAAATAAAATACTTTTCCATTTTTTGCAGGTTTGATCCTTATGGAAAGAACAAGTTTGCAATATGTCGGATTTGTAAGAGTTCTGTCCATCAGCCAGGGTCTCACTATTGTCAAGGATGTGCCTATAAAAAAGGTGAGTTTCACTGAGGACCAAAATATCCCAGTTTAGTTAGAAACTAGGGAGGAAGTGAAACCCTGAAATTTGTTTTGCCTTACAAAGAGAAGGTTAAGATGAGATTTAATTGCTGTCTTCAGCTACTAATAGGAAGGCACAGAGAACACAAATTCAGACTCTTCTGAGGTGCACAGTACTAGAATGAAAAACAATATACGCAGGTTAGAATGTGGAAAATCCTACTTACATACAAGGGAAGCAATTTTTCAGTGTGAGGGTGATCAAATATTGTAGTAACAGGCACCACTAGAGGTTATGGAATTTCTACAGGAGGTGTTCAAAGGCTTAAAAAGCCTTGAACCAGCCTCATCCAAATTGGCTGTGTCTTGAGTGGGGCAGGACTAGAGACTGCTGGAGATTCCTTTCAACTTGTATCACTCCATGATTCTGCTGCTTCTAGGATGTTTCTGGTGTCTGAAGCAGTAGATTTGGAAGAATAACTCTAAGCTTAGTCTTGGCAATTGCATAGGAAATTGTCATCTAGCAAATTTGATTTTTCTCAGGTTAAAAAAATACATTTTGTAAAACTTATTTGCTTGTTGCAGTCCTGTTTTTGCTCCTTTCTCCCTGTTCTCTTTTTACAGTAGCTAAATCTACAACTCTAAATAGTGTTCTCAAACCACCCCCCCCAACCAACAAACAAACAAACCCAAAACCCCAAACAAAAACTACCACCAAACCAAAAACCAAACACCCCACACTGATCCACCCCCAAAAAACCCTCCACAGAACAATCAACTTTTAGTCTTGGTAAAGCAGTAGGCTAGTTTAACAAAAGCAGAATACCTGGGGAATTAAAGACAAAGAGAAAAAAAATTTCTTTTGCAACTCAATTTAGAAAGTGTCTCTGAAGAAAAATCATACTTATGTGACAAATCATTGTGTGCCTTCATGTATTCTTTTGCTTTCAGTGACTTAACAAACTGCATTGAAAAATTCTTTACTCTAAAATCAGGTTGTGGTCTAATTGTGAACATATTTGATGCATTGTAAGTCAAGCTTGTCTTAAAGTGAAAATAAAAGATTAAAATGAAGAATATAATCACCATTCCTAGAACAAGATATTGCACTGTACAGTACATAATATTTAAAATCTTTCTGTACTTATTACTTATGTGTGAAATTCTGCTTGTAACTGGAAGCTTTCTATCTCCCATACTCATAGTAAGATTTAAGTGCTGTTAAAAACTGTTCAAAAATTGCCAAGGCAAAAAAAAATTATTTCAAGTAAATTTGATAGAGAGCCTTAAAGTTATAAAACTTTTATTAGTCTTGTGATTTTGAGTAGGTAAGCAAAAGTGTTCAAACATGTAATTCCTGGATGGGAAAAAAGCATCATGAACTCATTTACTTGATTTAATATCAGTAATATCAAGGAATCCATATAGCACACAGACATGACGTGAACCAATTATTAGATGCAGAGCTACAGCTAACCTGTATTAAGTTTTGTTTATGAAATTAATTGTTCAGTAAATGTGGGCTGTGTCACTGAGTCAGTGGTTTAGCAGCCTGCTGTAGGAGGGTTGCCTTTTCTAGTTGCTAGATGCTCACCAGATGGCTGCCTGAATCCCATATGGTGGAACCTTGTGCTCTTTCTTCAATATATGGCTGGTTTGGGCAGGCTTCAAGATTTCAGCTTCGTCTGCTTGTGTATCCTTCCAGGTTCAATCTGTCTTCATAAAACTCAGAGCGCTCCAAGTGATTTAGGTTCTAGCTCTGACCATCAAAGATGTGGGTGTGGCAGGTTTCTTGAAGCAAATGCCGTCATAGGGCTTAGTGCTTCAGCTGTTGCATATCTCTGACATTGAGAGGCAATCTAATAGAATCATAGAATTGATTGGGTTGGAAAAGACCTCCAAGATCATCAAGTCCAACCCTTGGTCCAACTCCAATCCATTTACTAGATCATGGCACTCAGTGCCACGTCCAATCTCAGTTTAAAAACCTCCAGGGATGGTGAATACACCACCTCTCTGGGCAGCCCATTCCAATGCCTGATCACTCGCTCTGGAAAGAATTTTTTCCTGATCTCCAACTTAAATTTCCCCTGGCAAAGCTTGAGCCCGTGCCCCCTTGTCATATTGCTGACTGCCTGGGAGAGTAATGTTAATTACTCCTCAGTTAAGACCTGAAGTGAACTTTTTGAGGGCTGGATTTTGCTCTCCAAAGTAAATCATGGGACATGTTTCCTGCTGTTCCCTTTCCCAATGGACTGCTAGATGTGTGTCCAGTCACAATGTCCATATCTGAAAGCACAGGATTTGTGGAGTTAACAGGAGCAGTTGTCTCTTGACATTTTTTGTCTGCTGATGAGTGGTTGTGCAAAATGAGATGTGGCCCTACCAGGCAAAAGATTTAGCACCTTTCTGCTTTGGAAAAACAGGGGAACATTGAGACAACCCACACCTCTGCTAAATGTGTGTACTTCTTGTCTTTCCACTTGACATTCTTTGCATTTAAAACAAAGCCTTTTGGGATATCAGTGGTCATGTTCACTTCATCTCTCAAGTATTCTTAGTATCCATTGTTTTTTCATTCCTACTCTATAAATACCTTAATTCTATGAAAACCTGTTCTTCTCAACTTTCTCAGTTGTTTGAAGCTGTTAATCCCCAATTTAGCAGTCACTTTGTTGGTGACTGTATTTTCTTAGCCCTGCTACTTTCTGTCCATCTCAGGCCTTGGTTTGGCTACAGGACTTAAAAGGATTAACACTACACCATTTTTACCTGTTTGTCAGATGAGAGCCTTTCCTGGCTCTCTTCCAGTATTCTGCAAATTACAGAGACTTTAGGCAGTGTTGTGAATCATAATGCTCTCAAAGTAGAGCTTCTTTTCTGAAGTGGCAGTATTACATATATGCTGCAAATACTAGTATGTATTAGAAGTCATGATAGTACTTTTAAATTTGGAATATCTGTTGAGAAAATGCACAGATTGTCAATGAGAGCCTTTGAACAATTTTTTTCAAATGATCTTTACAAAAATATAGCAGCTGTGTTTTTGAAGAAAGACTTTAATGATCTTAAAATAATTTACACACCTTTTGTGTGCTTATAGGCATCTGCTCAATGTGTGGCAAGAAGGTGTTGGACACGAAGAACTACAAGCAAACTTCTGTCTAATTGTATTGAGTCATCTTTTTATGAACTTTAAATTCTGTGTCTTTGTACAGTAATTTTTCTCTGAAATAATTTGTGAATATTATTTTCTGGAAGATAATTCAGTTATTTGGAATGAGATGAGGGGTAAAGACAGGCTGATTGTTTGCCTAAAAATGTACATAGTGTTTGTAGCACTTGTTTTAGCATCTTGTTTTAGCACTAATGTTAACTGAAATTGAAAGGTTTGCAGCAACTGGTACAGTTTGAAGGGAATGAGAAGATCCTAAGGGATAAGTTGAAACTATCATAACACAGATCTTTGAGATTAACACTTCTATTCTTTTGGCCTATCACGAGTCTTCTGCTTGTTTCATAGTTATATTTTATAGATGTATAAAATATGAGCTTGTATCACCTCATTAAAATATCTTCATTTAGTTCTATGCCTGGAACTATTTATAATTACTCTCAGCCCAAACTGTTACATCCCTGCTCTTCAGATCTTAATGCAACTCTTGAATTTTGTTTCTGCCTACAGTACGGTTGGTTAAATCTCAAATTGTTAAACTACTGAAATCTATTGTATTGCCCTGCCAGTTTGTTCTTTAACATTGTTGTGACTTAGCCCCAACCAGCAATCAAGCCTGTGGAGCCTTTCGCTCTCTCTCACACCAGCAGGATAAGGAGAGTGTCAGAGGGTAAAAGTTAGAAAACTTACGGGTTCAAGACAGTTTAACAGGGAAAGCAAAAGCCAGTCACACAAGCAAAGCAAAACAAGGAATTGATTCACCACTTCCCATGGTGTTCAGCCATCTTGAAGGGAGCAGGGCCCCATCATGTGTAGTGGTTACTTGAGAAGACAAAATACTATCACTCCAAAAGTCTCCTCCTTCTTCCCCACACTTTATATACTGAGCATGATGTCATATGGTCTGGAATATCCCTTTGATCAGTTGGGGTCACCTGTCCTGGCTGTCTCCTCCCAGCTTCCCATGCACCCCCAGTCTCCTTGCCAGTGTGTCAGTACAAAGAGCAGGAAAGGCCTGGGCTCTGTGTAAGCCCTGCCTAGCAATAGCAAAAACATCTCTGTGTTATCAACCCTCTGTTCAGCACAGGTCCAAAACAGCCCCATGGCAGCCACTGCGAGGAAAACTAACTGTACACCAGCTGAAACCAGCACAGGCTGATCAGCTATTCCCTCATTAGCCTCCAAGGAGGCTTTACATATGGTATCTGGTGGCCCAAGGCAATAAAATAATGAGCATCAACTTCTAAATGTCTCAGTCTCATAATTTCCTAATTTGGTTTGGCTTTTAAATACCTCAGTTGAAACGGGCTCTTGAATTCTATGATGTAATTGCTTATATACATGTCAGATTTGAAAGCTCAGAACAGGCTGCCTTCTCTCTGCAGTGGTTTGATACAAGGCTTGAAGTGAGTGTCTCTGAACATGAGAGGCTGCCTGCAGCTCTGCAGTTCTTTTGTCCTTTGCTTAGTTTCTACATAAGAAAACAGTTTTTGTTATGGAGCAAAATAAGTGTTCAATTTGCATGCATTTTAAGGGAAAAGAATGGTACTCTTTAATTCATGGTGCAGTTTTTACTAGATCTATTTAAGTGTTTACTCCTCCCAGCAACCTCATCTTGGCAGCCTCCTGCTTTTGCAACTTACTTTCCACTCTAACAGAAGAACTATCAATGGGAATTTCCCTATGAATATGTTTTAGGTTTCCTTTTGTTCTCATATGTATTACTTAGAAAACTGCATGACTACTGGAAACTGAAAAATTGCTGTTCTTTCTGTGGGACAAAAAGAAGAATACTGTGCGTGTATTTATCCTCTTTGCTTCTGCCACCCTGTAATTGCACTGGAAGTAGCCCTCTAAAGGGGATTGTTTGACATTTCCTGTCACCCTTAATTATGCATTTTTGAGCACTTGTCACCAACATTTCTTGTCCCAAGTGTGTTAGCTTCCTGTGGAGGTCATTCTTTTCAGCATTTTATATTTACTAAGAAGCGTTGTCAGGATAATGGAATTGGCTGAGTCTCCCAAAAGAAGAGAGGAATGCTGCTGCTTTTTATTTGAAAAGCTTCACCTGTTGCAACAACGGAATGGAGGTACATAGATTAGCCAGCTGGTGATATCTTGGTGCTGGCTACTTGGCTCCAAACACATCAAGAAATTCCAATATGAGTATATATCTCTGTGGCACATCCTTTGTGTGGGTGAAAAGAAAATGTCTGTAATTGGCTCTAAGTTTTGCAGCAAATGCTTGAGAGGAGTGTGTGACAATTTCAGATGGCAGATTCTCTGATATTCTCTGAATTCTTCACCCTTTATGGGGTGTGTGCTGTAAGATTGGTTGGCTTTTGCTATTCTGTGAATAAAACTTCTTTTCTTGTCTTCCTGAAACTGGCCAGTATCTGTATTTCAAAAGCATGACTTTGTACTTCTTGAATATGTGGTCTGAATTGAATGTTTATTGCACTCTAAATACTGGCACTGAATGAACTCTTACCTCATTTTGTAACTGATTTAAGAACAGCAGGAATTTAAATAATATGATGCTTTGTTCAAAGCTATTTTGTAAATCAAGCTTTTATGCACCTGTATCCTATTACTGGCAGCTGCTTTTGCCTGTTACAATGTGTTTTTGTTGTAAAAGGAGGATGGGTTTTGTTTTGTTGGGCTTTTTTAAATGGTGGATGATACAAAGAGTGGTTTATTATTTTTCTAGGGATTTGTACATGCTCAGGATCTTGCATCTGTGACTCTAAAAGCTTCTTAGTCTTGTGAGAGTTTCAGTTCCTGAGATCTATAAAATTTGCTGATGTAACCATGAACTTTCAGAAAAACTCGTTTTCAAAGCATTTTTTTGGAGTCTCATTGCTTTAAATTTAGATTGAAAGCCATCTCCTGAACCTCTGAGATGCACCACAGTTCAAGGAGTCTTGGCAAAGAAGCACCTAAAGGTAGCTTTTAAATTTATGTGCACTGTCTGTATAATTGAATTGTCATATAAAAGCATATTGTTGATCTAAAAGTGTTTTGTAAGCATAGGATGCCTTTCCTGAAACATTATGCAGTGAAAAACAAAAGAAAATTTGTAATGGAAAGTTGCCAGTTTTGCTTAATGTACTGAGAACAACACAGTAATATTCCCAGATGATCGGGCTGTCCTCTAAATCACAGGTTACATAAGAGGTTTATGCTGCCAAATTTAGTAGGATTAGAATTTTCCTCTGTACTGCTGAATTCCTGTACTGTCCTTTCTGCTCCTGCATATTCCTTGGCCAGAGCTATTACTGAGCTAAGCATAAGCAACATTTTGGTGCAGATTATTGAAAGAAAAGAACAGATTAACTACATAGATGTTGCTGTGCCTGTAGCAGCCAATCAGATGAAAATTGAGCAGGAACTGTTGCAGGGTCCTTGTCGTGTCACTATTCTCACATTCTTCCCTATGTTGTTTTGATTGTTTTAATCCTACTCTTCCTGCTGCAGAAGCTGGAGTCAGGAGCATCCAAGGACAGGCATGTGGCAATACTGTTCCAAAGCATTAGAACTGTTTTAATTGTTTACTTGTAGAAATATGGTGAATTTTTTTTCCCTCTTAGGTTTATTCTGTTACTTCATTATCAGAAGAATAGCAAGAAAGACTTTGTTTTATGCACAGGGATGTCACTGACCACTTTGCATTCAGTTCAGTTCTCCTGTTGACAAGGAATGCTTCCTTTGCCCACTCAAGGGCAACAGGAACAGCTGTGTTGAAGGAACCTGGAAGAATTTGAAATCTTGCCAAGAAACTGAAGAAAGAGCTGAGCGAAGTATTCTCCATGGGGGTATTGCTAGTAAAGATTACTTTGTTACATGGTTCACAAAGACACTACTGACACTTTTTTTTGCCTTGAATTTCAATGATCATTTGTTTTTAATTTAGCCATTCATTTGTGATAAATAGTGAGTAGATTTTTCAGGCACTGCTGAACTGGTGACTGAAGAACTACCTAATTAAGCAGACATTTTCAGATGGGCTTTCTAGTGGAAAACTTCTCAAAGTTACTCCTTTCTGTCTCTCTCTTTGCACTAAAAGATGCAGACTGAACTTAGCAATGTTAGTGACTCACTAAGCATAAGCATTTCCAGCAAGTGCATTTGCTATATGCTCATCTGCCAAGTGCCATTGGGAAAACAAATGTTGAGGACAGTTTTCCCTGCCTGATCATGTTATGATGATTAAATACCAGTATTGTTAACTGTTTCAGGTCACATACAAACAGACAGCACTCATGGTTGGCATTTTCTCCTGACTAATGAGTATCATCACATGCATCTTAACTATATCATAATCAGCCCAGTCTGTCTAGGAAATCATTACTTGCTGTGAATTTTCTGTTGCTCCTTTTGCTGCCATAGAAGGTAAAGATTTTAAGTTGATACATCTCCCAGATTGTGTCATGGACATTTACTGCTCTGGTGTGTTTACTACTGTTCAGTAACACAGCAGTGCAAATATGTGTGACAAAAGGCATGGCTCTCAGGGAGCTGGCATCTAGCCCAGTCCAAATGTCATCTTTTATTGATTAAAATATTTAAATGCTAATTGGGTTAAGCACAGATTTTTCTCTCTCATCTTAAATCTCTGCCGTTCTATGGGAGGCTTTTGAAAATATGGTGACATGACATTTCAGTGAGGAATAGCTTTCATTTTGTGGCTTCCAAAAGCATTGTTTCTCAAAGGGTGGGAAGCAAAAGTGATATAAGGGAACAGTTATTCTACTGATTTTCAGATTTGCTTGGTTTGATTTGTTTGTTATTGGGGTTTCAAAGAAATCTTTGAAAGATCAGGCATATTTTCTCTAGGCAGTGTTGTTGCCTGAAGTTGAAGATAGCCTGAAGGTGGGTATCATGCACTCACTCCATGTGTCATCCTGCAATGCTGTTCTGGAGGCTCTGGGCAGAGAAGTTCCATATGCCCATCCTGGTGATGAGAAAAAAGGTATCCGCTAGTGAGGGCAGCAGAATTCAGGCTCTAGGAGTCAAAAAGTTTAATGTCTGTGGCAGATTCTAAAACATCACAAATAGTGAACTGTGTGAGTGAATCTTTCAAGCTTCTAGGAAAGCTTTGTAGAGAACAGCAAATGCAATTTATTTCTTAAGTTTTTGCTGATAATATTTTCACCCTTTCTTTTTTTCTGTTCCTATTGTAACTAACTCTCTGCACCTGGCTGACATATAAGCATGTGTTATGGGGAACTTTGGGTGGGTGCAGCATTCATAGTTACACTTGAGATAAAAATGGACAACCAAGTATTATGATACATGAAGGAAAAAACTGCCAGGTTTTAAAGACTGTCACATAAATTCATTATAAAAGAGAAAACTTTAAAAATTATTTACCTTAGCTAAATTAAAAACAAATGATCATTGAAATATTAAGGATGTAAATCAGTTTGCAATCTCCATGCTTTTTTACTCTATAAAATATACCTGAAGATTGTGCTGTGTTTTGGTTTGGTTTGGGATTTTTTTCAGAAAAAACTGGGGGCCAAGGACAATTTTTTTAAAAGTTAAGTTTATTTGAGCAAATAATGAAAAGTTTCAAATCCTTTCCATTATGAGACTACGCATGGCAAGATCATGAAGATTGTTTGGAGGTGAATATGTAGGTTAGCCAGGTTCTGACAAGTGTGCTTGTCACGTGCTATCTTGAAATACGATTCTATAAACACTGCTGTACCATATGTTCTGGCTTTATTCCTGCCTTTATATTCATAATGAAAAAATCAATGCTTGGATTGAGGGAGGGAAGAGTGGGACTAGGACAGCAGAAGTGTGTGGAGCACAAGTGCACACTTGTGCCATTAAGCACTCGGTAAGCATTAGTTTTCCCTTATAATCCCACACAAGGTATATAAATAGGAACCATTTGGCTGCAAGGCTGCTGAGAAAGCTGGTGTCATACTGGAATTAGAACTCAGTGAAAAAAGCTGTAGATTACTAGGAGATGTCTTGTCTCTGTGTCTGTTGTGTGTGCAGTCCTTTTGATACCTGTGTAACCAGGGCAGGCTAAGACGGGTTTGACACAAGGATCACTTTAATGAACTTAGTTTGAAAAATAAATACAGCATAGTTTTCATATGGGATTTTTGCTCCTTGAGGTCCATTCAAACAGTTTTCCATAACAGTTTTTGTTAAGTTTCATCACCAGTACTTAACACTTTGGGCTATACAGCTATTTGACTTGTCTAAACTCTGTATAATTGGTCAGCTTTCAACATTAATTAAAATTAGGCATGAAATTTGATATTGATTGAATATTTCATACATAAAAGTATCAGTTGAATTTACTCTTATTTGGGCACCTATGGGTTATGATATATTATCTCAATTATGCCAAATATTAAGGCATATCTAGGTTGTTGCAGAGAGTTTTCTCAAAAAGATGAGTCAACAGGATTACAATGCACTGAAGAACATCTGTATCTGAAAGTACATTTTCATGTGAAAAATGTTATGTTTATAAAACTGGTCAAACTAAGAATGCAGAATTAAAAGCAGGTGTTCAAATAAATCAATAGTCTGCTAGGAATAAAACCAAAGATTTATAGATAGTAAGATTTGGAATCAAATTCAGATCAACAGTCAGATTTTGTCACTTTTTTTGATTTAGTATAGTATTTTTTTCTCCAGATATCGCTCCTCATTTAGTTTAGAGATGCAAATATCTAAAGGTAGTTAGGGACCTAATTCCCATTGAATATTTCATTGAGAGTGGGTGCTCACATCAGGCTGTGTAATAAAGGACTGCACACGATGATTAAAGTACAAAATATTTTGTATAAGAACAAGTTGCATTTTTTATATACATCACTATCTGAGTTGCCATTACTGCAGGTTTATTTCCAATAAATCTTTAAAAAAAATTCAGCTTGCCACTAGTGGGTATATACTGATACAGTAGCAGCTGATTTTTTTCCCTGTACGTAAAGATCTGGAAAGAGATTGGTCTCAGAGATCTTAAGAAACAGCATTGTGTTACCTTGTTAGTTGTGTATTCCCTTGAGAAAGGGGCAAATGGGACTTCTGAGCTGGAATTTCTAGCTATTGATAAAGAAATTACCTTCACTGGAGGAGTGAGACAGCCTGTGAACTGATGACCAAACCTTTTCCATATATCAAAACAGGCTGATAGTGCAGTACTGATACACACTGCATGGTATATCACTGCATGGTGCAGTATAACATTCAACACTTTTCCAATTTGTCTTAGAAAACTGCTTTAGGTTAAGGAAAGTGATTAAAAAATATTTTTTCGGGGCTAAACAAATAGAGGTTTGTCCTCTTCTTTGGATTCTGCAGAAGGCCCTGTAATATCTCTATGTATTAGAAAGTCCCGATTTCAGGATGTAGAAGCATTTGTGTGGAGGAAGGGGGTAGTTCTGAAGGTGAATGGCTCTCTACAACCACATACCCGTGTTTCATTGTAGTCCACTTAACCAAATTTCTGCTAGTGACTTTTAGGTATGGACACATAATTGCCTCACTGTTTTTCTAGTGGGCCATGAATTCCAGGGGGCAACTTATCAGGCAGCTGTTTCTGAAGCTTTGTGGCATGTTCGTCTTGCCAGCTGGGAATTTTAGCTTGCACCCTAATTCTGCCAGCCAGAAAGGACACAGGACACTGGAGAAGCAGATGACATCAGTCTTGTATCTTCTGTCTGTTCATAGGCTGTCTTGGGAGACCTGGGGGTTTTTTGTTTGGTTGTTTTTTGGTTGTTTTTTTATCAAGTCATCTTTTAGAAAGTCACCCATAGAATCTTTTGAAATGGGACAGAATGCTCAAAAGCAAGGTGCAGGAGTATGAATCCTCAAAGATGTGTGGTCACTCAGCACTTCCTGAAATCTGGATAGTGCCTCTGTGTCTTTGGGAATATGTAGTTGTTTCCTGTAGTCTTTGTTAGTAGTTGGGATAATTTGGTTTGGTTTTCGTTTCTTGCATGGGAATGAATATGTCATTTTAGATTCTGAGTAGTAGACTGTTACAGTGGCATTATTCTGCAAACAATGAGAGAATATCTTGTCTGGTTTTTGTTGGGTAGTTATAAATTAAATACTTCTATTCTCTAGCAATAATTTTAGGAGACTGCAAGTTGCTAACAAGATGTGAGAACAAAGCTGTGAAATAGCTGTTTCTCTGATACATTTTTCCAATTACAACACAAACACCACATATGGTAACCAGTGTCTGACAATGGTTTTTACTGTTAGTGCTGTGATAAGGAATCTGTTTCCATTTAATTCTTGATCGAGAAAATTCTTCCTTGGATTTTGCATCTTCTTGTAAGACTGCAAAAATAACCATACCACTATTGAGGGTGGAAAAGACCTCCAAGATCATAAAGTCCCACTTTTGACCAAATACCACTATGCCCACTAAACCATATCACGAAGTGCCACATCTACTCATTTTTTGAGCACTCCACCACTTCCCTGGGCAGCCTGTTCCAATGTTTAACTGTGCTTTCAGTGAAGAAACTTTTTCTAGTATCCAGCCTGAGCCTCCCTTGATGCAACTTAAGGCCGTCTCCCTTTAATGGTGCTGGTGAGCATCCTGCTGTTTGTCAACACTGAGCAATACAATGCATATGTATCCACAAAATGGTTTGTTGAATCTTCAACCTTAGTTTAATATTCTAAAATATTGTCTGAATGAAGGATTACGGGAGCATCATTCTTAACTTCTGAGAACAGCTCAGAAATGACCTTTTGTGTGGATAAGCTGTAGTGCCCACCTCAAGGTTGAAGATCCCATTGCACATGAAGCACTGCAACACCTATGTCTCTTGAGGAACTGCACCAAGGTCATGGAATCTGGGTCCAAAATCAGCTTCAGGAGCTTGTACTTGTGAAGTAGCATTCAGATGGTCCCAGGTACACGCCATCAAATTCTAACACCAAGTAACGAAGTGAGGTCTTGTACTAAAAGCATTTACTTCATGCTTTGGAAAGCCAGTAAGTGTAGTATTAATGAGGAGTGCTGGGATGGCAGCTCTAAAACTGAGTATCTAAAAAGATGTTATCCTGACTATTAGTGAATATAAGTGATTGTACACCATCATTATCTCATCTGACTAAAAAGGCATTCAGGCCTATTTATAATATTTTATGTACTAGTTAACTTTTATATATTCCTTCTAGAATTGTCTCTCAAAATATTTTTGTTTTAAAAATACTCAGCTGCTTTTACAGTTTACATTGCGTGAATGTTATGGCAGTTCTGGGGTGCATTCAGAGCAAGTTCCCAGTCCCATTAGCAAAAGCCAGTGAAGTACAGTCTGCAGTTCAGCTACAGTTAAACCCATTTTCTCCTCCCCTCCAGCCCAGTCTTTATGAAGCCAGAGTTATACCAGCACTGATTGATTTTAATACATGTAGTTTATAAATGTTGTTGCAATCTCCTAAGGTAAGCATCTGAAAACCTCTGCTTTTTCTGTGAGATAATCTGTCAGCCAAAACAAAGAGATTTTATTTTACCATAGTGATCTCTTTCCCATGCATTATCATCCATGTTATCACAATCATGAAGCAACCTCCAATATCACAGTGCATTTGTTGCAGTTACAGCAGGAGTATAGTAGGGCCACTGGCAGATGTTACTTTTGGTTTGGGGGTATATGGATTGTTTTTTCAAGTGTAGGGAATATGCTCATTATTTGATAGCCTCAGGGCCTTCAACAAAAAGGAGATCTCCTCTGTTGTGAGAAATCTTTTTTTTTTTTTTTACCCAGGAAGAGAAGTCTGACACTTACAGGTATCCTTGATTTGATTACAAAACTAATCTGGCAAATCTAGCCAGTAGGGCCATCAGAAGCTGCCAGTAAAATAGGTACTCATGGTAGTTAGATCCTAACTAAGCACACCACAGAATCTACCCTTCATTCAGGCCTTAGCTTCCTGCCAAGTCCCTGCCCGCTGAGAAGTCTGGGCCATAGGAAAATATTTGCAGTATGCCCATGAAGCTATTTCAGTTCAGGGTGAGGTGCCAGCTCCTCAATTAAGTGCCTCTCACAAAGAACACCCTCTTGCCAATCTTTCTGCTTGTAGATGATGGCAAGTGTTTTGTGTGCAAGCTTTCAAGAAGTCTAATTGGGAAGTCCTGTCACAAAAGAGAGCATTTCCGTAGCATGAAACAGTCCTGCCATGAAAAAGCTGCAAATAAACTATAATAAAATCATGTTATGTAAACCCTAATTTCCTACAAAAAAATTATTCTGATATTGCTGTCATAATCTTTGTTAGTGGTATAAACAAATCACAATCTATTGTTGGGACTGTTCCTGTTGTCTGTGAAAGACTTGCCTGTTGTGAGGAGGAGAAGGTATTCCCAGAACTTGGGATTGACATGGAATTTCACCTGTGTATCTTGGAGCTGCTCCCTGAAGGTCTTATTTCATTGTCATATTTGGGAGGCACTGCAGAACTATCTGCCAGTTTTGTCATGACTCAGAGAAGGCACAGCACAGTATCAAGACTTCAGTCCTAGCTGTGTACCTGTCCCTTGGAGTGGTTCACCACCACCCAGTTACAGTTCCGAAAAAGAGCTTGCCTCTTGCACCTTGCACAGTATTCCATGATCTGATTGTCTATATACATGCAGTTACCTGACAAACTTGCTGGTGCAACCACCTTTTTTCCTAAGTGTCTGATGCACACCTGCAAAAAGAGGATGTAAGCACTGAAAGACTAGTAGGAGTGATTCTAGAAGGAAAGGTGAAATCTAAGCAAAGTAATGAGTGAAGAGCATTTCTGTGCCCACTAAAAAGTCTGCGTGGCTGCCCGTGATCACAGCAGTGTAAGTGCAAACCAGGAACTCTAAACACTGAGCTCTTAAACCGCAGCCGTCAACCTTGCCTGTCTTCCTAAAATACCAATAAGAAATTCAGAACTACATCTGAAACAAAGCATAGCAGTTGTACAGGTAAACAGTGTACATGTAGAGGTACTTTACAGCTGAGATGCTAAGGAGCTGAGAAACTTTGTTTTCTACAATTTGATTATAAAATTACCTTCAACATTGTGAAGGATGGAATGCTTGGGAACAGCTGCCCAGTTCATGAAGACAAGGTGACATTTAAAATGGAAATTTTGTTTTGATAAGCCTTTTTATTCCTATAGCTTGGTATTTAACCTGATTTTATTTAGCTAGTAAAACACAACCTTAATATTCCAAATGTTTGTAATATATTTGAATTCCAATTTGCATGTAAGTGTAGCTTAACACTAATCAGGCATCAAAAATAAATCGACTCTTTATATCAGTTATTTTTTTCCAGCATCATAAACATTAAAATCTGAATAAGTATATGCTATGTTGAGTGAGTGATTGTGTACATAGGGAATGTGTCTTACTGATTATGAAAAAGAAAACCTAATTTAATGTAGAGGCTGTTCTGCTGCAAATGAACACTACGTGGCCAATCAGTGAGAATCCAATTTTTTTTGTGAGGTAACTGAAACATGGAACTGGAAAATAATAAACCATTCAAGTCAGATATTTCATAATTAAAACAGTGATTCACATTGTTAATCAGTCTGTTTTGAGATATGGTTTATGCGTGGATTTCTGGTAAGAAGGAAGGCAGGCAGGTATATCTGTGCACATCCCAAATCATTCAAGCTGCCAAGGATTCACACGGAGTAAGTACTGGGGCCATGAACGCAGAAGGCTTTAGCTAAGAAGCCTCTATGAAGAAAAAGTGTATGGTTGAAGGTAACAAAAGAAGTTCTAGTGGACAGAAAAGAATTATTTTTAGTTTCACTATCATTCTAGCAAATAAATGCAGCAGCAGTTTCAGTTGTGGAAGGATCTCAAGATTAAGCCAGTGAATGTAAAATTTGGATTAAATTTTTCTGACTTTGGATAGACATAGTTCCTTGGTGTAGCTTGCATAGTGTTTGCATGAGCAATACTTGTGCTGTAGTAGTTAATTTCAGTGGCAAGTATGAATGCCTAAGGGAGAGCAGCAGCTTTACTCCTTACGAGGCCATCAGCTTTCATCTACCTAGCTACAGTAATAAATGTAACTCTGTCACTCTTGTTGGGTATCTAGAGTGACCAGCTCTGGACTGCTTTATGCCACAGATGCAACTATTACATTTCATGCTCTCCAAACTATGTTCTTAAGAAGCTACTGTTTAAAGTATCCCTTCAAGGACGAGTATTTTCTATTCTGGTTTACCTCATTGGGCGATCAGAGCTCAGAGCAATTATTTCCTCCTTTATTTTCTTCACTATTATCTCCCCTTTTATTTCCTTTTATTCAACACAGCATTCAAGACTGAAAACCAGGTTTTTTTCTGTAAACAGCTGGAGAATAACTAACAAAAGGTAGTAAGTGGAACTTATAAAGGGGCAACCTGTCAGTATCCTTAATGGTCATCATCTCATCATTACCTTCATCAAGACAGCATCACTAAGTGTACACAGAAGCAACAGAGCAGAAAACTGACTTCTGACTTTAGAGCAGAAAACTGCTCTGAAGTGATTTACAGTTGTAATGCAACAAGTGAGCCACAGAGCCCAAAGAGCCAAAGAGAAATGTGCCAAATGGGAAATACAGGTGTACATTCCAGCCCTTGAAAATGGCTTTAATGAAGAAACCTGCAGTTAAGCTATGGAGTTATTCTGGAGAGAGAGTTGTTATAAGAGGAACTGGGGGTTTGCATCCAGACCCGCTTTTCCCTTTTTCCATCCATTCAAGAATCTGGGTTGAAATCTGTGACTCAGGTACATTTCCAGTCTTCAGCCTCTCAGCTGATCTGAATGTTGCTGAGGTTTCACAGAATTTGACTTCTGGCCAATTTCCAGGCTTAAGCATAATTTGGCTGTTTGTTTTACTGATTGCAAATCAAGGCACAATAACAGGCCCTGCTAAATGTGAAGCCTTAGAATATATTCAAAATATAGAAAAAATGACATGAATTTATTATCCAGAAAAAAAAATCAAATGAGCTCTGAAAAATCAAACCAGAATCCCAAGTTTACAAGTAGTGCTGAGGTGAGGGGATGGGAAAATAGGTCTCCCATGCACAGGGCAGCAGTAGAGGAACTTCTTCCCAAGTGTCTGAATTACAATGAGAGCAAAATCAAGTTGACACATTGAAACCATGATCCCCAAATGAAATGGGAGTCACAGCAAAAGCACTGGATAAATCATTATTTTCCACTTCACAAATAAAAGGGTGCAACCCAGAAAGCAATGATAAAAATGACAGAAATTTTCCAGAATTAGAGAAAGTAAGCAGCAGAAGATGTAATTTATTGAGGGAGATTTTTTGAGTAAAACAGTTTTCACATTTTCCATTTTTCTTTTGTACATAATTTCCCCCTTCATCTTGTCTCCCATTTTCATCATTTAAGTCCTTCCCTTAAGTCATTGCTGCAGTACTCCCTAAAAAATGCTTTTACCAATTATTACAAAGTTCCAGTAATAACATAGCCTTAAACTGGCCAAAGAACTGAGCACCTTGCCAGGTGAAAACCAGAGGTAAATGCCAAAAGCCCTTAACAAAAGAAAGGGGAAGCACAGTCAGACTAAGTACAAATAATGAGCTCTGCAAATCTCTCTTCTCATCACACCTTAAATGTTTACTTTTTTAAAAAGAACTGCTCCTAGATCTATTTTTGGTCTTAAGATCATTGTCCATGAGTTCTTTCTGACCTGATATATGATCCGGTTCAGTGAACACTTTGGCACTACTATCACTTTAATCATGTTAGACCAGGCAAATTCCATGTAAACAGAGATAATACCTGCATGTAAACACCTTCAAGATCTGGCCTTTGGTTTTGGTATCAAATATACATACATATATATATATATATATATATATTGTATTTGTCATATATAATTGAAGGGGAAGCATCTTAAAAGGTGGTTCTGGAAAAGATTGTCAGAATGGAGGATAAAAAAATTGTGTACATTGGTGGTTGTTCTTTCTTTTCATTAATGACCAATTTATTTGTAACTACTAGATGATTTTTCTCTTTGCATGGTGTTAGCTTTTTTAATGGGCCTTTAAATACTGACTTATAAAAGCCCTCTACTAAAGTGCTTATCCTTGACATACTTTCAACAAAAGAAATAATAGGCGAATTTTCTAACCTACTGCTTTGTGACTATCCAGAATTAAAAAGAAATAGCAGTGGCAGTGGCAGAATAAGTGTGTGCAATGAATTTCAAAAGAAAAATTAAGATTTTAAAGTGTACAAATGTAATCTGGGGGGCAAAAGGTCAGATTATTTACCATCCATGTCATTAAAATGGAGAAAATGAAATAAAATCTTAGAGATTCACAAAAATATAAAACCCTTCCCGCTTTTGGAAGCAGGACTTTTTTAAAAAGAAACTTTTTTCCCATTAAAAAGATTCTTTATCCAACTGATATGGCCGACCCACTAGTTTTAATAGACCATTATGGCAAGAGGATATCTCATTAAATAAAAATGATTTCTCAAGAAGTGGTTATATAGTGCTGTTCAGAAAAGAGGAAGGCAGCCTGGTGCTGGCTGCATCCTTTGGATCAGGAATGGCTGGTTTCCTCACTTTAGGAGGCACATGTTAAAATCTTACAGCTCAGGCCTGTGGGGCATATTTCACATACTGCAGAAGAGGATGGGTGGAGAAGGTCCTGAAGGGGTTCCTAATCAGGAAATTACAATTTCTGCCCAGGGGCCCTCTTGCCTCATTGCAGGATGACAGTATAACTGGTCTGAACGTCCTGCTGAGTCTCCAAGGTGGCGGCAACAGCAGCCCCAGATGGCTCACTCCTTTTTGCCTCTGACACTGAGTCTGATGCAAGAGGAGGCTCTGAGAGCCTTCCTACACAGCCCTGCTAGAACAGGATGTCTTTAAGTTTAGGGCCTTCTGACAGGGAAAGTGATTCTTGTTTACATCAACTTGACTAGCAAGGGAGCAGGTAGCAAAGAATCCCATTATCACAACTTTCTCCTACTTCACTGGTATTGAAATTTACCTCCTCTGGGGAAAGGTTGTGTTTCCAAGGCTCTCAGAACTTTCCATCAGAAGGTCCAGATCTTATTGAGTTAAGCTTGACTCTATTTTTCTGCAGTGATTTGAGCCAGGAAAATCCAAACCCTTGATCTCAACAACTAATTTGCCATTATGAGTAACATTTTCTTTCAATGAAGTCTAGGACAGAGAAATTAGGAAGCGGAAAATCTATGGGAGGAATAGTCAATCACCAGTGGGAGTGGAGGTGTCAGCCAGATGGGCCTGTCTGCAGCTGAGAAGAGAATGTTGTTTGGAGACTTCATAGCAGCCTTCCAGCAGATTCTTCATCAACAACTGTAGTGACAGAACAAGGCTCAAACTGAGAGGGGGAAAATTTAGGTTAGATATATGGAAGAAATTCTTTACTGTGAAGGTGATGAGGCACTGGAACAGGTTGCCCAGAGAAGCTGTGGGTGCCCCACCCCTGGCAGTGTTCAAGGCCATGCTGGATGGGGCTTTGGGCAACCTGGTCTAGTAGGAGGTGCCACTGCCCTTGGAAGCGAGGTTGGAACAAGATAATCTGTAAGGTCCTTTCCAATCCACATGGTTCTGTGTATAGCAGTGGCCGTTCTGGATCAAACAGTGGATAATCATTAATTGTTCTCTGATTTTGCCATTCACCTGAACTATGACATCACTGATTTTCCTTCTACTTAAGCAATTAGCTGCAATTAATCTCCAAACAATTGGTGATTGTCTCATAGATGTCTGCAAAGAGAAATGGTATGCATTCAGCTCCAAAGAGAAGTCAGAAACCAAAGACTCTTCAGCTTAACTTCATGCTGTTGAGAATTTTGGCATAAAACACCAGAAAATGAGTATGTGAGGGCTAAGATAAAACACTGATAAGTGTCCACCCACACCCTGCCCCCTTCCTGCCCCTAGTCTGTCATTACATGAACAAGTTTAATTTTCTTCTTTAAGGGGATAACTAGCAAGGGAGGGAGAAATTTGAGATGTATTGATAGAAAACAACCACCTATGTAGCAAGGCAGCAGAAAAGCATGTGGGAACAAAAGTGTTTTACAAACTGCAGATGAGTCAACTAAATAGTTTCATTCTGGGATGAATGAACAGGACTGTCATATTTTGAACAAGGGAAGAAATTATTCTGCCCTACTTGATCCTTTTAAAGGCTCAGTTTGAAACCTTCATCCTGTTGGCAGATTTTAGAAAACACAAATTAAAGTTAAACTTAAGGAATGAATATGTTCACTTTAAAAAGAGAAGGTTACAGGTAGTGAGTTTAACAATTGTCCCATGCATGTATAGAAGTTATAAAAATGTAGTACTCATCTCTTCTTCTCCCTTACAACAATAACATATTTCATATGTTAAACCTGTATCTTCCTTGAGGCAAATTAGACAGATTTATTTTCATAATTTGATTACATAAAGTGTTAAAAATATGTATAACAGTGTCTGTTCTGGGTCAAGCAATAGATAATCTGCAATTACTTATATATCTATATATATATATCACATATATAAAATACATACATGTATAGAAATGCTGTATAATTGCCTTCATTAGAGCTTTTCAAGAAAATGTACAAATACCATTGTGGTCGGTCTAACACTACTTTAGCTGGCTTTAATACATGGAGTTGGACTATACTGTCTCCTGAAGTCCTTTCTGGCTCTGCAGTCTTATATTTCATTAATTCTGTTCCGGAACATCTTTTAGACAGAAAACTCTTTGAGGCAGAGTATGTCACCTTTGTGTCTGTGCACTGTCTGTAACAATGTTGTCTATATAGTACGTCTGTCTGCAGAATTATCTAGCGAGTAGTCAACAATTAATGCTGCAGATCAAAAAGGCCTGTGTCATGGCAAGTAATACACTGGAAAAGGTGAAGTGTATGTACCCAGGATGGTTATCTAAGCAATATATGTATTTATGTTTAACTGCTTATATTTTCTGGTGTGGATATGTACACATACAGATCTTCTCTATATTACAGCTTCTTAATCTGTATAGCTTTTTTTTTATATTGGCTTTGTCATCATAATACTATTAACAATAATTTTGTAAATATCTAGTTTGTTGGCATGCTATGGAAAACAAAATTGTTCTAATTTTCCCAAAGACTCCCTAGAGCCTTTGATCCAATCTCATATGATTAAAGCTGGGTACGGAGAATTTTCCTCTCTCATAAAACTTACAAACAAAATAGTGCTATTATTAATAGTGAAACTTCCATCAGCTTTCCCAGCAAATGCAACCCCCTGACCAACTAACCACGAACACCCTTAGTCCTACAGGAAGATCACGCTACAGTAAGACCTTTCCCAACACCCAAACAGCTTCCCGCTTACTGCACTCACGTGGGGTGAAGGGTGCTTGTGTAGGAATGCCCCTTTTACTTTCATCAGACCAGCAAACTGAAGCTCCCTGTGTTGTAGCTTAAGAGTCTGGTTGCCACCTCCAGCTGGGCTTCACCTTCTAAATAAAAATGTAAGAAAGTGCTTACAGCAGGGCAGTTGGAAAGACAGGTGGGGAAAACCTGACAGCCCACACAGAGAAGAGCAATCCACCAACAACTCACGTCTAGCTGTTAAAGTAAGCATGGCCTGCTAGGCTTGCTAACTTGGGGATTTTGGCCTTATGAATCTGGACTACAAGATAGTGGTTTGTTTTAGAAAAGTTTTCTTGCTTACCTATTATTATTTCTACTAAAATCCCCATTCTAGTGGAGGCTTAGGTCACAGAATTAAGCGGGGGAGTGGGTGTTTCCAAACTGAGAAATGCATGGAGTTGCAAAAGTCACATGAAGAGCTAGATTCACTGCATACCTGCAGTGGCTGTGTAAAGTCCTAAGCTGACATAAAAAATTGTTGACACAAACCATGCCACTCTGACAGCAGGCATGTGAAGTCTGGAAACTGAACATGGAGAAGCCTTGTTCAAAAGGTAGAAGCTGCTCTGAGAGGCAAATCTTCACCTCGAGGCACAAATGCAGCTAAGACAAGAGCCTGTGGTCAGAGTCATAGACTGTCCAGTCAGTTTTGTCTGTTTAGAAAGTTGGGGTGCATCTGGGCAACTATGGATGTCACCATGTACTATCAAAAGGGGTATACACATGAATTATCTAACCTGGTCTTCTTTAGATAGTCAATAGATTGCTGCACTACTGTCTTTTTTATCTCTTTTCCTTTGTGGTGGTAATGGTGGGTTGACTTTGGCTGGATGCCAGGTGCCCACTAAAGCCGTTCTGTTGCTCCACTCCTCAGCTGGGCAGGGGAAAGGCAAATATGAACAAAAGGCTCGCTGGTCAAGATAAGAGCAAGGAGGGATCACTCATCAATTACCTCCATGACCAAAACAGACTCACTTTGAGGAAATTAGTTTAATTTATTGCCAGTGAAATCGGAGAAGGGCAATGAGAAATAAAACCAGATCTTAAAACACCTGGCAATGCAGGGGGATGAGAAATGGGGCCTGTGGGCAGTTCTTCACATGTTGTCCCTACCATTATTTCTTCCTCACACCCTTCACCTGCTTCAGTGTGGAATCCCTTCCCCGGGGTACAGTCCTCCACAAACTTCTTCATTGTGGGTCCTTTCCATGGGGTGCAGTCCCCCCAGCACAGGTCCCCCATGGGGTCACAAGTCCTGCCAAAAAACTGTTTCAGCACAGACTTCCTGCAGGGTCGCAGCCTCCTTCAGGCCATCTGCCTACTCTGGTGTGAGGTTCTCCACAGGCTGCAGGTGGATATCAGCTCCACTGTGGACCTCCACGTGCTGCAGAGGGCACAGCTGCCTCACCATGGTCTCACCATGGGCTGCAGGGGAGTCTCTGTTCCAGTGACTGGAGCACCTCCTCCCTTTCCTTCTCCCCTGACCTAGGTGCCTGAAGACTTATTTCTTTCACATATTCTCACTTCTCTCTCTGGCTCCAGTTATACAGGTTTCCCCCCTCTTCTTAACTGTATTATCCCAGAGGTGCTACCAAACATCACTGATGGGCTCAACCTTGGCCAGTGGCAGGTGTCCAGCACTGGCTCTGTCAGACACAGAGAAAAGCTTCTAGCAGCTTCTTGCAGAAGCCACCCCTGTAGCCCATGCCCCATTCCCCCCTCCTCTTGCCATGCAAACCCCACACAGTGATTTATCACACATCACCTGGAAGTTTGGTGTCTGCTCTGAGCTAATCCTCTTGTGTTCTCCTTACCATCATTGGAGAGAAATATATTTTCCAGATCGTGATTCATCCCATCTTAGATGTGCATTCTATACATCTTCCCCTGGCATGGCTTCTGCAGGCTGGAAACACAGTGTGAGTGACCCTTTGCAATTGGTTAAAAGACATGGGTCTGTGCATGGCCAGTGGCTGAAATTCAGACACCCAGTGCAGACTGAAATGAGGATCTTGTGGTTTCTGTGGAACATTCAAACTGAAATTTTACACCTCCATGAATTTAGCTTATGTTCCCTTCTCATTCCCCGCCTGGCTTGAGAAATAAAATCAGATGCCTTTTAGACTGCAGATGGTAGGGAGAGATGTACAGAAAATGGAAGTAAGACATGGATGAACATTTGGATAGTACTTTGTGCATGTGTCAGTGGTCAGGCAGAGAAATCAGCTGGTAGAGGGCTGGAAGAGTGCACTCCTGTTACAGTGACTATTGCCTGTTTCGACTTCAGAGCTGAAAATATTAATGAAAACCTTTTTCTAATATTGTTGCATCAAGGTTTTCTAGCATAATATTGTCTTAGTGCTTGCTAAACAGACAGAGAAAGAATAATAAAAGTAACACAAAAGAAATTCCCCAAAGTTTCATTCATGGACCCCTGATGTGGTGGGAGAGTCTGCATAACCCTTATGGATCAGAATGCACTGGAAATTCACAGGTAATACCACAAATTCATTCCTGTGAGAACAGCAAGCTGTTTTCTCATGAAGAGCAGAGTAGCATAATGTAACAACATATGCAGAACTAATAAAGTACTTAGACATTTTATGAGCAGCACATGATGTAGTTGCTTTTGCAATAGTTTCTGTGTGGATGAAATCAGGGTACAGTGGATGAGCAGCAGATGACATACTGAATTAGACAGGGCTGTCAGTAATCATTTCTGTACCAGTAACAGTGTCTTGGAATTTCAAAAAGCTATCCATCTATGCATATGTATATATAAATGTTTGCCAAAGATACATTACATTGTGTATGACAGGGGTTTCCCTCTAGAAAAAACATGACCTGGTCCTTCTTAGATATTTTTGCAGAAGGTCCTCTAAAGTCTCTTCCTCTTTGGTTTTAGACAAGGAACTTGTAATGTTGTAATTTAAATCACATACTTAATTCATTTGCATATCAGTCCATGGTAAAATTAATTTTGATGACATAGTTACATGGCTTTTCCCCTTTCAAAATTTTGACTTTTTGCTTTTTGGACAGCCTCTGGCATGATGGGAGTGCTGACTCTGTTGAGAGAAATTAGCAGTAGTCAGCATTTTAAAGTGAATCAAACCTCCTAAATATGAAGTTGGTTTCAAAATTGTAACATTTTACCATAGCTCATTCTGGGAGGAGGGATTTGGCCTTCTTATTTTTGAGCTCTTAGGATTTATGGCTTTCCATCCTTCTCTGCAGTCTTAAAAGCAGTTAGGTAATTTTTTTCCTTTTTCTTTCCTTTTTTTTTTTAATTAAGATGAAAGTGGAATATTTCACACAACTCTGGAAATTTAAATCAGTGGATTTCAGTTAAAGAAATTCATGCAATTGTGACCAGCACTGGGATCCTACCTTCACTCTGACTCAATAAAGACCCGGAAAGAGCCAAAACATCTGTTTTTTTACATTAAGTTTTCACTTTCTGGAATAAATCTTGGAATAAATCTCATTCTGTTGTTCAGCTCTAGCTCTGCTTCCGCTGCAGTAAATGAAAGAGCTTCTGCTGATTTCAATGAGACCTATGGCAGACCCTCATACTAATGTTATTTAGTCACATCTCCCCATTCAGAAAACAGTTCAGTACTTTGTGACAGTTCCTAACCCGTTTTAAATATCGGGCACCTAGTGGAAGAAAAGAACTTTAATGTCAAATCAAACCAGGCACAAAAAAGTGCCTCAAGCAACTTGCTTTTAGGTCAATAGGAACTTTCCATTGACTTCACTGGGCAATGAATCAAGCCAGCTAAAAAAGCCATAAATTTAAAATCTGAATGTAATCTAAGTAGAACTGATAGCCTTGGAAAGAGGTCCTAGGTAATAAGCTTCATATATTGCCAAGCCAAAATTCAAAGGGCACGTGCACAACAATAAAAAAAAATCTAAGCAGAGTGCATCTAAGTGCATGGGAGAGTTACTTTGATGCTGAAAGCCTAAATGAGTAGATTTAAATACAGCAATAAATCAAACTTAAATTGTCAAATGTATTTTTAAGCTATCTAATGTGTAAAAAATACTTTTATCCTGGTTGTTGCTACAAGAAATATTTTTCTGAAAGTCCTGTGGAAAATAATATCATAAGCTCTGGATGCAGTCTGTATCAGCACATTCAATCAAAAATAACTCAAAGCAGGACTTGTGGATTGTCAGTAATAGATGTGTCAAATCAGGGTTTGCAAGAAGTCTGCACAGATGACATTGTTATGACTGAATTCTGTTAATGACGCTGCATAGGACTGCATTTGGCAAGCAGTGCAAATAAAATGGGATTGTGGACTGGTGGTTTGTCTGCTTTCTTCTACTGTCACTCAGATATGCCCACAGCATTCCCCATCTCAATCCTGACATGCATTTTGAGTCTCTGGCTTTTCTCACATTTCACTTTCTTCAGAGCTTTGTTTTGGACCAGGCTGTTTCTGCTAATCCTTCATTGTTCTGTGGGAAAGCTGTGAGTTTTCATGAGTATTGCAAATGTTTATTTGGCTCTGCAAGTGTTAATGAAGATTTTGCAATGACTCATGAAACTTCAGAATGTGATTCATCTAACCTCTGCTGAAAATTCTTTGCAGAGCCAGGTCTCTCAGACTGAGAATGCTTTGTCCTATGCTCTCACTCACTGTACTGCCAGACTTTGAGATCTAATTCATTCCCTCAGCAGAATCCTTGAGCCTTTTAACTTAAATGGCTTTCAAAGTTATAAGATATTATTTAGCTTTTATTCTTAAAGTAGTTAGTTATTAATGCAGTAATATTATCACCTCAATGTATTCCTAGTTATTTCTTCCTGAATTTAATCTCTAGATTACTGTTCCCCTTCCCTTCTGGTCTAGCCATGTCTTATACTCTGAATAAAATGTTCTCCATGACTCATATTCCAGGCAAAATGCCATTCAGCCTAATAGAGTTAAACGGAGTATATTTTCCTCCTATTAATTGTTCAGACCTTTTTCTGTACTTTCAAATAAATCTTATTGTTCCTAACATCTTTAACTGAGGACCTCATCACACTTAACAGTTTCATAGATTAGACCCTGTAAATTCACTATGAAGCATGTAAATACTAAGACTTTTTTCCAAAGCAAAAAATCATATATGGATAGTTTATAAAATTTGTTAATGGTTATAAACTGGTAAGTGATCTGCGATCTGGTTAAATTTATCTTTATTCCTTAGCCATGATCTGGTTAAGTATCTCTTTATTCCTTAGCCTGAGCTTAACTCCTAATTACTTGGTACATAAACACAGTTTTGTAGGTGAATATATATGTAAAACTCCCACTTCTGAAGGTGAAAATTCTGACATGGTTTGTATTACATAACCAGATTAATTTTAAGTTAGAAAGTTAGGAAACACAGTTCTGACATCCATGGCCATTTTACTGATCTGTAATAGTACTGTATTGTAGATTGAAAATACTAATGTCGGTACCATAAAATGTCTTTATTTCTGTAAGCTGCTTACCAAGTCTAGAGAATGAACATTCTTTTTACAGCTTACTCATAGATGTACTCACCAGTTCATCCATTTTGAGCCTGAACATCAGTCTGTGAGCAGTTTCTGGTTTTGTCTTTCATTCCTGATGGCTTTTGAGGAAGAATTACAGTGGATCTATTTCTAACCTCATACTGAGGGTGACATGGTTGACCTGTGCATTAGGTACTATTCAGGCATATCCATATAGTGGATCTATTGTATTTCCTTTTCTTTTGCCTCTCATAAAAAAGGGTTAAATTAAAACCATTTATTTGATCTTTTGTTTGCTAGTGAGAAAGTTCTGCTTATTGAGCATTCCAGCAGTATCATTTAGTTTAAAGACTCCTGACTTTGGGCTTGAGTTGCTGCTGTGTAGGTGGTTTTGCAAGGACACCTAGAAATTGAAGTTAACCTTTTAAAGCTATTTAGTCTTTGGCAGATGATCTACCATGACGACGTTAGGAGACAAGACTCTGGCTATGGAGTGCTTAAGTGCCAGACTGCTCAACATCTGGGCAACAAGGCTGCATTTGGCCCACAAATGCAGTAGTACTCCTCAGCTTGTGCTCGTCCTGAGATTGTGTGAGTTGTGGTCATGTGTCAGTAGGACTCGCCTGTGTACTCAGGACCTCCCTGGATTCTGGGGAATCGTGTTGCAGCAATTAGCTACTCAAGACAGGCATGACATGAAACTTGTGGAGGCTGATTGTCAGAACAGAGTTTTTAACCAAAGTTCTTATTCCCAGTAGATCCTTAATGAATGGGTAATAGATTCATCTCCTGTCACTGGCCCTCTCTTTCTTTAAGAATACTTAACCTAGCTTTGCAAAATGTAATGGTGTCAAAATGAAACTGAAAAGAGCCCCACCTTAGGAATCTGACCTATGCAGATGCTGTAGGAGGGACACAGTGCACCTGGTGGGCATGGGAAGTAAGCCCAGCTGCAGAGAAGCTGAACAGGAAGTTATAAACTTACTTTTGTTTCATAAGCAAAGCAAAGCAAATTCCTGAAATATTTCAAGACAAACTGTTTTCCAATTTTTAATGGCAACTGTGAGTCTTCTCTAAAACTTCTCAGAGTCTCCACACTGAAATTAGTGGAGATCAATCACAGTAATGTTAAATAGGCCCCTTCACTTTTGATTTATAAGTGCATTTATGGATTGCATTAGTTCTGTTGGCTACAGAGTCAGAGCAGAAGCTGAATGCTCAGCAGACAATCCAACTTACTCATTGCCAAATCCTTTCCAATGTCACATCATCAGAGGACAGACTGCCCAGCTTCCACATGTTGTCTGAATATGAGGGGTATGCTTTCATCCTAAATGTATAACCTTATGTTTGATTATGTCTTCTGGTTTTGTCCAGTTGACCATGCCACCCAGACTATTCTCTATTACTGATCTCTCTTCATTCTTCTCAGCTCCTTAAACTTTGTTGTACCTCTACACATCATCTTCTGTTGGGCATAGTTAAGCTGTTGTTTACCCTTGGGTATGTTTGTCTGTCCTATGCACCCTCCCACCACAGCATCTGTACACCAGTGTGTTGAGGCAGCACAGTTCTGATAAATACAAGATGTACAAGTAATAGAGACACGGTACCTTCTGTTTGCTCAGTCTGCTTTGTGGTGGGCTACAGCACTTCATTTCTAAGTCCTCTGTGAACCTGTATGTATGTATGTATGGCCAGACTTTGCGAACGCAGATTTGGGCAGGGCTCTCCCCACGTGGGTGTGCCCTTCCAGCCTGTGCAGTGGATCTTTTAGGTGAGGCACAGCGTGCACAGAACTGGCCCCACCGTTTAAGTCCTAAGGTCCATCTGCCACAGCCAAGCAAGCTTGGACAGTGACAGGGAAGTCCTCGGGACTGCCACAGCACCCGGTACTAACCGGGGCTGACCCTGCTGAGCATCCGAGATGTGACGGGATGGGATGGCAGGGAGGCTTGAACTGCCAGGGGACGGTCCCACTGAGACTCGAACTCAGGACCTTGGGATTCAGAGTCTGGAGTGCTCTCCTTTACACCACGGGACCGCAGTGAACCTGTAAGCCTACTGGGAAGAGACACCTGTAATCCTGCAGGCCAGTCATCTACAAGTAACTTAATTTGTTTACATACGTGATCCTGTCACAAAAGACAGAGGAAACACCTGGTAGGCATCACAGCCAACTTTCTTTGAAGCACTTTGTACCAGTCACTGTAAGGGAAAATGTTTTGAAATAGATGAATGTGGACCTGACCATGCTGATAACATCCCTGTATTGAAACCTCATTTCTGAATTGCTGTTCTCTCTGGGGACTCCAGCACTAATTTACCTGTGACTTAGGTTACTTGGGTTAATATCATCTTGTATAATTTTTTTTCCTGTCAATTCCTTGGTAATGAGACATTTTAACAATAGATTTCGAACTAATTCACAGAACTACAGAGAGATCAAACTGCACCACTATTGCCACTAAAGGGAATGCTTTTGTTGCTCTAAGTCAGCTTTTCTCTATGTGTGGACCCTTGGCACCATCTAGTGTTTGAAAATGTAGAGCAACTCTACACCACTGAGTACAGAACATCACTGCAAATAAGTTTCAGCCATAATAAAAGCTCACGGTGCTCTGAAACATCACTTAATTAACTTCACACAGTTATGCTTTTCCAGTTACAAAATACAAATACATCAGACTAGGATATCGAAAAGACTTTCTATGCTTGTGATTTCCAATCCCTTGTGTCGTTACATGGGAACTAATAGATCAGTTCAGTGTCAGAAATGGACATCTATATGTCTGCTAGTGGCAAATGCACAGTGCTTTTCATGGGAATAAGTATAGTGTTAGATATAACTTCAAGCACAGCCAGGATGGAGAAAATTATTTTCTGATCCTGCTCTAGGTTAGTACCAGCTTCTGATCCCACCATAACAGCAACACTTGGCATTCCACATTTAGCTGCTGATTATCCTGTTCTGTGTATTGATGTTGACCTTCCTTCATGAATTTTGGCAGAAACAGAACCAAACCCACTTAAATATGAGTGTGATACTCTCCAAAAATCTACCAGAAAAACCTTTATGTCTACAGTTTGCATTTCATGAATTTGCTACCAAAATATTTGTTTTAATTAGATCAATAAAGTGTGTATCATTTTAGCATAGAATTCTATGGCTTCTAACAGAGCTGAGACAGCACAGTCTGTGATTTCTGGTGCCTCAGGACCATTACTTGCAGAGCTGAGTGAAAAGATCTGTGTGAAATGTACAGTGTGGCTAGCCAAGTGTGAAAGGGAAAAATTGCTGTGATAGCAAATTACACTTCCTTCTACGTGCAATGAGAAGTGTGAGCAGGCAAAAAAAATGACATCCCTTTGTCAGTTTATGCCAAGCCAAGTGAAAGCCAGGGAGAGGAGATACAGTTTTTAACTGACAGCTCTGTCTTATTCTTGTGACTCCATGAATGTGACCCAGCTGCTGGTTATTGAGGTATTGCCAGGAATGGCTGGGAAAAGACAATCTGCTATAGATAACTAGAACTAGAAGGAGAGGATGTGTGGAAGACAGAGAACAGAGAGGATATTCAGCATTTAAACTAAACTTTATGGATTCTCATACTTACAGTGAATTTTGCTATACATGGAATAGATTATGAGTGCTTTTCTGGAAAAGTAATCAGCTGGACTAAAGAGTCTAGCCCATCATTAGGGAAATAATTGTGGTTGCCTTTGCATGTCTGTCAAATAATTTGACACCTGGCTTAAGGCTGACCTAGTTACTCCCTTGTTGGTCAATGGAGAGAGGCAGCACAGTCAGAAGATTTATACCTTGTCTCTAAGACATTTATTTTGGAATATGGTGAATCCAGGGCTTGGAAGGTAGGACTTCTTTTCCCAGACTCCAGAGACCAAAAGGGTCTTAGGCGTAAGACCAGTTTTAGATCAGTTAGGTGGGATGAATCCTCCACTAAGTTGGAGGTAGAAGCAAGGCAAGAGGACGATACCTGAAGAACACATCATTAGTGGCATGAACTCCCTTCTCTGGACTTCTTTCAGCACACTGAGGGCAAAACTAACAGGCATGACAGTCTTGAGACCCATGGCCTGTAAGTATGTAATCTTCCCTGCATGTGCTTAACATCTCTGTGTCCCTCTGCCTAAGGACTCCATTTGCTTTTGTTTCGGTCCATTTTTATTGTATTACATTATCAGAAAAATGCAGTGCAATGCAAGGATCTACTCATAAAACCAAGGGCAGGAACAAGCATTTCTGTGGGACTGGTTGCACCTAGGTCCCTGTGCAAATTATTTGACATCATTATACTTGAGCTGTGTCCAGTCTGGCTCTGGATACAGGCTCTGAGGCCCTCTTTCCTCACAGCTGTCACAACATGACATGATCTACCCTGTGATCTACCCTCATCTGTCCCCCAGAGGAGGCTCAAGACCCTTAAGCAGGGCTTGCCACAGTCCTCTCTGCAGTGAAGCACCCTGGGTTACACAGGTCACAAGCTGAGCATGAGTCAATGACATGGCAGGATTGCAAAACAGACAATGTTCTGGGAAGTTTTAATAATAGGACCACACATAAGCCAAGGAAGATAATTTTGGGGATCTGTTTGACACTGTTTTTCTTCCGCAGCTGGAATAGGGAGTCCCATTTTGGGGACTGTGTTGAAAAACTTGAGAGAGCTGAGAGAAAAGTTGACAGGCAGTTCAGAAATCCTGAGCTCTGAGAAAGGATAGAAGGAATTTAGACTGGAAAAAAAAAGGAAACTGAGGGAAGAGGAAATACAGAAGTCTGCTGAGTATGTTTTCAGTTGCTGTGAAGCTGATTCAATGGTTGGCTATGTCCAGTGTTGCTCCAAAATTAAGAAATAATTACCTTAGTTTGTAAGAAAAGAGATTTGGATTATCAATTAGAAAAAAAAATAAAAATAGAAGGGCAATGAAGTAGCATGGGGGATGTTGCCTGTGGTCATTGTGGAATCACCTTAATTAGAAGTTGTTAAAAAATAAGCATCTGTCAGGAATAGTGTGATAGGTGTCACTCTGTGCTGGTGCTATAGAATGGAGTAAATGATACCAGGAAATCCCTTCCAGCTATAGATTTCCAGTCTTGTTAATGCTGTCAATTTAGGAAAACCTATATTTACTTTGCTTAGATGGAGGGACAGATACACATGACCTTTCCTATCAATTTAATGATATGCTTACCTTTTTTTTTTTTTTCTTTTTTCCCCCCTAGAGCTTGCATTCCTTGGCTGCCTCTGGATGTGCAAATTGCAGTGGAGGCTGGAACTCCCTTGTGCCTGATTACCAGCCTGTGAGTACCTACCTTGGACAATGACTGTGCTGCCTTCTTGCATGCATTTCTCACTTCCCTCCTGGATCACTGCACTCATTCTCATCAGGACAAAGGTAATCTGAGCTAATTCAGAAGTGTGCACTTGTACTCTGTATTGTGTCATACACAGATCATGGCAGGGGGTTTAATCAATGTAATGTTTTGTCTCAGTAAAGAGACAGTAAAAACTAAATGCAGTGAACCTATTTAAATATTTGTATTACATACATTATTAAAGTGGGGTGGTCCCGTGGTGCAAAGGAGAGCACTCTGGACTCTGAATCCCAAGGACCTGAGTTCGAGTCTCAGTGGGGCTGTCCCCTGGCAGGTCAATGCCTCCCTGCCATCCCATCCCGTCACATCTCGGATGCTCAGCAGGGTCAGCCTCGGTTAGTACTGGGTGCTGTGACAGTCCCGAGGACTTCCCTGTCACTGTCCAAGCTCACTCGGCCGTGGCAGATGGACCTCAGGACTTAAACGGTGGGGCCAGTTCTGTGCACGCTGTGCCTCACCTAAAAAATCCACTGTGCAGGCTGGAAGGGCACACCCACGTGGGGAGAGCCCTGCCCAAATCTGCGTTCGCGAAGATTGGCCATTATTATTATTATTATTAAAGCAATGACCGGTACAGAATGTAAGGTCTTGTGAAAGATACATTTCTCACTGAATTGTGTGTGCCATCTAGGAACCACAGAGGTAAGAGTTTGTACTTTATTGTAAAGCTCTCTATCTACCCAGATATCTGAAAGACAGTAATTAGCTTTTTCTGTCTGATGCAGAAACAGAAATGGGGAGGGAAGGGAAGTTACTAATGGTGAGTACCCTTTAGTAAGAGGAAGATGCAATGAAGCCTTAAGAATTAAACACTTCACATGTTCCAGTTTATTTGCTTAACACAGCTCCTGCTACAGAGACCATGCCTCCAACACAGATAGCAGAATTCAGTATTAAAAAGGATCTCACACACCATTTCCTAAGGTGTTTATAATTGTCAGTCATCCTGCAGATTTTACAGCTGATAGTAAAAAGAGAATAGTTTATTGCTATATTGTGTCTTGGAGGTTATATGTGAAGGTTATATGTGCCAACAGTCATTAAATAATGGCCTTGACAGATTAGAGATGAACAAAGGAGGATAACATAGTAGTTTCTTCCAGTCCTGCTGTATGTTATTTTAAGCAGTAAGCTGTAATATTTAAAAAACCAAATAAACAGACTTACAAGTGGCAGTAGAGAGAAGTAGTGGAATAGTTAGAAGTACATCTGGTAGGATAATTCCTTCTCTTTCTGTCATCTGCAAAGAATGTTCCCAAGACAATAAACTTAGAATTCACTTGGAAAAACGGTAATTGTTTTCCACCCCTGTCATCAGGAAACTGAAGTCAGAGCAAAGTACTTAACTCCTTCCATCACAACTACAGATGTCTGTGGCATTCTCCACTCCCCACCCCATACAACCAGATTGTTTTGCAAGTGTTTGCATTCAGGGAATTCATCACTTTAGGATAGGTATGTCAACTATACAGGCAATCTGAATGTTCATGAGTGAAAAAAAATACAGAAGTATAACAAGGGGTTAATTGTGGCTACATGTAACATTCTATGCCCTTTATTTCAAGTTGTCCACCCAATTAGATTGTAGCTGGCCAAAAATTAGTTAGGACTGAGAGAGATGTATTCAAAGTTCAGCAGTAACTTTCCAGGTTTAATAGTTCAGATTCTGGCCAATTCCATCAATCATTTCAAGGAAAGAGAGACTCCTTCCTGAGCACCCACTGCTGAACCACTAAGGTTCAGTTGCCTAATTAGAAGCATCTAGTGTCTGATCCTGAGCAGCCTCCAGCTGCTGCTGCAAAAGTGCTTAGATCTCTTTATCATACCTGCCAGAGCAGTGCAGATATCCTGGACAACCTAGGCCATCTAAAATGGCACAGAAGCCTAGTCCAGATCTATTCTGATCACTCCCAAGATGTCTGTGTAGCTGGGGAAATCGGACACATTTGAAATGTGAAGCTTGTATTTTCTGTACATAATAAAAAGATTTTCTTTTTCTAAATTAAATGGATTGTTAGGAGTACTATAAGCTCTCCATGTTTCTGTGCATGACAGGAAACCCAGAAGGTCATAAGCCGTCACATGCAATGAAGAACTTTTAAGTAAGTAAGTGTATGGTGTGTCTATAATCTCTATGTAAACTACAGTGAAAGTGCTGGTTTTGATATCACTTGACAGTTTTCATGCAATCAAAGGCTTTGGGGTTGTTTGATTAAGGATTTATGAGATTTTAGTGGCACCAGAGACTGTAACTATTTAAGCATGAGTAGACTCTTGTGAGAATCCAAGTTACTGTGTGACAAGAAGTACGTACTGGTTATGAGACTTGTATGCTTCTTCACAGTTTTCTGTATTTACGGGTTTCTTTCCAGAAATTATTTAAAGATACTTCATGCCATGTGACTCCAACAAGTTCATAAAAGAAGTGAAATTAAGTAAAATAAAAAGAACCCAAAATCTTAATCATTGCTCTAGAAGCATATAATTTTATTCTATATTTTCTAATTGTAGCCTTGACTGGCCAAAGCTAATGCACACGTAGCAGTCAGCTGCATGGGTGTCTGGGGTTTACATCTTTTTGTGTTGGTGTTTTGGGGCTCTTATTGTTGTTTGTTTGTTTTGTGTTGTGGTTGTTTGTTGTTTTTTTTTTTAACTGGCCAGCTAGCAAGCATATATTGGTTCTCTACTGGATGGACTAAAAAGAATGGACACAGGGAGGCACCAATTAGTCAAAGACCTGTTCTGTTCTTTTGCAACCTCTTCTGTGCTTTCCATCAAGGCTTATGTGTCCTGTGTTACATTTGCTGTGCTTCATGTGTTTTGTCACTCTTGACAAATCCTGTCTTGGGCACACCTAAATTTGGTAACCTCTTGCACTTGCTCTAGCACCTTCCCACTGGGATCCCTATCTGTCCTGGTTTCCTTCCTCCAGCTTGAGTGGACTGACAACCTTTCACCTCAGCTGGTCTTAGGGGAGTAAAACTCAAAGGATTAGTCAAGAGAGTGTGCTTGAAGGTAATTAAGAATTCTTTAAACTATAGTACACACTATGACAAGCCTAGAAGAATATGTAATTCTTGAGAAAAAAAAATAAAAACCTGATGTACTATATAAAAAGCTGAAAATTGTTACCCAGAACTGAGCCTCACAACAGGAACTGAAAGAACAGATGTGCTGCTATGCAGTATTTAGAAACACTCTGATGGGCATTGTGATGGGCTGTGGACTCCCAGATGAAAAGAGAGCAGAAGAACCAGGCTATTGCTCACCTTCTGCCTTCCAGAAGAGGCATAGGCCTTGCTCAGATCCATTATCATCTAAGCCTGGTCACACGGGGTGGACATGCCTGGAACAGGAGCATCAGGGATGGCAGAGGGTGTAACTATGTGGCATGCACACTTCTGGTATGCAGTTTCACGAGTTCTGGATAAAACCTCTCTTCTCAGTGCAAAGCAAGTCACTTGGGCTGTGCCAGACTCAAGCCTGAGTGCACAGAGGCTTTGGGACTGCTTGTGGGCAAACGGCAACTTCGACTGTGAAAAGTCAGTTTGAGAGCAATCTTTGAAGCCATGGATGCATCCAGGTTAATTCTGCAGCCTTCACATCTCTGGAAGCTTATTTTCTGAGTCACTTAACTGACTTTCACATGCTTATTCACTGATTTGCACAGCAGTGTACAGAGGAAGGATCATAAAAGCAGCAAGTCTGGGATTTGCTTATTTGTGCCTCAAGTCATGCATGCTGTGTCAAACTCGTGGGGTTCTCTAACTTGGGGTTTGCATCTGCAGGGAAATTTTGTACATAACAAGTTACAGAATGGCTTCTTAGGAACAGGCATGCCTTTTGTACCATGTGTATGCATCTTTTTCTCTCTCAAAAAGCCCCTTCTCTCTTGTAAGCAAAGGCATAAACAGGCCTGGAGAGACAAGGACCTGAGCAAAATTGAAGGATTTACTAAAGGAATAGAGGGGGAGCAGGAGGAACGAGGAGACAACAGGTCATGAGGGCAGGACAATAGAGAAGAGATTTGGAGACAGGCAGAATTGTTTAATTCAGAAGGATGAAGAGACTGAACTGTGTTTTGGTCTCTTTTGAATCAGTATGAAAGACTGACTTTGCTAGAATCTATGGAATCAATTTAAAAGAGGTGAGTGCTAGGCCTCTAGTCTCCTTTTTTCTATGGCACTCCTGATTTATTTGTAGCTTTGGTCTTCTAGATTCTTAGCTCTCCAATGTGGAATTTGCTCTATCTGACCACAAAGGTCAGGTGTTCAAAGAGGGCAGATCCACCTGGGTGCATGCACAAACCCCCTCAGTGGTCACCATCAGTGCGTCCCCAAGAGCCCTGGGCACGTGAAACAACCTAAATGTTCCCATTAAGTCACTCGCAAAGATCTGTACCTCTAAAAAGAACTCTTGAAGTTATATGTCACTTAAGAAAACATCATTAGTTGAGTTAATGGTCTGGACTGAGTGCCATGATCTGGTAAATGGACTGGAGTTGGACCAAGGGTTGAACTTGGTGATCTTGGAGGTCTTTTCCAATCCAATCGATTCTATGATTCTATGATTTTTTTTTTAATGGAAAGCAAATGATCAAGAACAGACAAGTAGACAAGGAAAATCTAAACAATGAGCATCATTGAAGAAAATTAGTGTGGGCTTAGAAGCAATTTCATATGTTGCCATTCTAAATTCTAAAACCCACATTAGAACACTGAAGTGCTGACTGGCATTTAACTGTAATGGAGCTGTAACACTAAGACAAATTTATTTGAAGAAATATTAAAAGTGGCAGGATAATTAATATAGTTATAATGCTCTCTGCTCTCTTGCAAAGCCCAATAGTCTTCCCTGCTGATTTTTTCTCTACACCAAAATAAATGTTAGCAATCATAGAGGCTCATATCACCTTACAAAGCTGTAAGGTCATATATCATCAGAAATCTGAATTCTTTGCCAATGAAAACAGAAAAAGATTTTCACATTCTCAAATGTCTTAGTTTTTGGCATTTTGCGTAAACCCAACTCTTTTTGAAAAATAAAACATTATTTTATGGAAAACTTATGCTCCTTAAGAGCCTAGAAACTGTAAAAAGATACTTTCTTGAAACAATTGCAATTTTTAAAAACAATACTGCAAGTCATATGTTTTCTAAAACAGACTTAATTAGTTGTAGGAAATAACAAAAAGAGTAAATCTTTCTAGCAAGCCAATGTATCACACCAGAATCTGCAACTGTTTTTCAGCATCTCTCTCTATTGTAGATGAGATCAGTCAGGAAGAGTTGAAAAAAATTTCAGAGGTATTAAAATATGTTGGGGCAGAATGAATGGCACATGGGGATCCTGCAGCCACAGTGTCTGTGCTGTTACAGTGCTGTGTCAGTACTGCTTTCTCAGGAAGAGAAAGCAATTATTGCACAAAATTAATAAATATTTGTAGATTTCCTAAATGTAGCAATAGAGGTGTCAGATGTCTTCAAATTACAGATGAATTCTATGGAAAATCTTTACCTTATAATAAGTAGAAAGCAAAGTTTGAAGTTCTTTAGAAATACTAATCTGAAGGTCATTTAAGCCTCTCTAATTCTGATTCTTGTCCACATGAACATATTTGCCATTCCTCATGTGCAAGAGGTCTCACCAAGAACATTGGGGTTTTCCGTATGTCTCTTCATCACTTCATTTATTCATAAGCCCTGCAGCCAGAAAGAGTCATTGCAGATCATCTTGTCTTATTCTGACTTGATAGAGTCAGCTGGATTTCACAAATCAAGCCCACCACTTCCAGTGATTCCAGAAAGATATCTAGGCTTTTGAAATGCCAAATGCAAGGGGGTCCACAAGGCAGCCTTCTCCAGTTTCCCTGAAACCCGCAAGGTAAGCCCAAGAGCTTCGGCCCCACAAAAGAAGGGGAGTTTACCTGTGTGGAGTGGGTGGGAAGGATTCTCTCAGTGTCCCTCTTGCCAAAGAGAAGCTGCACATATTAGGGCAGAATTTCTTTACCATAGATGTAGAAGTTTAGAATGAAAGCTACAGTGTTGGATAAGGGTAAATTACTGAACATTGAAGGAGAGTGAAAACTCCTTTTCAAACTTTTCGGTTTTGACAATATTTACTGCAGATCACAGAAGTTACATTAGCAAACTGAGGATTTTTTTTCTTCCAGAGAGTCTTGAATCACATCAGTGCTAAAATAGTAGAAAAGCAAAAGAATAATTTCTGCATCCTTTTCTTAGCTCACTCCATCATAAAACACATTTCAGTCATACTACAGAAAGCTCTTGAGCAGAGTATGAATCTGGCAACTTTTAGGCCCAAGGAAGGAGAAAAATGTTAAGAGAGATCTACAGATAACCCCTTCGATCAGAGAGAGCTTGATTGCTGCACCAGTAGTCATCAACTTGCTGCAATAGCACCATAATTCTATACTGTGGAAAAGAATGGCAAAGAAAGACAAAGAGCTTTCAAATGCATTCAAATTCGAAGGGGAAATTTAAAAAATCAATTGTCTTAATTCATGGTGCAATGAATTTCTGCAGTACTTTGTAAAACACCCTAATTGTCAATGGAAGTTCAGAGCATGCTGAAAAAATATATGACCAGTTCATAACCATTCTGAAAACAAAGTTTAAACACTCATAGGAATTAACATTTTCCTGACAATGAAAAAACTACGTTGCTGGCTACACATTAAAGCAGAAATTTTGGGGTTGTGAACTGAGGCACCACAACTCCAGAGCAGTCAGCAGAAATCTCTGGATCTACTCCTGTGAAAAAGAGGACAGAGCCTGGTCCTGAATGAGTTCATTGCTTTCTGCTCTGCATGTGCAAAACTCTTAAAGAGGAGCATTTAGCTGATTTGAATCAAGCACTTGGTAAAGAGGCAAGTCTGTTCTAACACACCTCTTACATTTGTAGGGATAAAAGAGAAAAGAATAATGGAAATAAACCAATCTACCAGAAAGACAAGTAAAGTTGTATAGAAGTCCACATTATTGCTATTAAATAAAAATATATTTAGACTTATTGAGACGTGAAACTACATAAATACTGGAAGAGGGAAAAAGACATTTCACTACCAAGAAGGACTTACAGAGACTTGGGAACACAACTCAACTTGTTATCTTGATATTGTCCATCACAAGTATACAGCAAGGATTGGGAGGACAAAAAAGGAATCCATTACAAGCATTATTCCTGGTTTTACAAAAAAATTATGAAATCTCTGCTGTGACACAATCTATTAACTTCTAGCATTTGGTACCTTTAAATCAGAATGAGAGGCTAATGCAATCCATCCAGAAACTCAGCTAACAGCCTTCCAGCAACTCACTACCAAAACTGAAAAAAAAGAAGGCAGTTAAACTGAAACAGTGACAAAACTGAATGAGTTCCCAGTAATATGAAAAAAAAAAAAGAGAGCCAAAGTGATATTCTAGATGGAGATTATTTGGAGTTACAGCAGTGTAAAACTAAAGAAATGGTAATAAAGAATGAAAATGAATCTGACTATTAAAGAGAGGGGATAGGAAACAGTGCCACTGAGAGATGGGTGTATTAGTCAGCAATGTGAAATGGGATACTCTTTGCAAGAGATTGGTTCCAGAGCTGACAATCCTGCAACATGTCAATCCTTTGCAAAGCAAATCCAACAACTCTTATTAAATATCAGATAACCCGTACTGAGTTATGAAAACTGACAGCAAGGAACAGAGTGGGTAAAATGACTCCCTCCATCCTTCCCTTGCTCCATAGGCTGGTCAGCAGAGCTGCTTTCCAGTACTGGCTCTGAGAGTCTCCTGCTGTAGTAGGGAGGGTGATAGAGGACCCCATGCCTTGTGGAGATGGGTGCTGCAGCACCTTTGCACCTGAGCCCTAAATCCTGAAGCTTAGTGACAGGATCCAGTGAGCATTCACCAATTCTCTCTTACATCTTAAAGATGGTGAATTAAGAGATAAAGAAGATATCTGGGGTGATAGAGTTTGAAAGGGGCTCCCTGCTGCCAGCACAGCCACAGTCATGATCTCAAGGGGATAGTAAGGTTTCTGAACTTCTGTGCTTCAGCTGCCCAGTCAGTGCAGATCAGACAGCCTCCCTCCCATTAGGGGAGCAGCAGCAGCAGCTGGGAAGAGGATCGCAGGCACTGATCTGCCATACTCAAGGGAATTAAGGTGTCTGAAACCTTCTTTAGGCTGGAAGAGTTCATTAGAAATGTGAGTTCATTAGAAATGTATTTCATTTCAGTGTCATGTTAGGCTACAAATGACATTCACATTTACAGGCTTCTGCACTACTCAGTTTCCAGTTTGCTCTCACTTCATTTGGTCTCTTTATCAGGGACCACCTCCACTGTGCTCACAGACAGCCCTTGGCCATATTAAATATTTAACCCTGGGAGTGGCAAAATCTTTTCCCTGCTAAGTACTGAAACATGTTCTGAACATCTTTGACAGGTCACAACTACACACATTTTAATATTATCCAACAGTAACCAGAAAAATAAATAAAATATGTGTTGGCAAGCAACCTGAAATAAAATCACAACTCACAATGAGGCTCTACTCATGTCTCACCGGCCTTTGTTTCTTTCTCTCTACCTCAGCATTTAAAATATTCTTCCTCAAAGTGTCCATTTAAGGCTGAGATCAGGGAATAAAAGCCATAGCCTTCAAACACCTTTGTTTCTCCCGTTGTCCAAACAGATGCACAGCAACAGCTGGTAAGGGCCTTGTTGTTCTGAACACAACCATGTCTTGAACTTCAGACTTTTCTGCACCAGCTGCCATTTGTCTGGCCTCTTGCTGTTGTATGTGGCTTCTCTTTCAGTTCATTCACTCTTTGCTCTCCCTGTGCATCCTGGTTTTCACTCTTCCCCTTCCCTCTCCAACCTGCTTCCTACAGAGCTCCTCCTTCCTTTCTTCACCCTACACCTCAATGGTAACTCTAAGAGTAACCATAACCCAGGAGTCACGAGTAGAGAGAGGAGGGGGTGTGGCAGAATAGAGAGAACTAGGCCAGCCTTTTGTGGGCTGGCATCTTTCCTCTTCCATTCCTTTTCCAAGGAGAATCTTGGTGCATCTCCAATTCCTGGCTGAAAAATGGCAATTTGCCAGCCCCACTGGTGGCAAGGAAGGACTGAGCTTTGCACCAAGAGAAAAGGTGGCAGCCTTGGGCTCTCAGGTGCCGATGATGCTGCGCCATGAACATTAAAGCCTAATCCTAAGAAAAAAGAGAAGCCTAATCCTAGGTTTAGTATTGGGGTCACCATTTCTTGGCTTAATGTGGAATTGCTTTGAGGCAGTCGAGGAGGCAGAGACACTCAGGCTGCAGCGTGATCAGAAGGCTCACTGAAGACGAAGGACTTCATTTTTAGAGCCCAAGACTGCCACNACGAAGGACTTCATTTTTAGAGCCCAAGACTGCCACCTTTTACCTGGTCGCAAAGCGCAATCGTTCTTGGCAGGTGTGGGGCCAGGAAATTGCCATTTTTCGGCCCAGAATTCCGGACGGACGAAGACTCCTCCCAGGCAAAAGGTGCTAGGACAGAAAGCAATTGCTGCTTTTAGAGTGTTAATAGGCCCACATCATTGGCACCTGAGAGCCCAAGGCTGCCACCTTTTGTCTGGGCGCAAAGCACAATCGTTCTTGGCAGGTGCGGGACACTTAAGCGTGACACTTAAGCGAGATGCTTACATATGACACTTAAGTGAGATACTTAAGCGTAACACTGAAGCGATACGCTTAAATATGACACTTAAACGTGATGCTTTAGCGAGATGCTTACACGAGACACTTAAGTGAGATGCTTAAGCAAGACACTTAAGTACGAAACGCTTAAGCGTGACACTTAAGCTAGATGCTTAACCGTAACAAAAGTATGACACTTAAGTTAGACGCTTAAGCGTGACACTTAAGTGAGACACTTAAGTGCTATAGTTAAGTGTAACACGTGAGCGAGACACTTAAGCATAACACTTAAGTGTGACATGTAAGACACTTAAGTGAGATACTTAAGTGAGACACATAAGTGTGACACACTTAAGTGTGACACTTAAGACACTTGAGACACGTAAGACACTTAAGTGTGACACAAGTGTGACACTTAACACACTTAACGGAGATACTTAAGTGAGATACTTAAGACACTTAAGTAAGACACTTAAGTGAAACACTAAAGACACTTAAGTGAGACACCTAAGTGGATACTTAAGTGTGACACTTGAGACACTTAAGTGAGATACTTAAGACACTTAAGTGTGAAACTTAAGTGAGATAATTAGGCCGCTTAAGTGTGACACTTCGGTCACTTAAGTGAGACACTTAAGTGTGACACTTAAGAGAGATATTTAACACACTTAAGTGTGTTACTTAAGACATCTAAGTGTGACACTTAAGACACCTAAGTGTGTTACTTAAGACACTTAAGTGTGTTACTGAAGACACTTAAGTGAGATACTTAAGACACATAATTGTATCCCGAAAGACAGTTAAGTGTGGTCCTTAAGACACTTAAGAGTGTTGCTTAAGACACTTAAGTGTGTTCCCTAAGACACTTAAGTGTGACATTAAAGACACTTAAGTGTGTTAGTAAAGACAATTAAGTTTGACACTAAATACACTTAAGTGTGTTGCTCAAGACATTTAAGTGTGACACTTAAGACACTTAAGTCTGTTACTTAAGACGCATAAGTGAGATACTTAAGACACTTAAGTGAGACACTTAAGTGAGATAATTTAGACACTTAAGTGTGACACTTAAGTGAGATACTTAAGACACTGAAGTGTGTTACCTAAGACACTTAGGTTAGATACTTTAGACACTTAAGTGTGTTACATAAGATACTGAAGTGTGATACTTAACACAATAGAGTAAGATACTTAAGACACTTAATTGTGTTACTTAAGACACTTAAGTGTTACACTTAAGACACTTAAGTGTGTTCTGTAAGACACCTAAGTGTGTTACTTAAGACGCATAAGTGAGATACTTAAGACACTTAAGTGTGTTACTGAAGACACTTAAGTGTGACACTTAAGACACTTAAGTAAGACACTTTAAGGACTTTATTTTTAGTAACAGCTTCACTTTTATCTACTCCTACATATAACAAGCCAGGACAATATTGGTCAGTAGTTCACCTCAAATTCATGGAGAGATTCTACTGGCTACAAGGCATCCATATTATACAGGTGGCTCTCTGGTCCTTCAAGTTGCATTCATCCGTCACCTCAGACAATAAGAGAACCAGAGAACCTAGAACCAAAGACTACAACCACAGCCTACAACCCAAGATTAGAAAAAAACCCTAGAACCACAGCCTAGCGATTGGGTAAATCACCCAAAGACATTTGGAGATCCACACACAGACTCTCCTCCCGACACACTTGGCCTAATCCTAACACTAATCCTAAGCAGAACCCTAAGAGTACCCCTAACACAGGAGTCGGGAGTGGAGAGAGGAGGGTGTGTGGCAGAATAATGAACACTAAGCCAGCCCCTTGTGGGCTGGCAC
>VWZD01000870.1:220076-234854 GCA_013396695.1 Sakesphorus luctuosus | reverse complement strand
GGGTGTGCCCCAGGCCCGGGGGGTGCGGGATCCAAGTCGGGCTGCGCGGGGCCGGTGCTGTGCCAGCTGTGCGCAGGGAAGGACCGGCGGGTGGAGTCAGACACGCATTTCTGGAGACCTGGACCCTCCGGCCGGCCCTTGGAGCGCCCTCGTGCCCGGCGTGGCTGGTCCCGGCTCCCCGTGCCCGGTGTGACCCGCTGTCCCTCCCGCAGGTACGACCACGTGCGGCTCCCCGCGCCGGCAGCAGCAGCAGCAGCAGCCCCGCCGCCCCCCAGCCCGCGGCAGCCCCCGCAGCAGCCCCCGCAGCGCGGCCCCGCCGCCCGCACCACCAGGGACAAGAGGACGCTGGTGCTCAGGGACAGGAGTGAGTGGCGGCGCGTCCTTGGGGCCGGTGGGAGGGACCGCGTGTTTCTCCTTGGGTTGTTTGGGTTTCATGGCCAGCGGGGGAGCAGCCCTGCCCGACGGAGCCTCCTGGGAACGCTGTGCCTGCCCCGTCAGTGCCCTGTGTGGGACCGGCTGGCAGCCCCTGCTCTCCCACGGGTGGGGGCTGTTCTGTCCGCCCTGGCAGGAGGGGAGCCAGGGGGGTCGGGCTCTGCTCCCGGGCAATCAGCAACAGGACAGGAGGAAACAGCCTCAAGCTGTACCAGGGGACGGTCAGGTTGGACATCAGGAGGAATTTCCTCACGGAATGGGTGGTCAGGCACTGGCAGGGGCTGCCCAGGGAGGTTTAGGGTGCCCAAGGAAGGACTGGCCGTGGCACTCAGTGCTCTGGGCTGGGGAACAAGGTGGGGATGGGCACAGGGTGGACCTGATGGTCTTGGGGGTCTTTTCCACCTAAATGACTCTGTGACTTTTTTAAGTCTTTTTGTAAACAGAAAAGAGCTGAAGAAATCTTTCAATTGAACTTCTCAGTAGGTAATTTGGGAAAATTCCTGTGATTCGTGAGCAAAAGGGGCTCAGATACAAGATTTCATTGAGAAGAAAACTTTAAAAAGCCCCCAACCCAACAGTTAATCCTTGGAAAAGACTGACAGGGAGCTGAACACTTTAAAAGGCACCCAAGTTAACAGTTCATCCTTGGAAAGGACAGACAGGGAGCTGAACATTTTAAAAAGCACCCAACCCACCAGTCAATCCTGGGAAAGGACAGGCAGGGAGCTCTGCGGGCTCTGTCTACGTGCTGTGTCTCCAAAGCATTCAAGCCAACCCCGTAAAGCACAGGCAGGTTGCTGTGCGGGCTCTGCCAGCGTGCTGTGTCTCCCGCAGATCTCTGTGGCTCCGGAGAGGAGAAGCCACCGCCGGCAGCGCCCGGCGATGGGAGCAGCGCCCCGGCCGAGGGCCCGGAGGGGCAGCCCCACTCGTACCCGGAGGCCAAGCCACACTCGTACCTGGAGGCGATCTGCAGCGGGCTGGAGGAGCCGCCGGCGCCGTGCGGGGCCGGGCTGCCCTGCGGGGCCGATGCCCAGCTCTGCCCCTACGCCGCGGCCGGCGCCAGTCCCTGCCCCTTCGGGGAGCGCTGCCCGTACCTGCACGGCGACCTGTGCGACATCTGCGGGCTGCAGGTGCTGCACCCGCTGGACCCCGAGCAGAGGAAGGCCCACGAGATGGTAAACACAGCGGGGAGCCCTGCAGGGGGCTCTGCTCGATGCGGGAGCCGCTTTGTTTGCTCTAAGATGTGTTCTGCAGAAGAGCCAGTTCCAAAGAGCTGCTGTGTTACTGCTTATCTGGCTGGAAAATGATTCCAAAAGTGGTGTGTTCAACACCTGGGGCTTAGCTGGGAACAATGGTGCATGTGTCAGCTTCTTTTTTCCCATTTCATCCTTATCAGAGACTGGCCTGCAGCCTTGTCCCAGAACAGCCTCAAACTCTGCCAGAACGTCTTGTGTAGGTCACCCCATGGACAGTGGGGGAGAGGAACTGGGGCTGCGGGTCCTTCTGAGCTGGCCCTGCTGTCTGCTGGGTCAGCCTGTCACCTGGTGGTGACTGGGCTCAGGGCAGGCTCAGCTGGGGACAGACTGGAGGGAGTGCAAAGATTCTGGGGCTGAACTGCAAGTAGGCACTGGTGAGGCATTGGCTGCATTAGCTTGGGCTTAAGGGTTGCTTTTTTCTCTGCCTGGCTGCCAGGGTTAGGTCAGGGCTAGTCAGGAACAGGAGTAGAATCCAAGGGGTTAAAAAGCTCAGGGTTTGTGCAGTCTGGATGTACTTCTGGGATGTGCTGCTGCAGGAGTGCTCCCTGCTGGTCCCTGGCTCTGTCCTGCTGCTGGTGCTGAGCCCCAGGAGCAGAGCTGTGTGCTGGATGAGAACCTGCACCAGCCAGGTGTGCTCCTAACGGGGAATAACTTTGTGTCCTTTGTTATTATTATAGTTTAGAGTCTTGTACATTTATTTTGCTTTTCAAGTCCTGAGACCTTTGAAAAGTAAAGGGGTGCCCCTATGTGGGGATGAGCAGCAGCTCCCCCAGAGAGCTGTAGGTTATGGATTGTCTCTGCTGGGATGAGAAGTGCTGGAGGAAAGCCTGAAATGTGAGTCTAATGCCTTAACTGGGTAAAACTTAATAGCCAGTGAATGAATGTGGCCTTAGTAATAGTCAGAGTAACACCCTGAGTGTGGCACTTGTCCTGAACTCTCAATGACCTTTTTTTTTTGAGGTGTTTCAAGCATCAAATTATTCCGTATGTGTTCCATGACAGATACAGAAAGGGGGGAATGAGGAGTGCTCAGGCATCCCCATTTCTGACAGTTTTGAAGCTGCAGAGAACACTGAAGCCTGAAATGTGTGATTGACTTGAATGCTCTTTAAATTAAATTCTGATGCTGGTGGGTAGGAATGATGCCCTTGATGAGCACTCTGTGTTTCTGCTGTAATAGATGCTTTTCTTAGACACTTTGGCCTGGCAGGGGCTGCACTGACAGTGACTCTGTGCCCCCCCAGATGTGCATGGCCACGTTTGAGCACGACATGGAGAAGGCCTTTGCCTTCCAGGCCAGCCAGGACAAGGTGTGCTCCATCTGCATGGAGGTGGTGTACGAGAAGCCGTCGGCCTCGGAGCGGCGCTTCGGGATCCTGTCCAACTGCACCCACACGTACTGCCTGTCCTGCATCCGGCAGTGGAGGTGTGCCAAGCAGTTCGAGAACCCCGTCATCAAGTGAGTGCTGGCTCTGCTGGGCACTGAGAGCGAGGGGACACTGCTCAGGGGGGATTCTGGAGCTGTAAAGATTAGCACAGAGCTCAGAAAATGCTGGGCCAAGTGCTGGCCAGTTGCAGGACTTGGCTCTGAGAACTGAGTCCAGGAGCAGCAGGACACATGGGGTGTCCTTTGGTAACAGTTAACTCAATGCTCTGGCCCTACGTGGGAGCTCAGCCCTCCCTGTGCTGTTGGGGCTGGGCTCTGGCACAGCTGGCACCTCGGTAACCTCTGCCTCCAGTGACCTGTGAGCAGGAACAGCTGCTCCTTCTTCTCCTGGGGATGTGCTTCATTAAGGGTCTTTTCTCTAAATTGTGGCCTACTCCAGGTAAAGGCCCCACTAATCACACATTTACCTGTGTCTGAGTAAATGCCTTCATCTTCCAGCTCAATAAAAATGTATTCTAAACATGTTCCTCCTCAGGTGACAGAATTTAAACATCCAATTAGTTTCCCTTTTTTGAGCATCTCTCGCAAGTTACAGACTTGCTGAGGAAAAGGTGGGGAATATTTTCATTCTTCTGCCCAAACAGACTTTTCTGCAAAACTTTTACTACAAATTTCACTGAAGTGAATGTCAGCTCATTGCATTTCAGAAGGCTGAGACACCCTAATTTGTGTCTCTGCACTGGCTGGGCTTTTACAGGGGGGCTGCAGCACTCACAGAACACAGTTTGTTTCTGCCCCTTGGGATGAGCAGGTGCAGCTTTCTGTGTGCTGAGGAAATACCTGTTGCTGTTGGTCAGGGCCAGAAACAAACACAAGCCCTGACTGTGCTGAGCTGGATGATTTCAGCTGAACCTCCTGACAAGTGAACATGAATGTGCTGTGCCAACATGGGAGGAGAATCTGCTGCTTCAGTGTGACAAACCACCCCCTTTCCCTTGGGAAAATGCTGCTGCTGGCAAATGCACTGAGGGTGTCACTGCTGGGAGGTGACAGAGATCCCTGTTTGTCCTGCTGTGTTCAGGTCGTGCCCAGAGTGCCGAGTGATCTCCGAGTTCGTCATCCCCAGCGTGTACTGGGTGGAAGACCAGGAGAAGAAGAACGAGCTGATTGAAGCATTTAAGCAGGGAGTGGGGTGAGTTCAGTGACCACACACTGGGTGCTGTTCCTCAGACTCACCCAGGGCCCGTCAGTCGCTGAGCCTGCATTTCCCAGCTCAGTGTAACTGCAGCCCATTGTGCAGAGCTCAGGAGCTCTGCCCTCTCCTCTGCTGAACCTCGTGGGGCACGAAGGGGTCTGGTGTGTAACTGCAGATCAGAAATCACTCAGCCTTGCTCTGCCCTGAAGTGGCAAAGCTGTTTCAGCTCACTGGCCCAAATTGGCTTCATGTGGCTCCTCTTGATCCCTCAGACATAATTGCCTGGAATGTTGTTGGTTAATGAGCACAAAGAGGGAAGGAAAATGTAATCATCTCTTGCAATATGGGATAAAAGTCATGGAGCTTTTGTAATGTCTGCTGGAAAGGGCAAAGCCTCCAGGACTGCATTCCTTGTACTGCCCAGTGGGCTCTGCCTGGTGCTGGGAGCACTCGGGGAGGGCATTGCCAGAGCAGCTCTGCAGGGCTGTGCCTGCCTGGGGGCTGAGGGGGCTGTGTGGGTCACAGAGCAGGGAGATGCCACTGCTTTCTTGTTCTGAGGGAAACCTGCACAGCTGGGCCTGCCCAGTGAGCAAGGGCTGTGCTGCTCATTGTTTGCAGCTTATTCTGGGATGTGCCTCGACCTTCAAACATGGTACGGGAAAAAATGGGCCTTCCTTAGGCCTGTTGCTGCTTCTCAGCTGCCTGGAGTCCTGCAGAGCTCAGCAGAATAATTGATAACAGTGCTGCTCCATGAAACAATCCAACATCTTGTCTTCTAGTCAGGCAAAATATTTGAATAGAATTAATCACTTTAAACTGAGGTATTTCAAACAGTGGTTGTTTTCAATGCCCTGTCACTGGTTTGGTTTGTTGAACTTTGAATTGAGGTAGTTGGTTGTGCTCAGGAGCCTCAGGCTGCTTTTCCCAGCAAGGGCAGCCTTTGTGCCACTGGAGTAGAGGTGTCAGGTTTGACTCTTGTCAGCCTCTTGTACAGCAGAGTATAAGAAGGGGCTTTCCTGAAGTGCTGAGCTAACACTAATACATGTGGATAAAAATGTCTTTGCTGCAGAAATTCTATGGACAGAGCTCTTGGCAGTCAGTTTAACTGGAGGATTTGGTGTTATGTGGAATGAAAAACTGCTAATAAAGATGCTGATAAAGTGGAGTCTAAGCTAAGAGCTGGGGTCATGCCAACACAGGCTGAAGAAAGGCAGACCCAGAAGCCTGGAATTCACAGAGCACTTGAGGCCCAAACGCAGACACATTCATTGTGCTTTTCATGCACTGCCTGTTTGGGCCTTTGGGTCTGTTTGTTAGTGCTGATCCTTCTGCTCCAGGCAGTTGCTATTTGATGGACTGTACCTGTGTCTTAGGAACCACTTCCATCACTATTTGCATATTAATTTTACAAGTTCATTGCATTTTTTCTGTCCAGCTGTTTTTTGTTGCAGGACAATCCAGCCCCACCCCAGGTGCTGCTTTACAGGCTGTGCAGGGATGAGCCCTGTAACCAACTGTTGTGCAGCCTGGACACCTTGGGTGGCAACAGAGCTGAGGGAGACTTAAATTAACAGAGTATTGTCACAGACCTTCCAGAGGAGATGAGGAGAGGAGCTGGTTCTTAAACATGTAGTGGTAGAAAAGGCAGGAGAAAAGATATGCTAGAAAAATAGCAGTGGATTGGCTCATTGTGATGCTTCTTGAACATCCTTCACTTTGCACAGCTGAAAAGGGACCTGCCTGTTTAACTGATGCTGCTGCTCTTTTAGTGTTGCTGGGTTTGTGCTCAGGGATTTCCCCCTGGGTTTGGCTGCCCTCGGTGGGGAAGGGCAGGCCAGAGCTCTGGGTGTGAGAGCAGGGGCTGAGCCCTGGGGACTGACCTGCACCTCCTGCCCAGCTGAAGGCACTAACTCTCTTCTGATCAATCCAGGAAGAAGCCCTGCAAGTACTTTGAGCAGGGGAAGGGCACGTGCCCCTTTGGTGGGAAGTGCCTGTACCTGCACGCCTACCCCGACGGGACGCGCGCCGAGCCCGAGAAGCCCCGCAAGCAGCTCAGCTCCGAGGGCACGGTGCGGGTAAGGGACTGGCACTGCCACCACCTGGGAGTGTCCCATCCCATGCAGGACAAGCCAGAAAGCGCCTCTCAGTGTTCCCTGGTGCAAAAGCTTGTTCTTAGGGGAAGGAAAACTCTGCCTTAACAGCAAAACGTTATTGGTTTGGGTTTTTTTCAACTAGTCCTTCTCAGGACAAATCTTTCCTCCCAGGAATTCTGCCCTTACAGCTTTTAGAATCATAAAATTAGTTGGGTTGGAAAAGACCTCTGAGATCAAGTCCAGCCCTTGATCCAACCCACTGCGATCACCAGATGTGGCCAGTGCCACATCCAATCTCACCTTAAAAACCTCCAGGGATGGGGAATCCACCCCCTCTCTGGGCAGCTCATTCCAATGCCTGAGCACTCTCTCTGCAAAGAATTTCTTTCTGATACCCAACCTAAACCTCCCCTGGCAGAGCTTAAGCTGTGCCCTCTTGTTCTCCTGCTGGTTGCCTGAGAGAAGAGACTAACCCCCACCTGGGGACAACCTCCTGTCAGGGAGTTGTAGACAGTGATAAGGTCTCCCCTGAGCCTCCTCTTCTCCAGGCTAAACACCCCCAGCTCCCTCAGCCTCTCCTCACAGGACTTATGCTCCAGTCCCTTCTCCAGCCTCTTGGCTTTTCTCTAGACCTGCTCCAGCACCTCAGTATCTTTCCCAAAGAGCTTTCAGCACTGCCCTGAGCCTGCACAGAGGGGGCCCCAGGGCAGCTGGACAGGGGAAAAGCCTCCTCAGGAACTCTGGCTCAGCCTCCAGCCTGTGCTGTGCAGAGCCATTGCCACACTGAACTCAAAGCACAAGCCCAGCTTTGGCCTCCAAACTCTTGAGTGTTCTGAATGGGGACCCAAGGCTGGCCAGGCCAGTGCTCAGCCCTGTGCTGGCTCCTGCTCAGGCAGTTTCTCTCTGTTGCAGTTCTTCAACTCGGTGCGACTGTGGGACTTTATTGAGGACAGGGAGAGCAGGAGCGCGCCCGGCCCCGACAGCGACGTCTCGGAGCTGGGGGAGCTGTTTATGCACCTCTCGGGGGCAGAGGAGCCCCCTGTAGCCCCTGAGTGACGCCCTGCAGCCCCTCAGGGGGCACCCCCAGCCCTCCCACCCACAGCAATGCAGCTATTTATTAGCCAGGCTTTTACTCTCGACGGCACAGGTACAACAAACCTGCCCTGTGGTTACTCGTGCAGTCCCGGTGACGTTTTCACATAGTTTTTGTATGGCAACAAAAATACTAAAATATATTTAAAAAAATAAATTGACTGCATGGAAAAAAATCCCTTCATTCCAAGAGGGTTTTCTCCCCCTCTGGCCTATCATATGCTGAGTGTTGTGAGCTGAGTGGTAAATACAGTTCCAGGTAAAGCTTAAGCTGGTAAAAACTTCCTAAATATAGTTTGGGTGCTTTTTTTTTGTTTCTTCCACTAAACTAATTGTATAACTTCAAAACCCACTGGGAATAATGGTCCATGTAGGTTTTTCTCCTTTTAAAAAGGAGACTTGGAGATTTAAGAACTTACACTTTATACCTCAAACAGTACCTGGAGTTCAGCACAGAGTTCAGTGCACTCTTCAGGTGGGTGTGTCGGGCTGGGCAAGGCCCGGCTCTCACAGATGGTGCCACCCTTGTTTTACACTCACTGCAGTGCAGGGAGGCAGAAGAGCTGTAAAGTACTGACAAACTGCAGCAGAGCAGCCCTGGTGTCACAGGGCAGAGCTGAACTGAACCACAGCACAAACTGAGCTTGGAAACTGCAGCACCAGAATGAGGGGCTGTCAGGAATCACACCCCAGTCCTGCCCAGCACTGGCAGGGGCTCTGCAGCTGCTCTGTCTCCACTGGCCCTGCCCAGGTCAAGGCCAGCAACGTTCAAGGCACAGGAGGGATGAGGGATTAACTCTGCCAAGGTAACAGAATTAACTGAATTCTGCTTTTGTTAAAAATGTGATTCGTGTTTGTGCTGCAAAAGCATTTTGATTGTGAAATTTGATACAAGAAGTTAATTCTGGTAAGTCAATTGTATTAACTTTGCAGTTGAACTAAGAATTCAGTCTGGGCACAAATGAAATGGCTGTTTGTTGTAACAGCACAAACACACCTGAGGACGAGCAGGTACTGCCCCTGCAGGTGAGGGGAGCTCAGGTTCCTGTAAATACAGCCCTTGGGACTGGAGGGAAATGATCAGTGTCTGTAGTGTGTGTGTGTGTCTGTGTGTGTACACACACACATATGTATGTAGGGTTTATTTTAGAGCAGTTGGATTGCAATGCAAAGCAGGTATGTGGCCATATTGGTTATTGTCTGTATTAATCAGCACTATAAACATAAAAATACCACTTAAGAAAATGTGTAGGGAAAAAGAAAGGATCTTAAGAGCAGTAAGACTAAAAGGTCTGAGCTTCAAAATTCCTCCCTTAGCAGCTTTCATTCAATTGGATATCAAGTGCTGGTTAAAATAAGCCTATTTATCAAACATATTTAAATTTTTCAAGAGACAAAATCCATTTTAAAAATCAGTTCATGGTTTTCTTTGGGAAATTAGAGCTAAACTAAAAGCAGCTTAACCATTTCTGGGGTATTCTTCTTTCCTCCCTTTAAGCTTATTATAATTAAGTTAAAATTAGAGATAAACTACATTTAGAGAGAATTGCAGTTAAAATACCAAGAGTATTACTAGAATTCATGCAGAACCACATGGAGCAGTTTCCCCCAAGTCTCAATTTACTTCTTGGCAAGCAAACTTTATGTTCATTCTAAGAATCCACATTCCACCCTCCTTCTTATGCTACAGAATATTCTAAATGCAGATAGGAGGTATTTTTAAGTCTGTGTCTGGCTCAAGTGCCTCTCTCACAGCACTCTGGGCTTTGCTGCTGCTCAGGAGAAGCTGCAGAGGCTGCTGGTCCTGCAGGGCAGAGCTGCACACAGGCCCTGCCACCATTCCCAGCGTTCTGGGACGGAGGTGACACGTCACAGCCACCCTGTCACCCCTCCCTGTACCTGTTCAGAGCAAGCCCCACACTCACCTGTGCACACAGAGAGGCAAAATCCCAAACCTCCATTCCAAGAACCTGGGGTTCCATTCTTGCCCTAATAAACACATTTAAACAGAGTGCTATCTTAAAAGTCTGTTTTTAGATTAAGCCACCTGTTTCTGTCATCTGTGGAGTTCAGCCAAGACTAAACACTCATTTCCACCTCAATAAATACAACACAACACAATTGGTGCAGTGAAATAGCCTGAGAGGGCATCAGTGTAGGTGTTTGAAGTGGATGCTGAAGGATTATTACAGTAGAATAAAAACTGTTGTGTCATGGGAGTGATTGGAAATGTAGAGGTTGTTTTATCCAGTGTGTTTTTACTTGCACTGCTATTACCTATCATAGTAGCTTTTTGAGAAGTATTTCAGAAGGTAATTTGCTGAGTTTTCCAAGTCTGGCTGTGCCAGTCAGAACTATGGATTACTGCATTAAATGATGACATGGAATCTTAAACCTAAAATTTAATTTATTTTATTAAAATAAGATAATCAGAGGAACCTTGGCTTACAATAAATGCATTTTCTCAGGAGCAATAAAAACAAAATTAAACCCCAAATCAGCAAGAAAAACTGTATATGCTCAGTTTCCTCTTGATAGTGCATCTCTTGCACAACAGCTTCCGAAGGGATGCAGAGACGTCCCTCAGCCTCCTCCCGCCCCAGGCTGCCTTCCACACTCCCCACCCTGGGCTGCAGCAACAGTCCTTAGTACCAGAGTCAGCTGTGAGGCTTCTCAGGATGGCCAGGACTGGCTGCTTCCTTCTCTGAGCAGGACAATTCAGAACAGATTCCATTCTTTTGCAAGAGTTTTTCTTCTATGTGCAAAACTATTGCAAAACTATTTTGTGTTGAATTAGCATTTTAACTTATTTCATTGGCTTGAAGAAGCTCTTAGGCAGGAGCTGATTTCCAGAGTTATTTCCTCTTCCCTCAGTCTGTTTGCAGAGACCCACTGGGGGCACAGCTCCCCCTCCTCGAGGTGGCACATGGCACGGGGCAATCACAGCACCGCAATGCATCCCCCTGTCCTCAGAGCCACCCTCAGCACAGATCCAACCCATCCAGCCACGGCCAGACACACATCCATCTGCTGCTGGGCGTGGGGAAATAAGGCTCAAGTGCATCTATTAAAAAAATAGTAATAGATCTCTTGATTCGTGGTCAGTCACCTGTCCCAGACCAGGAGAGGGCAGGGAAGGCCCTGAGGAGCCGAGTCCTGCAGGATGAGAACTGCACGGATCCTTAGCAGCTTGTCTGTCCAGGTGGCACTGGCAGACCCTGCTGGCACTGACCCTGGCACGGAGGCACTGGGAGCACACTGTGCCCGTGCTGCTGTCCCAGTGGGCAGCAGAGGCAGGGCTAGAACACGGGCAGCTTGGTGGAGGTGAGCGTGCAGGCGTTGATGTCCTCGGTGTGCGCCGCGCGGTGCAGCGACGGCTCCGAGGCGCTGCGGTTGATCTTGGGCAGGGAGTGCTGCAGCAGCTCGATGGAGGAGAGGATCTGAGGGCACAGGACAGGCTGTGAGGGGCAGGGCACCCACACCTTCACTCACTCACTCACTCACTCACTCCATTCTTTCCCAGTTCCATTCATTATTAGGGCTCGGAGCTTTAAGAGCAGCGATGTGCTCTCTGAGGCGCTGGGAGCGCTCCAGCTGCAATAACCCAACTCTGCCATTCAGTTTCACTGCTCTGAGGAGCCTCAGTGGGTGGTAGAGGATGGGAGGGTGGTTTTCATTAGTTCACAGACATTATGGCCAATTAACAAGCATCTGTGCAGTCCCCAGCAGAGTAACAGGGAAAGAATTGCATCTTTGGCCTAACAGTCTGTTGCAAAGTAACATTTGGAAAGAACCTTTTAAACCACAGAAGGTTGTTTAAAACAGCAAGAAGTTATTTTTCCAAAATCTGCTGATATTCTAATTATTTAATGAAAGCACCTTCCCCATCCTCAGAGTGAAGGAGAAGGTAAAAATACCAAAAACCACTACATGAATTTCCATCCCCCAGTGGACTTTGCTTGTTCTTAGTTGGGGGGAAGGAAACAGGGAATGGTCTCTCACGTCCCTCAAACCTACACTAAAATAAGATGTATATGGAGAGAGAGATCAGATTTTTGTTGTGTTAGGGTTGTTTTTTGCTGAACTCTGCAGTGGGTCACTGTTGAAGTGCCCCAGGGCCAGCCTGGCACAGGCTCAACTACACAGTTCATGTTGTGTCACAGCCTCTACAGGATCACAGGTACAGCCAGACACGCAAACTGCCCCGGGAGCTCTGAGGGAGGACACAGATGGGAAGCAGCTGCTCCTCATCCCCCAGCCCTCTGCCTGAGCAGCTTCTCTGTGTGCTCATGGCTGCTCACACAGCACTCACACTCCTGTGCAGAAAACACACTTACTTGTGGAAATAGAGGTCGCTCTTCCCTAACCTTCTTCAAACAATCTGCCACGAGCCTCTTCATTGCTTTGGGGCAGTTCTTGTACAGCTTACTGAGGTCTGGAGAGGCATAGCCTCGGCCAACCATGAAAATGATCTGGGGAAAACAAGCAGCACAAAAGCAAAGTAAGGGAAGGGGTTTCACTGGTGGCTTTAGTGCCCCAAAGGACACCCCACCAGAGCCCTGCAGACTGCAGTGAGTTAACCAGGACAGAGGTGCTGCTGGGTGTAATGCAGGATGGGACTACACCAGTGGTGCTGTGCTTTGTGAGGCTCAGCAGAGGAGGAGCTGGTGCAGCTCCAGGACATGGAGTTCCCTCTGCTGAGCCTCCAGTGACAACTGTGTGTTCAGGTGTCTCTCAACCCCAGAGTCATTCAGGTTGGAAAAGACCTCCAAGATCATCGAGGCCAACCTTTGAATAACGTTGCAAAAGGAGCTGCAAGTTGAAAGAGATCATCAGAACTAATCACAACTACTGCAGCAAAAAAGGAAATTGCTTAAGACAAGCAGTAAGTGTTGGAAAATAGATACTCTGTTCTAACCCAAGTTAATATGGTCATCGCTGAGGTTTTTCATCCCAAAGAAGGTCTTGGTGTTCTTCTCCAGGAAATATTCTATTCCTCCCTGAAAACTCACTTGAGGGTCAATTGCTGCATGTTTTGCAAGAGGGATGGTTATTAAAACTTTCATATAATTTCAGTATTATCAACTAAACCACACTCCAATGCCCCAATTTCTAGACAACCTTAAAATAAGGAAAAACTTCCTTAACAGAAGTGGCCTCTTTCTTCTACTTGGAATACAGACTGTGAATTATTACAGACTGTAATAGTGACTAACAGGGTAAAATCCAGTCATTTGTCCCCATAATCCCCATACACACACATTTCTCATTAGAAGATCTAAATTTTATAAAAAGCAACCAAAAAACACAAGCCACAAAGGAGGCTCAAACATATCACAAAGATCCCACAGTTCCTGCCCCACAGAGCTGGCTCTGCACTGGCTGAGCCAGGAACAGTTCATGGGGTTCTGGCCTTGATGTGCTTCTCAGTGAAGACCAAACCACACAAACATTCAACATTCAAAGGTTTGACAATAGCCACTATTTTTTAGGAAAACCAGAATCCAATCTGATACCAGAACAGCATATTTAACATCCAGAGGGAAAGTTCATGTAACTGCAGACACATAAACCAAGATTTCACTGATGCAGCAAAAGCTTTAACTTGTGAATAAATTACCAGGGCACTTAAACAACTTTTTCCCTTGAGTGCCTGTCACTGTCAAAGGTAACATTCAGTCACACAGACTTGCTGATGGGACAAAGCAGGTTATAAACAACACTTCAATTGTTTTGCATTTGTGGGCAACAGAATGTGCAATGCCCAGAAATGAAGTGCTGGCCCAAGGCAGTTCGTCACCTGATCTCGGTTGTTGATGTGGGAGTAGGGCAGCTCTCCTGTCATCAGCTCATACAACACTATTCCATAGGAGTAGACGTCGGACTGGAAGCTGAAGGGGTTGCTGTCCTGCATCCGGATCACCTCGGGGGCCTGCAGGGCACACACAGCAACAGGTCAGGCACTGCTGCTCCACAGCTCATGGCAAAAGCAGTACAGTTGGCAGCACACAACAAAGCACCAGCATTCTGACATTAGAAAAATTATCATTATTATTATTACTACTATTACTACTACTATTATTATTATTATTATTATTATTATTATTATTATTATTATTATTATTTAGATTTGCAATGTTTATTGAGTCCTGTATGTCTCATGCAGAGCTGAGCCCGGGTCTCTCCCCATCAGTTGTTACCAATGTTTAACAGGGAAAATACAAAATTCTAATACAGATTTAGTGTTTTGTAACGTCTGTATCAAAACATTTTCATGAAAGCCAAGTACAAAATATCACAGAATGAAGACCAGGGAAGAACTGCAGGAGCATTTCAGCATCTTTGCAAAACAAGCAGAATTATGACACTGAGGACAGAAATAATCCAAGTAACTTTCCCACTGACTGGGATTCTTTGTTTTCCCCTAAAGAACTCCCTCAGAATTACTGAGCAAAGCACTAAAGTACAACAGCACATCACCACCCAGTAAGGGATCACAGCAACTTTCAAGAAAACAGAACCAACCTCCCCTTCTACGTAACAACAACTCAGCAAAGATGGGCTACAAATGATTAAAATGGAAAAATAAAAAAACCAGCAGACAATAAATATACAGGGTTTTTCCCCAGATCTGTTTCATGTACCCACTGGGTAAGTTAGTTTCCCTTTACGGAAAGCTGTAAAAAAATGTGCCTTCTTGTAACAAGTTCTTGAAAGAAAAAAAACATTTCTGCTTTTGCAACTTGGTTTCAGGTGATGTGTGTATTTTACAGAGCACAAACCAATCCTGACAGAGCATCCCCATGTTTTTAATGAACACTTCCTGGCCAACTGCCAGCCCTGAGTGTTTGGAGTCAGCCCAGCATTCAGAGAGCCCCTGGTGAGGGTGTCCCTGTGCACAGCTGAGCCCTGGGCTCTTCACCCTCATCCTGTAACTGCAGTGAAGGGGGCACAGCACTGCCAGCAGTCAGTGAGACTGGAGGGGTGAGCTGTGCTGAGCTGCCCAGGCCCCCAGCTGGGCAGGGATTGGGGTGTGTGAGCTGTGCTGAGCTGCCCAGGGCCCCAGTAGGGCAGGGATTGGGGTGTGTGAGCTGTGCTGAGCTGCCCAGGGCCCCAGCAGGGCAGGGATTGGGGTGTGTGAGCTGTGCTGAGCTGCCCAGGGCCCCAGCAGGGGCAAGGCAGGCAGGGCAGCAGCAGCAGGGCAGGCAGGGCTGGCAGGGCAGGCAGGGCTGGCAGGGCAGCAGCAGCAGGGCTGGCTGGGCAGGCAGGGCAGCAGCAGCAAGGCTGGCTGGGCAAGCAGGGCAGCAGCAGGGCAGGCAGGGC
>VWZD01000870.1:188525-220058 GCA_013396695.1 Sakesphorus luctuosus | reverse complement strand
AGGCAGGGCTGGCAGGACAGGGCTGGCAGGGCAGGGCAGGCAGGGCTGTGTGAGGGGGGTATGAGGCTCACCATCCACAGGATGGAGCCCGTGGGCTGCTCCACCTGCTGCGAGCCGCTCCAGCGCGACTTCACCGTCGCCAGCCCGAAGTCGCCGATCTTCACCGTGAGCCCTTCGTGCAGAAATATGTCTGCAACTCGTCAAGGAAACTGCACAGACCTGAGGGAACCACTCTGAGTTTGCTGACATGGCTACAGAGTGCCTGGTGATCACAAACACAAGCACTATCCAAGGAGAACACTGGTTATTTTATTTAAACCTGCCACAAGCTTAAACACAGCAAAAGGGGGTTTGTGGCATTCATGTTCACAGAGGTAACATTTAAGACTAAACCAGACCAGATGTTTCAGCATTATTTGTACATTTATGGTGAGTTAGGACAGCAATCAATAGTGTTAATTGCCATCACTGACTGCAGGTAATTAAATATTTAACTGGTGTCACAAGACACAAAGGGAAACAGCAGAGGTCTCAACTCAAAAAACCTACAACAACTGCAAGTAAATATGAAAATAAATCCATTTCCATAAAGCGCTCTGGCAGATCTCCTGAGATTTACCTACAATTGCACTATTTTAACTGGAAATATCTACTATTTGTAATTATCTCCCTAATAGATTTCTTGATTGACAGCCAGCACTTTCTTTGTTGGGGTTATTTTAAGAAAACACCATTTAACAATTTCACTTAGGAATGTTTTAAGTTCAGAGAGATGATTCAGAAATACAAACATGACTGACTTCTCAGTTCCACATCAGGGGCAGAGCTGATTTATTTCACAAAACCCATCAGCATTATCAGGAAATCACAAACTTCCTATGCACTGAAATGATTCTATTTCTAGTTCAACTGAAAATGGGAATCCCCTTGCATTAAGGAACTACTGAATTTGGCACATTTTTTTAATGATGAGATTTGCAAAACATCCTGTTCACATTTTATGGAAGGAAGCCACAATTCCTGCTGTTCCTGGCAATTCCAAAAGCAGGCACTTTCAAAGGCAAAATGCATCAGTTCACAACATTTTTACTCCATATGCATTACTACATTTATATTTTAGCATGAAATACAGTGGTAAAAGGCTGCCTCTTCTTGAGTTTAAAGTAAGACTTTTGGCTTAGTCTCTGCCAGTCGTGTGAGCTGTTCTAAATATATTAAAAATGCATGAGAAGCAGTAACAGGCCCCACGTGTGCAGCACACACAGGCACAGGCACCTCTGCCCCCAGGGGGAGATGCAGCTTCCCCCAGGGTAACAGAGAACTGCAGGAACACCATTTAACTAAAACAAGACACTTCTGGAGCCCCACTGTGGCACATCTTTATCCCAAGAGTCTGGAAAGCAAGCACATGGAAGTCCTCCCTAAAAAACAGCTTCTTGCTCATCAATAGGAATTGCTCATTAATGGTTATACACACACATATATATATATATTTATGTTTGAAACAGCTATTTCAATCCCCCCAAAAGCTCCATTACCCATAAATCACTCCCACACTGAAGCACATACTGTTAGGAAAGGATACTATTGGATTTCATGTCTCTGTGGATGATATTCTTTGCATGTAAATAGCTGTGAAGGAGAAAGAACAAACGGTGTCATTACCAAGGCTGCTCCAAACCAGCCTTTAATCCAGCCCCAGGCCCCACCACAATTTACTGCCACTTCTCACACCTTTTCCTTTAGTTCATTTCCAGGATGAGTGTACTTTGGGAGAAACAGAAACAGCAAGCAGTAGTGGGTGACTAAATAATGCCTTGGGCATTCCTGAACACGGTAAGGAAACCTCAGGGGGAGAGAGGGGCACCAGTTACACCCCCCCCGCTGGCTGGGGCTGCCCCCACAGGCAGCAAACCTGTGCCCTGTGCTCAGGGTCACTGCTCACAACCCCCTCAGTCCCATGTCCCCAGATCCCTGGGGTCTGACTGGAAACTGGGCCCTGACTCTCAGGACAGGAGCACTGGCAGCACCAGCACCATCACAGGAGCAGGGAGGTGGGGCTGAGCCAACCCAGACACCTGCAGAAGCTTCCAGAATGGATCTGAGGGAGCCCTGGAGCTGTGCAGCAGCAACAGCCACCCCCTCACCTCACAAGGGTACTGGGGGGATAAATTAGTGGTTGGCAAACACTGCAATGTTACAGCCACACAGGGAAGAAAAATCCCTTTAATTCTGTATTTAGAACAGGATCTCATCTAGTGTATTAGAACAACCTCAAGCCATAGAAGGTAAAATACAGAAGGGCTGACTGATGAGTGACATCAGCTGAGCTGGGGCTGCTCAGCCTGGAGAGGAGAAGGCTCTGGGAAGACCTTACTGTGGGCTTGCAGTGCCTTAAAAGCTAAAAAAAGGTACTTAAAAGCTAAAAAAAAGAAGGTGAGGCATTTTCTCAAATGAGCAGGCAGTGACAAGGAGGAATGGCTTCAACCTGACAGAGGGTAGGTCTGGACTGCATATTGGGAAGGAATCCCCTCCCTGGGAGGGTGGGCAGGCCCTGGCACAGGTTGGGCAGAGCAGCTGTGGCTGCCCCAGCCCTGGGAGTGTCCAAGGCCAGGTTGGACAGGGCTTGGAGCACCCTGGGCTGGTGGGAGGTGTCCCTGCCCATGGCAGGGGTGACACTGGATGGGCTTTAAGGTCCCTTCCAACCCAAACCATCCCATGGCCCTGTGATCCTAAGAATCCATAGGGGAAAAAACATAAAAATCACTAAATCCAAGTGCATCCAGCAGTGCTGCCCTGAGGCTGCACAGAGTCTCTCCTGGGCAGAGCACTCTGCCCTGTGACTGTTTTAGCCCATGTGAGGGTTTGGGGCAGGGCAGGCAGGCCCGTCCCAGGCTGTGCTGCCACTCACTCCATGCCCTGTGCCGTCTGCCGGGCAATGTCGATGAGCTGGAACATCTGGAACTTGGTCTCCTGCACGTGCAGGTGCTTGTACAGGCTGCTGCCCTCACACCACTGGGTCACAATGGCCAGGTTGTCCTTGGTCATGTAGCCCATGAACAGCAGGATGTTCACGTGCCGAGTCTTCCTAAGGAGGGAGCACAGAGACACATCAGTGTCTGCACAAAAAGGTTCTCAGGGGCCTCCACAAATGCATCCCTGCCTGAAGGGACATATTCCACCTTTGGAGTTTGCTGCAAAATTTTTCCAAGCTGGGTATCACAGATATCACAGATTCATATGGGACTGAAGTTTGGTTTTACAACTAATAAAAATATACCACAGTCACCAATTTACATTTTTTTTAATAAAATCAGCTATTTTTAAGTACTTCCTTTCAGTTATAAGAAGTTATTTAAAATCAACATTTAAGAAAAAGATATCATGAAAATTCAAGCGTTTTGACATCAATAACAACCAACATTCACATTTGCAAGTGGAAAAAGTTCCTGGAATAACAGAAACCTTGAAAGCTGTGCAGAAGTGACAACTTCAGAGGAAAGATGAAGCCCAAGAGGAAACTAAAGGGTCATTATAAACTGGCAGTAATTATCAGATGAGAAGATGGTTCTTATGTATCTAAATGGCTCAGTTGGAGACAGACTAAAAAAGCAGCATTTGAAAGATCAAAGTATGTGTTTAAGCATTAAAAAAAAAAAGCCCTATGCTGCAATTTCCAAAGGTATCCAGTAACAGCTGAAGTGTCCTGGCAGTGAGAATTACGGCAGAATTTGGAACCCTCACCTTTTCCTGCCCAGTGTGACCCCAGCAGTTTGGGGTGTTGGCCCTGCTGAGCTGGAAACACATTCCAGGAACAGCAAAGAGCTGGAACACCCTGCCCTGTGGCTGCCTCACAGCTCACAGCAGGAGGCAGCATTACCAACAGAAACCTCTCCATTTCCCTCTGCAGATCTGGTCCATCAAACACAGAGCACTGGGCATACAGGAGGGGTGGGAGCCAAACACAGCCCTGTGGGGAACAGAGCCCAGCAGGGACACTCAGCTCACCTCAGCACAGCCACTTCATTCCTGAAAGCCTGGAACTGCTCTGGGGTGGGATCCACCACCTTTAGGATCTTCACTGCTACATCCCCTGAAAACAGTGCCCACAAAAGTTACAAAAATGCAGCTTTTTTTTTTTGCCTCTGCAAAATAACATTAATAAACAGGGTAATTAAAATTCCTAATTTGTGCACCCACTACTAATTTGTATGTAGGTCAACATCTTGCTATCCAGCTACTGCATTTTGATAATTAAGATAAAATATTCATATGTTCATATATATAAAAATTATATATACACACATACACACCCCTACATACCTTTACATTTATATACACATAACCCTTTTAACATAACTTTAACCTAAAAAGCAAACTTTCTACATTTAGATACTGATACATTTAGGAAGAAGAGGGATAAATATTCCACCCAGGAACAGCAGAAAAACGATGAATTATGGAACCAGCTGTGCAATGTCTGTTCTCTGCTTTAATCTGTTAAGTGAGGAAGCCCCTGTTTCTCACCCAGCCCCTCGGTGGGAGGAGGGCACAGAGCAGCCCTGAGTGACCCTTTTGGGGACTGCTGTGCCACCACAGCCACACTGAGATGTCACCCCTGCCCAGAACTCACCGTGCCATTTGCCTTTGTAAACTGTTCCAAAGGACCCTGACCCTATCCTGGTGGAGAGCATGACTTCACTGGCTTCTATTTCCCAGTAGTAACTGGAATCTCTCTGTCCACGAGGCCTCTGGAACAACAATTGGCATGGCTTTTACTCCTAGTTTGTAAGCAAATAAATTATATATACACACACACAAAACTAAATCATTTCCCTTATACAGATTTGATGCCCAGACACCTTGAGGGTTTTGTCCTGCAGTTTGGACTTCTCTGTTTCTCCTCATCCATTTTCTTGAACTGCTTAAGATGTTATCACAAGTTCTGCACTACAAACTGAAACCCTAATCTTCGAACTCAAGAGGAACAAGTATTTTATAATCAACTATTTAAATCCATCTGAAATACAAGAAACTTCCTGGCTTCTTCAAAATGACAATGCTGAAGTCCTGGAACTCTTACATATTTAAAAGGAATAAACCACAAAGAGTGGAATTCCCAAATGTCTAAGTGAGTAACAACTCTGAGTCCCACTATGCAATTGTACTTTCATTTTGAAAAAAACATTAATAATTACTGTTCTAACTTTTCTTTCTTTTCCCTGCCCCTAAGTTTAAATCACACCTTTGAGGGAAACTTGCATTTTGTTCAATGTATTTTTCCCTGAGCCATTCTGAGTAATTGTCTATGAAAATGAAGGCTCTGTGAATATCCACCTCCCATGGAAGCTCTGGCAACAGTTCCAATGGTGACAGTAAGGCTGAACATACTGAAACAGAGTAAAAAAGATGCAGCCTTTAAATTTAAAAGGCAGTCCTTGACTCTGCACTGAAAACCAATGTCACACTACTGTCTGAAACTCATTTTCAACCCAGAGCACTTTGTTCTGGGTATTTATAACCCAAGGCAAGAGTGTGACGGTTCCCAAATCAGTTAAAATTAGATTGCAGAGCAATCCAAGATTACCAGCAGCTTTTAATGCCTTTTAAGTGCAGAAATTTATCCCAACACACCCCCACCCCACTCCCAGCCTAATATAACTTGTTTTTTTAATTAAAACAAATATTACCAGACTTACAATTTTGTTCTTTTCTTGTGTATTAGACCCAGCAGCTCTCTCTCTCTGGGCTGGGACTGGGGTTTTGGGCTGAGACCACCCAGTTGGGCTCATATTGTTGGGACTTCCAGACAGAGCAGAGGGTGAGGCTGAAATAGAGAAACAGAAGAAAAATAATTCATGAACAAGAAAATAAACAATGAAAATACTATGAGATATTATGTAATTTTTAAAACCATACCTGATTCACTATGGCTTCGAATTGCATCCTGAAACAGAGAGGAAGGATAATAAAGTTAATCACTACCAGAGAGCACCCAAAGGAACAGGCAGGAATGGTGCTGGAACTGGCTGAGTGCAATACTGGCCAACACCCTCCAGGGCTGGTGACTGCCCAGTTACCACAACCCACCTGCTAAACCCATGCAAACTGTGAGTTCTCACAGAACACACAGTCACAGCAACTGAAGGGTATCACCACCAGGAAAGGAAAGGACAGTGGAACAGACAAGACACAGGACAAAAGGACACCACCAGTGCTGCCTGCACTGCCCCTGCCCCTGGGACATGCTGTCTGAGGGGTGGGCACAGCTCCTGGGGGGCTCTGCCTCCAGGGCACAAGTGCCCACACAGGTCTGGGGTTACAAGTAGGGAAACTTTAAAAAAAAACCTTAAAATAACCCAACTCAATACACATTTTGAAATAAATCCACCCCAGTATCTCAACCCAGAACAAAAAGGCTGCATGTTGTGCCCTCATCCAAACCCATGTGGCCTCCAGGACACTCCCCAGGGCTCCCGGTTCGCCCTCAAAGCGTGGGTTGGCACAGCTCACTGGGACAGTGGGACAGCTCTCACCTCATGCCACAGGCACAACACAACTCTACAGCCATGCACAAGAGAAACTGAGCTAACAAACAGCACTGCACAGCTTTTCTCACCTGCTAGGGATTATCCCAAAGAACATACAGGAAAGGTAAAATATCCAGGTACTGTGCGAGTACAAAGCAAGAACATGCACTACAGAAATGTTAAATACTGTCAGAGTTAACAGAAGTCAATTCAAACTAACTAGTTAGTAAATAATACATGTAAGATTTCACAGGAGGACAGAACAAGCCTACATTCCACTACACAGTTTCAAATTAATATTATCCTTAGCAAAGACTGGTTTATGAAATGCATAACTTGAGCTGGTTAGTTGCATTGTCCCATGTACAGATCCTGCAGATCAGCACTACTCAGCACCTGAGTGGGTTAAAATCTCCATAACTATCAATGAACTCTTACAATTTACTACTTTTGTCCATTTTAAGAACAATAAAAACCTTTGAGAACCTGAATTAATAACAAGTGATGGGCTCTGTACATCAGCCTGACACCAGAACTGCTTTAAATCAAGCTGGTAAAGGATACCTAAAGAATTTTAAATTGTTCTCATACTTATGTATACTTAATTCTTACTTTAAAAAAGTATTTTGAACTTAACCCTGATGTGAACATCTTCTTCTTTGCCTATGAATTCAGCAGCAAAGGAACCAACCCCACTGTTACAGAGCTGTTCTCGCAACACAAGTAACACCACACTCAGTGCTGCAGTCTGTCCTCTTCACCGTGATGTGAAAGGAAACCAGGACATGTTCTTCACCTAAGGGCTCTGTATGGTTATAGGCAATAAAACAGTTTCCAGAGGGGAAAAGCCACACAATAATGTGCTTGAGAAGGTTTTGCTTTACAGACTGTGTGACCAAATGCATCTGTAATCCAAGCCTAGTCAAACCCACAGGGTAGGAATTCACTCAGCTAAACTAGAAATGCAGCTCCTCCATCAATTTGCCTCTTCCAATTAGTGCCCTCAACATTTAGGTATGAACATGCTACAAAGATTTTCATCAATCAGCTCCAGATTATTCACGTGGACACTGCCATGGCTCACAAGTTACAGCAGTCCTGTTAATCACAGAAAACAAAAGGCACCAAGGAAATACCTACTCTTCCCCTCAAACAAAAGCGTCTGCACCAGGAGCTGGGAGAAGCATTCAGGCTGTTATTCTAGGCCAACGTGGGGAGAGATGAAAGAAAAGAACAGAGGAAGTATAAAAAAACTATTTTAAAAATGTTAGGCTAAATGGAAGAAAAAGCAACCTAATTTGGTTGATAAATGCTAAGTAAGTGCAGTAAAGTCTTGGAGTATTCCTGCTCAAACCCTGACATTCACTAGTACCCCTCTCTGAAATAATAAACCACTTTATTAAGGGGGGCTGGAAGGTCTCTACTACCTTCTTTTTCATTGCCTGGGGGCTCTTTTAAAGCCTTTTGGAAAAGCAGCTTTAGCCTTTAAGACACAACAGGTATTTTTACTCAGTGCCTATGACAATGTAAAGAGCTGGAACAGAAAGCACTTCTGCCTTTACTGCTGTGCATGAATCAATCACTGACTGTCTGCTCAAAGGCTCCTCACTCTGTCTGTGCCACAGCACCAGGCTCTGAGCAGGGACAGGAGCAAGGAGGGCATCCCTGCCCAGCCTCCCCAGTGCCACAAAGCTGCCCCCAGACACCCTCCTGGGCTGCAGGGCACTGCTCTGCCCTGCCAGAGGGCCACAGAACCCTCCAGCACATCCAGCCCCTGCATTTCACACAAGCCCAGAACTACCAGCTGGAGGTGCAGCTAAACTCACAGCCAAAGGCTTTCCCTTGGCCTAAACAGTGCTTGAACTATTCCAGAGGAAGAAGCCAACAAACAGGGCTCTCTGAGGTCCTGCAGCTCAGCACTACTTCTGCCAGCCTTTCCCACACACCACTCCCTGATTTCGTTAGGGGTTATCACAAAACAAAAGAAGACCCCAACCACTTTAGGCCCGACTTCATTCACTGCTGCCAGTCCTAGGCAGGAAAATACAGAAAAGGGTGCTTGAAAGCAACTAACAGCAGAAACATAAGCCCAGAACTGTTAACTCCCTACAGGGATACAAAACACATCACCAGTGAGCTTTTACTGGAGCATTCCAAGCCCAAGAACTACACCCAGATTTACAGCACCTGTAGTCTGATTTAAAACAAACACCAGCCCCCCACCAAACCCAGGCCTTCAAGCCTGAAGTAACATCTTCAGACATACCTAACAGACATTTCTTCAGCAAAACTGAGCTTATTTTCTCTTCAGATCTGGGAAACTAGATTGTACCACATATTTACAGACACCAAAACTCTGCCTATCAGTTCAGCAAAGCTGCGACTGCAAGAATGAATTATTAACTTTATGCAAATGTGTCACCTCTACTCCACATCACTCGGCCCACTAAGGCAAACAGTGAGCAAATGACAGAAAGCAAAGAAGAACACCCAACCAGTGCCTATGAGCTGGGCAGTCTCAGCTGTGGTTTAACTGTCTGCTGCCCTCCCAGATTACCTCAATGATCCTGCTGTCCACAGGCATCGTGGTGCTGACCATGTGCACGTTGGGCGTGGATGTGGAGCGCTGCCTTTGGGAGAGAGAGCCCTCGGAGGAAGGATGGGACGTGCTGAATGTGAAGGCATGAGGTGTGGAATACCTGTGCTGGGAGCTGAGGGGGGAAGAGACAAAGGGAAGGAAAGCTGTGGTTACATTTTCCCCTCTAGCAATTGGAAAACACAGTTCAATATAACCTGTGCAAAAGCAACACACACAGAATTCCAAACAGAGAAAAAGCTGGGGCTGACACACCAACTAAACTGTCTGGTCAGCTGAATCATTCCCAGCTTAACTTAGGACATAAACTGAAAAAACCTGAAGTTCTTGTCAGCTCACACACAAACACAAGTGTGTTTAACATCAGCCTGTTTCTGCCATTACAAATTTTGTCACAGTTCACCTCAATCCCACCAAATCACATTTAATATGCTGACAAAATACTCGCTGCTCTGATAGATGAATTCAGGTCTTTGACATTTAAACAAACTGCTCAATTCAAGCCTGTTACATGCACAGTTGAAGAGCTAAGCCCTGAATCTGTAAAGTTTGCAAGACTGTTCAATGTTTTGCTCAGAACAGCCAGCAAGGAAGCCATGAAACCCAATACCAGTTAAAAAGAGGCCAACACTAAAATCCAGTTCCACAGAGAGTTATAAATCACAGCTAAGGTCACTCAAACCATGTTCATCCCAAAACACACATGTATCTTAACTGAAATCAGCCAGCCTTCACAAAAAAAGCTTAAAAACATCCACAGAATTACTAAGTCATTGTTCAACAACAGGGGAAATAGAATGAGATGGCAAAGATCAATTCTGAAGCAGTTCCCACTAAAATAAATAAAGGAATACACAGAACCATTTGCAAGTCAGCTACGTGCTCTGTGCCTTGTTCCTGAATGGGCCAAGACTTTTCAAAGGAGTGCAGAACAAACAAAAGCTGGCCTGCCCTCTGCAGCCTCTGGAATTTCAAGGGAAAGAACACAGGCACAAGGTAGGATCAAGAGACAGGCCCCTTGGAAAGGAAGGCATGTTTTATTTTAGCATTTAGAACTACAGGAATGTTCACTTGAGGTATCAGAATTTTCTTTAAGAGAAGCAATTGTCAGTCCTCACTGTTCCCTCTTTAAACTCTCATCTGTCATCACAACATCACAGCGTTATTTTAACGTATGCAAATCATCCAACACCAGACACAAACCCTTGATGCACACTGCCTGAGCAGATAAAATAAAATTAGTTCACAAAAATACCAAAAGGCAGCCTTGAATTCTCTAAGGCAGAAAAACAAAGGTCTCCAAAAACCCTTCCTTAAGATTTTAAGACTGAAAATTAGGAATATAAAATCTCCAGTTAATGGTCTGCTTGAATTCAAGCACGAGAAAGGGCACGGGGTATTATCTGTGATGAAGTGGTGTTGCCACTCTCACACTGATGCCAACCAACCTTCTGCTTCTGAGGAGCTGGGGGTCTGTAGTTGGGTGGGTTGGTTGTTTCTAAGGCAGTGTATTTCCCAAACCAGAAGCGACAGGAAGTACTGTCTTACCTAACAGGTAGCCGGGAGACAGACTCCCGCATCCGCCTCATTGTCAAGGGAGGTAGTGCAGGGACACCACTGTCACTGATATTTGAATTTGGGAACAATCTGAAATATCAACACAAACAATTACAATTTCAACTGCTACACTACCTCCTGTACAATGCTCTTTCAAGCTCAAAGTTTAAAGGGCTGATTCCCTGCAATGTAATTAACATCAGGAACACACCCTTATCTTTGCAGAGTATTTTCCCCCTGTGTATGGTATGACTAACACCTCTGCCTTCAGCCTCCCAAAGAACATTTCCACCTGTTCTTTCTGAACTTTAGAGACTTCAGGTTCTCCTGAAAGGGCATTTGACACATTTTTTCTAAGTTGTATTAAACCCAGGTAGCACCAAGTCCTCCTCCATTCTAGCAGCTGGTCAGTGTGAGAACATGCATGGCTATATGAGCAGGGTATAAAAAAATACAATTACTAAGACACATAAAAACGATTCCAAGTTTTAACACTTTTGCATGAAAGGACTTCTAACAATGATTTCCAACTTTTTTTAAGCAATACTACAACAGTATTCTCCTTCATCTGTTTTCTCCCCATCCTGTCGTTCCCAGCAGGGTGTCAGAGGCTGTGGTAGTTCTGCACACTAATGCTCCCAACAGCTCAAACCAACTGACCCATGGCCTTCTCTATTCCTGACTAAAGTGTTAAGTGAGGAATTGCTACCACTGTTCAATCAAACAGAGGATGTCACAGCAACTGCCTGGTCATTCAGCTATTTGTTTGCTTGTCCCAGAATATTAAAATGTAGAGCCAGAGCAAAATGCATGTGATGTCCATGGCCTTCTTCCCCTGGGAACCGACACTCATTGCTGGCTGTTTCAGGAATCAACACCCACTGCTGTGATTGATCAAACACCTCCCAACAGCCCAGCCTGACCACCGTGGGGAGGGAGGAGAATGTCACGGCTGCTGCCATGACACAGCAGTCCTTACAAGAGCTGCCTGATGTTGCTCCAGTCCACACACATGGTGGGCACCTTGGTGCTGCAGTGCTCGTGGAACTTGTACCCGCAGGTCTGGCAGCGGAACCCGTTGAGCAGGAACTTCTGGCAGATGTCACAGAAGGCCAACTTGAGGAAGGTCTTCCTGGCCTGCAAAAACAGCCCTGTGAGCCCAGCACAGCCCCTGCCTGGGCCAGGCTGCAGCTGCAGGGCTGGCACACAGCACCCTGTGCCACCTGTCACCAGTGTCCCCACACTGCCCCCACCATGCTCCGGCATAGACTGCCAGGTCGGGGGAAACTGGAAAGCTCAGGGACACCCAGGGCTTTGTTTACAAAAAAGAGAGAGGAAAAAAGTGTTCTGTCAAATGCAAAAGCAATTATTTTGCCCAGTAAGCTGACAGGGCTGAGAACTGTCAAACAGGGGTTTGTGTTTGTTTTTAGTAACACCAAGGAGGTGAATGTAAGGACCACCTCATTATTTCATTAGTCAAAATGTATGTTTATGACTAACCAATATCCCTTGCATGAGAAATTAAATTAAACATTTCAAGGAATTTCTACTTTTTAAAATAGCATCCAACATTTTTTAAAGCCTCTGAAACATGAAAAAAAGGGTAAAATGAACCAAAGGGTTTCTTCTTCCAGAACACACAGAGGAAATACTGAAGTCTGAGCTTCTTCCAGATCCAGAGAAAAATATTTATTTCCTGGTGCCAGTGAGCAGATGAAACTTTTTGTAGTTCTCTAAAAATGTAAAGTAGAAGTAAAGCTACTTTTGGGGTTTGTAAATCAATCCTAACCATTCTAATGGATGTAAATGACAATCCTTTGGGTTTGCCACTTGGAACAATATATTACTGGAAAAAACAACAGAAGGACTAAAATAGGGGAACAGAATTCCTTCTGAGGGAGAAAAAAATAATGGAAGTGTTGGGCATTATCTCTTTGTAAAACAAATAGTTAAAAAAAACCCAGAAAACCCCTAAAACACAAACCCATCTTTTACCTGTTTACTCTGTACTGAATAAATAATCCATTTTTGAGAAGGAATTACAATTTTAAAGCCTCTCATCCCCAGAAACCCACTGTCAGATTCCAAGGCAGCACCAGCTCACAGGCCAGTGCCATGGCCTGCAGATTTAACAGCACCCCTGTACATGCAGCACAAATACCACCAGCCCAGTAAAGCTGCTGAACTTGAACAGCCTTTGCTCACTGATGAGTGAGAGACTGAAAATTATCTCACACTTCTGGATTTTAAAGGCACAGTATCTTAATACAACAGTTACACAAATATGCATTGATATAAAATAAAAATGGCAATCATTTGAGCTTTGAAGAATATGCATAAAGTGAGTTTTCAGAGTGCCTGACACCCAGGAATCCCTCATGAAATAAACACAAATCTGGCATTTCATTGCAAACTGATACTTTGCCAATCTGTGGGGGGAAGGAATCAATCACCACTTCTGTAAATCTCCATGTTCAGAAAGCCTAAAGTTATGTAATGCCCCAAACATTCTCTGAGTATGTGGTTCAACTGACATAATTTTACCTCAAAATACAGCAAAGGAAAAGCTTACAAAGTTGTGTGTAGTGAGTGGAACATGGTCAAGGAAATCCACTTGCAGTTCCTCTCCAATCAGGGAGGCAGCGTCTGTGTTCCAATCCAAACGCACCTTTTTGCTGCAAACCAGAAAACAACATCACTTGGGAGACAGAAAGACCTATCTTGAGTTTTCCTGAGTAAACTCAACACCAATACAAAAAAAAGCATGGCTGATCTCTTACAGGAGTTACATCCCAGTGGCCTTCACTGAGAACATTAAGAGCAACTTTGAGCACACTGTGAGTCACTTCTTTCTCTGCTTATTTTTTAACATTTAAGTCATTTATATATATATGTTATTTGAATTAAGACACCTGGAAGCTTTCATGGAGTCGGAGAAATACCCTTGCAAACAAAACATAAGAAATTATCAATGAGCCCCATGGCAGGAAGTGCTCCTGTGCCCCCAAACAGCCTCAGTTCCACGGAGATGTGACCCACAAATCCCATCCCTGCCTCGCCACTGGGGCTCCAGGGGCATCAAGCCCAAGCCTCATGAGGTGTGAAGTGAAGTGTATTAACCCCATGAGACACCTTCACTCCCTCAGCTCGTAAAACAACCATTTGGTATTTAATAGCAGCATCCCCAGTCCTACCAAACAATAAGGAATATCTGAAGTGAGATTTCAATCAAGCACTGGAAAGCTGCAGAGGAATGCAGAGCCTCAGAACTGAGCACACTGAGTCATTCAGTTCTGTTGGCACTGAAGTTCACCAGTGCAGAGGTGAAATGCACCTCAAGTGTGAAGGCATCACTTCATCCACAGTAGGACAAAACCCTCTGTAAGACCCTAAAAGCACCTGAGTGAACCCCTCCATTTTAAGTATTTTCATTATTTAGCTTTAAAACAAAAATAAAATCATTACTACCCAGGAGGCTGAAGGAGCTGCCCCAGATGGGGGTAAAGAAAGCAACGTGGGGGAGTTCCCAACCCACCTGTGCTTTCTAAAGAAACCAGCCAGAGAGAAGGAAACAGCATTACTCCTGCTATCCCAAACCCAGGATTTTCACACTCTCCAGCTGAGCAGCTTCCCCCTTACCCTTTTGTCTCAGGAAGCCGGAACACAGCACAGCACTCTGGCTGCAGCCCTCTCACTTTGAGTGCCTTCATCAGGCAGTCGTGTAGGGTCATCCCATTGCGCACGTTCACCTGAGACCAGAGGGAGAACATCCAACACACATTTAGTCACTGAGGGCACAGTTTCTTTGGGCTTTCCCAGGGGTGCAAGGCCACTTTTTTCTCATTTTCTTTAGAAATTCCAGTAAAACTGCACAACTGTTTGCTTTGGACAAACAGATAAATAAAAATCACTTGCATGATGTAACAACAAAGTGCTGTGCCTCCCAACTTCACTTGCTGCACATGAGGCCAACCTGTCAGGCCAGCACCTTCCCCTCACATCCCCACCTGTGTGTGCTCCTGCAAAGGGAGTTCTGAGGCCATTTGTAACTTCTCCATTTCTTACAACTATTAAGTTTCTACCAAGTAGGGTTTTATACAAGTAGAAGTAATAAAAATGCAGGCAAAGGGAGTGACCTAAGTATAGAAAAAGGCTTAATTTAGATTTTAGGGAACTTGGTGAAAGACTATTATTAGTATTCTGAGCTCCAAGAAATGGAACAGAAGTGCTCCCTCAAGGAGTTTCACTTCAGCTTTAAGCACCACACTTCACTGTGGGCGTCCAAGTGAGGCAAATGGTGACAGCAGTGACTGCATGTTTTGCTTCATTCAGGCATCACTGTTTGGGTCAGTCAACAGCTGCCCTGTAATGTGAAACATGGATGCAAAGTATGTTGCTTGTGCACCCTGGAAACCCCACAGCACTGAGACAGAGAGACAGGCTCCCAAAACACAGATGTAGCGCTTTCAGAGTGTGTCCTCTGGAGTTTACACAGCAATGGCACCACAGTCACAGCCAGCCCTCTGTGCAGCTGGCACTGCTGGTGCCACACACAGGTGTCAGCAGGGAACAGGAGCACAGACTCACCACCGTGCGCTGTTTGTTGGGCAGGAAAACACGGATGGTGTTGCTGGTTTTGGAAGTGTCGGATATTTTGCCATCGTCGGAGGCTCGGCGCTGGTACCCGAACTGCTGCACGATGGTCGGCGAGATGCAGTTGGGGCCATCAAACACAGAATCCTTGAGCCCAAACCCATTGCTGATGGTCTTCCAGGCGCCTTGAATGTGCTCCATCGGTGCGGCCTGGGGACACAAATGGGAGAGGAGTCAGGGAAAAGACAGGATCCTCTGCTAGGAAGTGGTGCCTTCTCCTCCTGAGACATGAACCTCACTCAGCCTTTTGGAAAGCACCTGAAACTGCATCAACACCTGCCGTGGTCAGCACACCCTCCAACAGGTCACCCACACCCACAAAATGAGCCTGACTGCGGCAGCACCTGAGTGTCCACACCTGGGCACCTGAGTGTCCACACCTGGGCAGGTGGTCAGGAACACACAACAGACTCCCTGGTCAGGAACACACGATCAGCTCCCCTGTCAGGAACACACAGTAAACTGCCCCCACAGGGGCACACACCCCACCAACTGCCCCTAAAGGGCACACACACCACCAACTGCCCCCACAGGGGCACACACCCCACCAACTGCCCCCATTGGGCACACACTCCACCAACTGCCCCCACAGGGGCACACACCCCACCAACTGCCCCCAAAGGGCACACCCCCCACCAACTGCCCCCACAGGGGCACTCACACCACCAACTGCCCCCAAAGGGCACACACCCCACCAACTGCCCCCATTGGGCACACACACCACCAACTGCCCCCAAAGGGCACACACACCACCAACTGCCCCCACAGGGGCACACACCCCACCGACTGCCCCCATTGGGCACACACCCCACCGACTGCCCCCACAGGGGCACACACCCCACCGACTGCCCCCACAGGGGCACACACACCACCGACTGCCCCCACAGGGGCACACACACCACCGACTGCCCCCATTGGGCACACACCCCACCAACTGCCCCCACAGGGGCACACACCCCACCAACTGCCCCCAGTGGGCACACACACCACTGACTGCCCCCACTGGGCACATACACCACCAACTGCCCCCATTGGGCACACACACCACTGACTCCTCTCACTGCAGCTCTGGGAGCAGGAGCAGTTTCCCCTCGTGTTCCTGTAGGGGCCTGAGGGCCCTTCAGGAAGGCAGCAGATGCTGCAGGGCAGACATGGCACACAGGCATTAATCCAGACTGCACTGCTAAGAAAACAGGCCCAACAGGAATTAGAATAAAAAGCATTTATTAAAGACACTCTATTTTTTCACTGATTTGGGGATTTTGGCTTGGTTTTTTGGGTGTTTTTAACCCAATCACAATTTACATAGTATAGAACAGCACAACAAATTCCTTAACCCTCACACACACTACATTCAGTCACACTGCAGCATAAATAAAGGCTGAGGGAATGGGGGTTATCAGCCTGGACAAGGCTCTGGGAACTCCATGGAAACTCCTGTGGCATTCCAGTACCTGAAGGAGACTGGAGGGAAGGTGGAGTCTATTTACAATGGCCTGCAGTGACAGGACAAGGGAAATGACTTCAAACTGTCAGGGAACAGGGTTAGATGGGATATTGGGAAGGAATTCCTCCCTGGGAGGGTGGGCAGGCCCTGGCACAGGTGACCAGAGAAGCTGTGGCTGCCTCATCCCTGGGAGTGGCCAAGACCAGGCTGGATTCCCTTGGAGCACCCTGGGCTGGTGGGAGGTGTCCCTGCCCAGGGCAGGGGTAGCACTGGATGATCCTTAAGGTCCCTTCCAATACAAAACCATTCTGGGATTCCATAAACCTCTCCCAGTGCAAGGACACAAAACCCACCCTGCACACTCCCAAACCAGCACACAGTATTTTTTTAACACACACAGAGAGAAAGATAAAGGTATCACTGTAATTTTTACCCAGCCATCACAAATGCAATGCAGCTTGAACTCCAAATTACATTCCAAATGCATCGTATTCAAAAGTAAGCAAAAACAAAGTCTGTACTTCTTGCCAAACTTCCAAGTAGCAAGATTTACTACCAATCATTGAAAGTGAAATTAAAAAATAACCAGTGAAAAAAGCACAGTAATTTCTTTCCTCCACAGAACTGCATCCCCCTACAGACAGCTGGGAAAGCAACGCTCAGGGCTATGCAGGGCACCTGCACAGCTGTTCCCGTGTCAGCAGGTGATTCCAAAGCCATCCCCTGTGGCTGCACACACCACCTCTGGGAAAGGGGAGCAGAAAGGCATGTTAAAACTGCAAAGTCAAAAAGCAAAGCAGTCAGGACATGCCAAAACTGAGGCCTTCCAAGCAATCCTAATTCCATCCCCTTATGGTCAAGGAAAAAACTGAGAGAGCTACAGAGTTCCCTGAAACCACCAACAGCCTAACTCAGCACAGCACACCCAGCACTCCATTCCTGAACACCCACCATGTGAGGTCCTGCACATCTTCTGTAGCAAATTATGGGAACCCTCCAACTCATTTCCTCATGCTTATGTCAGAGAAAAGACAATGGTGTTTGTTCCAGTTGAAGAACTGAAACAGTGGAATTCTTGGATAAGAGGTTTCCACTGGAGTCAGGTGGAGTCCATTTTAGGATGCCCAAAAGGCTAAACTGAATATCAGAGTGTTTTCCCTCACAGCACAACTCTGAAAAGCCTTAGCTGGATTTGCAGGTACTTATCATTGCTCCAGACCTAAACCCAGGTCTGAGCAGCAGCTACAAAGGAAATGGAACAACAAACTTCCAGAGAAGGTTTGGGTCCTCCAGAGGCCCCCAGACACACCAACTGCAGCAGCAGCAGCAGAGCTGGGGGCTCCCCCCAAGGGGATCCTTGGGTCAGGTCCTGAACATCTCTCACTGACAAGGTGTACAATGACACATCCTGCCACCTTCCCTCCTTGGCATTCCTGCATCAACACCATCAGCTGAGCAGCTCCACTTGTTTAAGGGCTCAAAATGGTTAAATGTCAGTATTTTTGGAAACTCAATACCCAACTGAAATCTAACAGAACTCAGACACTTGGAATTTTTATTTTTTTGAAATCTACAGCACATAAATGACAACAGTCTTATATGTGATGTAAAGAAGGAAAAAATAATAGGAAGACAGACACATTCTGAAACAGGAGAGATAAAACTAAGGAATAAAACCGAGTTCACCACATACAGGCAGCTACAAGGCCACCTACAGTTCATAAGCACTGCCCACTGCCAGGCACCAGAAAGGGGAAACACAAGTTATGAGCAGTTCAACAACTACACAGAGCACGTGGCAGCTGAAGGAGTAACTGGGTAGGTGGCAGCAATAAAAACAGAGGGGAGAAAAAGTGTTAGGGGAGAGGGGAAAGGTGAAACCCAGACAGCTGGTTCTTTTTCCTCCTCTTAACTTACACTCCATGGAACCCCTCGTTTCAGCATCCAGACACCACAAGACAAAGGCAGAGGAGCCCAAAGGGAGAGGCTGAGCTAAGGACCAGCAGGGCAGCCATGACACCTCCCTGGGGACCTGCACTGATGGCACCCCAATGTCACAGCCTTTATGGGCAATATCTTGACATGCCGCCAACATTTCCTGAAAAATTCCAGAGAAAACAGGAAATGACAAGGAACTCAAACTTGTGCTTTGACAGAGGGACATTATTTCAAACCTAAGAAGGTACTTTCCTGCTCTGCAGGTGCTCTGTCCTGAGCATGGAGGTCCCACTGCACTCTGAGACAGCCTGAGGGGAGGACACGGATCCCAGCTCACACCCTGAGTCAGGGGGGATCCCAGCTCACACCCCCCTGGAGCAGGGGGGATCCCAGCTCACACCCTGGAGCAGGGGGGATCCCAGCTCAGCCCCTGGGGCAGGGGGGATCCCACCTCAGCCCCTGGGACAGGGGGAATCCCAGCTCAGACCCCCCCAGAGCCGGGGAGATCCCAGCTCACACCCCAGAGCAGGGGGGATCCCAGCTCAGCCCCTGGAGCAGGGGGGATCCCAGCTCAGCCCCTGGAGCAGGGGGGATCCCAGCTCAGCCCCTGGAGCAGGGGGGATCCCAGCTCAGCCCCTGGAGCAGGGGGGATCCCAGCTCAGCCCCTGGGGCAGGGCGGATCCCACCTCAGCCCCTGGGACAGGGGGGATCCCAGCTCACATNGGGGGATCCCAGCTCAGACCCCCCCAGAGCCGGGGAGATCCCACCTCACACCCTGGGGCAGGGGGGATCCCAGCTCACACCCTGGGGCAGGGTGGATCCCAGCTCACACCCTGGGGCAGGGGGGATCCCACCTCACACCCTGGGGCAGGGGGGATCCCAGCTCACACCCTGGGGCAGGGGACATCCCCTGGAGGACGCACAAACCTGCCAGTGGCCTGAGGGTGGAGGGGCAGGGGAGATGACAGGGAAGTTTAGCAGATGTTCCCACGGGGATGCACAGGGAATCCCTGATGGGAAGCTGCTCAGCCTGCCCCTGCCATCCACAGTAAAGTGGAGCCTGCTCTCAAACAGCACTGGTGACCTGTGCCCTGCTGAGCTCCAGCAGCTCAGAACATCCCTCCTGAGAGGGCCAGGAGGCTCCAGGGCCTCACAGGCACCTCCTCACCTGGCCAAGCACAGCCTGCCTGGGAACACCTCAGCTCTGACAGTGCTCATCTTCACTTCTCCAACCTCATTCCAAATCAGTATCATGGAAGAACAGACAGTCACAAAAGCTGCTTCTTGGGAAGCAGTTTAGAAATGAATTACACCTTTTCCCTGCCCTCTGGCAGAGAGAAAGGTTAAAAATTGTATGGATAGACACAAACCCATTCACCTGGACAGCAGCTCACTGTACACACAGGAACAGGTAAGAGGAGCAGCATGGCCAGCTCTGCACTGACTGAAAAATAACATGTGACAACACAACCCAATGTTGCACACACTGAACACTGGACCAGGCACAGCAGCAGAACACAACAGTCTGTCACAGGACACAGGCTGGAGTCCTTCCCTCAGCAGGTACTTCATGTGCAGAGCACAGCCCACCCTTCAGAGTCCTGTGCTCTGTGCCCTGGCATCGACCTGTGCATTTATTTTGGGTGTTCTCATCCAGCAGCCATTGATTAAAGGCATTTTTACTGAAACTACATTAATTTACTCCAACTCCCCCAAGATCCACAGCAACTCCCTGCAGTGAAAGTTGTATGATGTGTTTCAGAGAGAAACTTCATTTTTGACAACGATGTCCTTATAAACGTATTATTCTTAGTTTGTCCATTCCAGAAAAACCACCTTCCCTTCCTTTAAATGAGATACCATTGTGTTTCTCCAACACCATCATTACCAGACACTGGATTTATGCTTAGGCCATCTCAAACAATCCACTGCCACCTGAATGTTTTCATGCATCTTTCTAAAAATTTTCCTTTAAAATAGCTTTTCAGTTTCATCAGGATGACTTCAAACAGCCTGTCCACAACTGAAAAACTACACCTGCAGCACTCAAAGATGCTTTAAGACACTGAAGGGTATCAGACTTGTTGTGGATCCAGGACTGCAGGGGGCTGATACTCGTTGGTTTCATATCCAAGGTTCAGTCTGAGGAGAAAAATGATGTCATCTATTGCCCCAAGTCCCACAGGAATACTGCACACTGTGACCAAGATGGCACTTTTCATGAGACCAGACTGTAATCATTAATTATTTGAAGGAGCACTAAAACCACAGGCACAGAACGGCCACGGAATGTGCACGTCTGACAGGACAAATTCCTGGAGATCAGTCACTCATCCCACTCAGTGCACTCCTCAGTCCCTCAAATTCAAAAGGCACTTTCAGTCACTTGAACATTTTCCATTACTGGGGAAAAGTGTTTAGTCTGAACTGTTGAGAATTTCAGTCTCCCTCCCTAAGAAATGCCAAAACTTTAAAGGTCACAGGACACAGAGCTAAACTCCTCTTTTAGGTACCCTGCCCTTTCTTTTTTTTCCTGAAACAAACACCAAAATCTGTCAGAAAAACGTAAAAGCAGTTCCCCAACACACACGTTTTTATCCACACAGTAACAGTCACATTCAGGTTTAGTGAAATACCCCTACAAAGCCAATCACAGAGCAAGGCCCTGGGGTTTCAAACCCAACACTTTTGTTAGTAAATATAAGCCTGAGGAGTTGCTTATATGAAAACACACAAAACGATCACAACACATTTAACTGTGGCCTTTCCTCCTCCATCTGGTGCTTATTGATTGATTTAACACTGCTGGGGTGCCCAGCTGTCTGGGGCAGAGACAGAAACCCACACCAGCCACACACCTACCCTGACATACAGCACTTTTTAGGTGGCTTTTCAGAGCACTGGAAGACAAACATTCCTGTATGAATTAATAAAGCTGTGATCCATGCAAACACAAATGCAGGGCATCAGTCTGGGGCAGCTGAACAGCCCAAGCAAATCTTTCCTACGTTAATTACAGGGTTGGTGTTTTTCCTTTGCGTGTCCCTCACTGGGAGAGGTGGATGCCAAAACCCAAACTCCTCCCCAGCACAACCGACAGAAATTAAAAATTAACAGGAGGAAATGTCAGTGTTCAGGGAAAAAAACAGAACAAAACCAACTGATACTGAAACACATCATTTCGGCCTCAGCTGTTCTGATCTTGGAAGTGTTTCTCTCATCTTTCCCTTTTCTCACAACTATTCCCTTCTCAGTCACCACTTCAGCCATTCTGTTGTCAGTGTAACTCTGAAGTATTTAGGGATAAAAATAGCCCTGGTCTTGCAGCAATTGTGCTCTACAGTAGGGAGGGCACAAGCAACACAACTCTCAGCCTGACGTGCCTGATTTACAAGATAATGCCTTTTTAAATTTAAAATAACTGTCAGAGTGAAGCTCTGGCTCTCAAGCACAACCCAACCCAACCCTGGCTGTGCTTTGGGCTCTGCCCTGTGGGATCTGTCACCCAAACCATGTGCACCTTTGGCCTCCCTGTGCCTGCTCTCCCTGCTCATTAAACAGCTCCAAACACTCTTCCCAGGCATTTTTCAGGTTTGGTTTATCCTTTCCACACAAATTATTCCCATTCCAGTCACCCATTTCTTACCATACATCGTTTGTATGGTGGTCAAACGCAGAGCTCTGAGTTTCCCTCAAACCTGAATTCCTGCATTAGAGAACCAGGAGCACTAAAAGAGGGATAGAGAATACAAATCCTCCCCTTTCCCAAAGCAAAAAAGAAAAATGCAACAGAATGCATCAGAAGAATGCAATCAGAAGAATGCAATCAGAATGTTTTTAAACTGTAGTCAAGTAGAGCTGTTGAGACTACAGAGACTGACAGAGAGGTTCATAAAATTGCTACAGAAACACCAGTAAAAGGAAAAAGCAGGCAAGGAAAGTACACAACGTTGCACATGCATTTCGTACCAGTTCTGCAAGCACCAGAACTGTGTCATGGAGTAAAACCTCCACTTTTGGTTTAGTATAATGTTTTTTCACTTTTTTTATCTAATGTGCCCTTAACATGCAGACTATTAATGCTGAAGTGATATGCAAAACAAAAAACATTCTCCTTTTTTAACCTGGCAGATTCAAACACATTGCCAGAAACAAAGAACATCCTGAACGCTGCTTTGCTACATCTGACTGTGTCAGAATCACATCATGTGACACTTGGACTTCTGGTTTCTTTTAAATCCTTCCCAAGGGAACTCTGCACAGACAGGTTTGCAGACCAGGCAGGAGCAGGCAGGAGTGGGGCTGTGAGAGTTTTGTCTTTACACAGACAGGCCACTGGCCAAGCCTTTCCTGCCCCAGGTCCCTCAGTCAGGTGCACACACGGCCCCAACCACGTGCCCATTTGCATTCTGCACCTGCTCAGGCTCCAACTGTGGCAGGGCTGGAAGGCCCAGCCTGTGTCTGCAGCCGCCTGGAACTCGGCCACTCTCCAGCAAGGATGGCAGAGCCACTCAAATGTCAGCACTGCACCAAATGCCCTTCCCACACGAGTTCCCAAGGGTGAAACAAACAGTGACTGAGAACCTCAGCACAGAGAATTCCTGGCTCTGCTCTCCTTCAGCTGCGTGCGGTGACTGAGGCACCACGGCTGGGAACACACCAGCCCTCACACCAACCCCGGCCCTGCTGGAAGCACGGCCTGGGAATGCAGAGAGGCTGCTGGAGCTGCAGCCCCCCTGAGCTGTGAGCTGTGCAGTGCCCTGGGGGGTCTATCAGAGGCTGCTGGAGCCCCAATCACCCCCCTGAGCTGTGCAGTGCCCTGGGGGGTGTATCAGAGGCTGCTGGAGCCCCAGGCACCCCTCAGTGCCCCGGGTGGTGCTGGCACTGGCACTGCCCCTGCAGAGCCTCAGCCAGGCCTGACTCCTCTGCACAGCCAGCAAGGCGGGCAGGGGGGCAGCCCCTCCAGGGCAGCTGCTTTAGGCCAATACAGAGTTTATACAATGTGGGCCAGAACCAGCCGTGCCACGTGGGGGGCAGCAGTGGCATCCCAACAGCCTGGGCACAGAAACAGGGTACAGATGATGGGAGAACATGGCAGAGGGGCAAGGAGACCAAGAGAAACCTTTCTGAGAAGATAAAACAAATTACCCTCCCTTACATTTTATAATGCAGTGCACCTGGGAAAAATTGAACATATCTTTCTGCAGCAAGAACTGAATCTAACATGGTAACTGCTGGAGTGTTTTAGCTACAAACTGCAAGGACAGCTCTAATAACTTTATTTTATTGGTTTCTATGCACCAGTATTTGCAAAGAAACCTGCATAAAATGGCAAATAAAAACTGAATGTACCTAAAAAATAAAGACTGTATACAAGCAAACCTGCTCAGACTATGTCAAATATTTACTAAATTACTGAGTCCTGAGAGCCTTCAAAAAATTCTGCTCCATTTTAACTCCATCTTACATTATCTTACTAAACACATCCAAGAAATTACAGCTCTGGTTTGGGTGGGTTTTTGTTTATTTAACACAGTGCCATAACAGACTTTTTGTTTCAGAGCCAGGGTTCTAAGATAATGTCACAGACATGATTTACATCAGGTCTGGATTGCTCCCCACAGACCTGCAGCTGTGTGGAAAGGCAATCTGGAGAAGACAGGCAAATATCAAGGTCTAAAGATCTAACTAAGGGCTTTTCCCCTGCAAAATAAACATCCATGGAGACTGACTGCAGTAAGAGCTGAGTCAAACACACACCTCTGATAAAGCAAACACTGAAACAACTGTAGGTGCCCTATCCATTTGGGGGAATTTTTCAAAAAGCAAAAAGGGAGTTTTAGCAGCAATGCAGGAACACAAGCACAGAGTTTGGCTGAGCAGTCTCCTTTCTCCCAGTGTAGTAGTTTTGGCTCTAGTCAGCACAGGTCCCCATTTAGGCCTCAGTTTTCAGCAGGCCTCAAAGGACGTGACGCAGATTAGAGGGGACAGGTATCATCTGACTTAAGCAGCCAAAGAGGTATTTCATATCATCTGACACCATTAGGAAGCGTCGAGGAGTATAACAAGCCGGGGGGGAGGAGTTTCTGCCTTTTCGGTCCATGTTTGGGACCAGGAGGGTTCCTACTCCCTGACTGCTGATATCAGGCCCTGCTGCTGCTGGTCTGCGTGGCTGTTTACCTGGGGAAGTGAGCATATTCCTGTTAATTCCTTTTTCCCTCTTGCTGGGAGGTTTCCTTTGAGGAGGAGGTTTGGTTGGTTCAGAATTCTGCTTGTTAGCTGGGGCGACCTCGGTGAGCCTGTTGTTGTTTCCTGTCACTATGTGCTATTTCATAGTTGGTGTTAAGCTTTCCACTTCTCTATGTAAATATAAGAACTTCACCATGTCCAAAGCCTCATTTCTGGTTTTTCCCCTCACTCTCCTTCTCTGGGAGTGGACCTTTTGACTGGGTACCAGGCAGTTGGCATTTTGCCAGCTTAAACTATAACACCCAGGAAAGGTCCAGGCAGCTCAGAATAAATCATGGGGCAGGGTAAGGAGGCAGGGAAGGACAAGAGGAGAAAGTTACTCATACCTTTAGTTTTCCTTTAAGAGAATGAAGTCCTATGACAAAAGGATGAAGCACATCATCTGTGGAAGGCAACACAGAAACAGAACATATTTACTGTTTCAGTATAAAACTTATACACGTGCACTCCATGACAAATGAGTAGCAAAAAACATATTTTGTGAATTGCATCACTGACAGAGTTAAATTATCATCCCTCTTATGTCAGAGTTCCCAGGGCCTCCCAGTATTTCACACCCTTTCAGTGCAGTGAGGCACAGTGCACCAGGCCAGCCTGCACCACAGCCAAGGCCACCCAGTCCAACAGTGTCATTCCTACTGAAGAACATTAAAAATCTTCCACAGCTAAAAACCACCTACAGTACAAATTAGGTTGAAACCTTTTTTCTCACACATCAGTTCTTCATTTCTACCCAAACACCTCGGTGACTCACAGATGTTGACAAACCTTGGATACAAAACAAACAAACAGCAATAAAGGAGCTAAACCTCTGCAGGCTCTCTCTGTGTTTCATGTGCACTCACCGCAGGAGCAGCCCCAGCTTTCTACATCTGCCTTTGTATGAAATAAAACAAAGCACCCATAACAAAGGAAAAAAGAAAAATCAAGAAGAGAGCTTTTTACTGTGAGCTCGCTTTTGGTTAGAAGTATCCTCTCTTCTGGAAAGGGCAGGTGGGAAAAAAAATTAAAATGAACAAACAAAAAAAAGCTGCAATGATTTTACCCAAGACAGCAAACTCCCAAAGATTAATAGAAAGCAGAAGGATGCTCTGGGACCCCCACCCTGAGCCACTTGGTCCTTTCAGATTAAACACCTGCAGTCTGAGCTGTGCCTTCCCCTGCTCACCACCCAGCACAGCTCCCTCCAGCATTCTGGAATGTGACATACGAAACACTGTGCATGTGCTTTCCAACATGGGAAAAGATAAGCAGGGAGAGTGCAGGAAAAGGAGGAGGGAATTCTGCCTTCTGCACACCAGGGGACAAGCTGAGATCTTTAGCTGTGACCCAGCACAGCAGAGGACAAGGAATCCAACCAGCATGGCAGATAATGCTGCATGGAAAAGAGGGTAACAAACTGATGGGGAAGAGCAGAGACTTTGTAGAACATAAAGTCAAAGCACTTTTATTGTAAAATCAGCCAGAAGAAAAAAGACTCTCACACAGAACTCAAGAAGGCACAGCATAAAACCAGTGATGGGTTAAGGCAGCAGCAGGTACAGCATTTCTACCTGCAACCAAAGCAATTACTGTAAGGGAGCAAAAATTACATGTTTCTCCTGACAGATAAGACACATGACAAAAAAATCAGTAAGAACACTTGTTAACAGCACAAGGAAGGTTTAAGTGAAAGAGGTGCCAAAAACACCAGCTGTTTTTGCAGATGTGAGACTCAATTAAAGCTGAGGTGTAGAATTGTTCAGCAAAGACAATGGCAAAGCCGAGGGAGCAGAACCCCACTCTGAGGGGAGGAAGTTTGGCTCCCTGCAGGATTTCCACCCAGATGTCTGTGGAGCAGGAGGGGCAGCAGGGGAAGCAGCTGCCCTGGGGGGGCAGTGCCCAACCCACCCCACTGTCCCTGACCCCACCACAGTGCCAACCACAGCCCTGAAACGTCCTGCCACAGACACACCCCCAGGACACGGCCAGCCCCAACACCGGCCTGGGGGCTGTGCCGCAGTGTGACAGTCACCTCTCGAACAGGTGCTTGTGGTGGGTACAGAGAGCTGGGCAGCAGCCTGTGCAGTGTGTGTGTATGTAATGTACGGAACATCTGCATGGGACACCTCTGCAGCCCAGCCCAGGGTCACACTGTCACCTCACCCCTGTCACCTCACTGCTGTCACACTGTCACCTCACTCCTGTCACCTCGTCACCTCACCTCTGTCACAGTGTCACCTCACCCCTGTCACCTCACTGCTGTCACACTGTCACCTCACTCCTGTCACCTCACCCCTGTCACACTGTCACCTCACTGCTGTCACACTGTCACCTCACCCCTGTCACCTCACCCCTGTCACACTGTCACCTCACCCCTGTCACACTGTCACCTCACCCCTGTCACATTGTCACCTCACTCCTGTCACACTGTCACCTCACTGCTGTCACACTGTCACCTCACCCCTGTCACCTCACCCCTGTCACACTGTCACCTCACCCCTGTCACACTGTCACCTCACCCCTGTCACCTCACCCCTGTCACACTGTCACCTCACTCTTGCTGTTTCCTCCACTGTTCACTACAAATACTTCGGTTAACACAGCACTTTGTCACTGGCAGTGCTGAAAATTCATTCCCAGAAAAAACCATTAATTTCCTACTGTGTGAAGGAACTTAAAAATTGATCCAGATCACCCAGGCCTTTCAGCAGCTCTGCCAAACCCTCCTACAACTCTTGTTCCTGGGCTACACTCAATCCCCACCTTTAAAAACCACATTGCCCATTTCAAGTCTCCACATGAGAAACTGAGAAAGACAAAACAACCAATCTGCAAAAGAACCAAAGATGTAAAACACCACCCTCTCTGCCAGACAAAAAATATGCAAGTTTTTGCAGTTACAGTGGCAGCACTATTTGTGGTGACACAAGAAAAAATATTTTCAATGTAAAACAATTATAGTCTTAGTCTGTCCAACAGTTTTACCGAAAATTTTCTTCAGAGCATTTCAGCAAAACAAAATCATTGCAGGTACTGTCCTGTAATTCAACATCACAAGGGCAGATCTTACTGGAATAGGTAAAAATAGCACTAGTGAACATGCCAAAGGACAGTCTTTCCACTGCAGGGCCAGTGCTGAGATTGCAACATCAGCTGGCTCTCTTTTTATAACCTCCTGATTGCCAGTGAACAGTTACACAGTCACTCAGAAGGGTTGAGAAAGCTCAGAGCAAGCCCTGGCCCTGTCCTGGAGCTGCAATCACTGCCCTGTGCCTCTGACACAGCCCCTGGTGCAGCACGTTGTGAGTGGCTGTGCCAGCTTTGTTGTACCTGCCCCAGAGTGCCCAGCACAGGTGGGGACGGAACGCAGGGCAGGGTTTGGCTTTGTCACATGTCACATCAAACTGGGGCCTGGCACACTCTGCTGCTGCTTTGAGCTGTTCAGTCTGCTCCACTCTGACAGCCACACAGGAGCCAGCCAGCCAGTCAGTCAGCCAGTCAACCAGCCCATCCATTCATCCATTCATCCATCTATCCAGCCATCCATCCCAGCCAGCCAATCCATCCCATCCCATCCCATCCTTCCCATCCATCCCTCCCTCCCATCCCATCCCTCCATCCATCCCACCCCATCCATCCTATCCCATCCCATCCCATCCCATCCATCCATCCCATCCTCCCCAGAGCTGCCCTGCCCAGGCTGCAAACTCCAGGCACCACCCACTCCCAGCACCTGCATCCATGCGGGTTCCTCCCTGTCTCCACACAGAATAACAACTATCCCAACAGGAACATTTCCACTGGTGATCAAACCAGGACAGAAATGTTGTGTCACTGGCAGATTCACACCCCACAAAGGGCGGTCCCGTGGTGTAAAGGAGAGCACTCTGGACTCTGAATCCCAAGGACCTGAGTTCCAGTCTCAGTGGGACCGTCCCCTGGCAGTTCAACCCCTCCCTGCCATCCCATCCCGTCAGATCTGGGATGCTCAGCAGGGTCAGCCCGCTCAGTACCGGGGGCTGGGACAGTCCCGAGGACTTCCCTGTCACTGTCCAAGCTCACTGGGCCATGGCAGATGGACCTCAGGACTGAAAGGGTGGGGCCAGTTCTGCTCACGCTGTGCCTCACCTGAACAATCCCCTGCGCAGGCTGGAAGGGCTCAGCCACGTGGGGAGAGAGAGCCCTGCCCAAAGCTGCGTTCCCAAGTCTGGCCATACAGACACGGACAGGCCCCGCAGCCCCAGCCAGACTGCCAGTGACCCAAATCCCTCAGCTCTCTAACCAGGCTCCAGGGAAGGCAATGCCCTGCCCTGCCCTCTCCAACACCACCAACAGGCCCGTGCCTGCCCCAGCCCAGGGATGGGGCTGACTGGACACAGCTCTCCGAACTCACTGGACACTGAGACAGGGAGGGAGCAGCCATAACAAGGCAGGGTGTCCCTTTGCTCGCACAGGTGCTCTGACACTGCTCTCCTTCAGTCTAAGAACAACTGAATTAGCATCAACATATTCAACTCCCCTCAGACCTGAAGTGCTGGAATAACCAAGAGATGTTTGTTATTTGCACACAGTGGCCCCAGCACTGTGTGGCTCTGCAAAGAACACATACAGGTCTCATGCAAAACCAAAAGTAGAGAGTTTAGACACTTTTGCCACATTTCACATGGGAGTTTGACCATACAGGTTTTACAAAAAAAATACATTCAATTAGAACAGAAATACATAAATAAAGAATATTTTAAAAATAAATAAAAATTTAAAAGTATTTCATTGAGGTTTGTGCAACAGATCAGATCTGAAGGAATTAAAATTCTATCTGAAATTACTGAAATAGGGAAAACATTAACCCAACAGTAGTCTTGGATTTAACTTAGCAGTTTCTAGACTAAAGTTTAAAAACACTCAGCTGCTATTTATCAAAATACATCCTTTCAGCTAAAAGCTGGAGAGGTGATTACAGGTTCTCTCATCTCCACATTAAGTGGAATTAAAATCCACTTTATTTTTATTTCTACAACAAACTTTTTAATTATTGTCCTTTCTATGAAAATCACTTGAGAATAACATAACTAGCATTTTTTGGGTAGTAATAAATGAGGATTTTCTTCTTAAATTAAAATATGAACAACTAGTATTTCTTCCTCACAGCAACATTTCCACCAGTGAAGCCTCCAGTCCAGTGGTCCTCCTACCTTTGCTGTGTTACTGTGCAGGACTGTCCCTCTGTATTCCCACATCTCTGTAACAATCCATGCAAACAGAGGGCACAGGTGCCTTCACCTGCCTCATTGCACTCCTGCAGTTTCACCAAGAAACCTACATAAAATCTCACATGTAGTCTCTTCTGTACAGAGAAGATCAGAATAAAGCAAAAATAATTGTAATTTGCTCATCTCTTCCACAGGCAGCAAGTGAACAGAGAGCAGCACCTTTTGTGGTGTGCTCATAGACTGAACAGACCACTGGAAATGCTGGAAGTATGGCCAGACTTTGAGCAAACACTCTGAAATGATTGAGACTAGAACAACAAAGTGGAATATCCAAAAATGAGCACAATTTACTAACACAGCTGACAGTGAGATGCACTGGGAGCAATGACTGGCAAAATAAAAGACATTACAGAAAAAGACATATTCCTCCTATGTTAAAAATTAATGTATAGAATCACAGAATACCCTGGGTTGGAAGGGACCCAGACCTTACATGTTTTCCCTCTATTTTAAGGTATTAGAGACATATTTCATCTAGTTGTGCACAGCCCTGCACCTCCCTCTTGCTAAACCCTCACTTGGTGTTCCTAAAACCCTCAGAACTCCAGCTTGTTCTACAGGGAAAATATTTCTGTAACAGAAAACTCTAATGGGGGCTCTGAGCCATTTTTTAAAGCCCGAGCCTCTGAGGCAGCTTTAATTAATCTGGTTAACCCCAGTCCACACCCAGCTGCAAGTTAGTGAAGCACCTCCCTCTGCTTGAGAACTAAAAATACACCGCGGCTCAGCTGCTGTTCCCGGTGATACTCCGCGTTTCCATCGGAATGCCCCGGTAATCACCGCCCCTTCGGCAGCTGCTGGTCAAACTGGAGCGCTGCAGGGGCAAACCAACAGCAGGGAACGCTGCAGTGCGAAAGGAAGGGATGCGGCGGCCAGAGGAACAGGCAGCGCTCGGGTATCAGCTCGGCATGTGCGGAGCGGCACCGACACCGCGCAAAGCAACACGAGCGGGGCTCGGAGCAGCTGCAGGGAGAGGTCCGGTCCGCAGAGCGCTCAGACAGGGCAGAGAAAGCATGGCAGGTCACTGGCACACTCCCCACATGCACAGCCTACCTGCAAGGCAATGCTGAAACTCCTATGCCTGAAGTTAAGCCCAGTGAGTTTTGAAGTAACCGGGCCCTGCTGCTGCTGCGTGTCTGCAGGCGGGATGTGCCTGTGGAGCGGGCACGGGAGTGACAGTGTGTCTGTGTGCGTGTGTGCGCGTCTGTGTGTGCGCGTCTGTGTGTGCGCGTGTCCGTGCGCGTCTGTCTGTGTGTGCGTGTCCGTCTGTGTGTGCGTGTCCGTGCGCGTCTGTCTGTGTGTGCGCGTCTG
>VWZD01000870.1:173061-183851 GCA_013396695.1 Sakesphorus luctuosus | reverse complement strand
CGCGGCGCCGGGGGCCGAGCCCGGGGCGGCGCCGCGGAGGAAGGGGGGGGCACAGAGAGAGGAGCACGGCGAGCTGCCCGCCCTCCCGCTCCGTACCTGCGTGCTGGTCCGTGCCCCGGTCGGTGCCCCCGCTCCGGTCCGTGCCCGGCCGGGCCGCGCCGCTCACAGAAAATGGCGGCCCCGCGCCCAGCAGACATTTATGCCCGCCCCGCGCCCGCTCGGCGCTCCACACGCCGCCCTGCGCAGCCCGCCCCGCCCCGCCCCGTCCGCCTGGCGGGGAGCGCCGAGCGGCCGATCGGGCCTGCCGCCATTTGGTAGCGACAGAGGCGCTGAGGGAACGGCGGAGCCAGGGGAACCGAGAGGGAACTCGGGGGGGAACCGGGGGGATCCCGGGGCTTCCCGAGCCCGTCCTGCCACCGCCGCGCCTCCAGCCGCCCCGGCGACCGGCCTGGCGCGGGCGGGGGCGGCAGAACTGCCTCCCCTCAGAGCGGCCTCCCCTCAGGCCCCCCCGCCCTCAGCCGAGCCCCTTCCTCCGCAGGGGGACAGTTAATTAGTTAATTACCCAAGCGGGCAGCCCCGCGGGGCACCCTGGCCCGTCCTACCTGAGCGGAGCGGAGCTCGGTGTGAAGGGCAGAGCAGCGATCCCCAAGGGGCGGTACGAGCTCAGGGGTGGGGTGTGAGCCCGGGCAAGGTATCTGAGGAGAAATTAAAAAAAAAAATAAATAAAAAAGAAGAATAGCGTGCAAGCTGTTCTGGAGGAGACGGGGAACAGCTGTCCGCAGCGATCCGTGTGGAGCCCAGCACGGCTCCCTGGAAAAGGTGGATCCCAGAGGGCTGTGAGTGGCTGCCTGGGCTCGCTCAGCTCAGCTCTGGAAACCTCCAGGGCTGCTCATCTAATGGCAAACAGGCCATTTATCACCCCAAACAGCTGCTGGGACAGCCCCTGCAAAGCAGGGCAGCTCTCCTGCCTCTGTTTGCACTCACAGGCAGGGAAGTTACGTTAATTGTCAATTAAATAAGCGTTTCTCTAAAAAGAGCCTCCAGCAAATCTCTCTCACCCTTATTTGGGATTTCTCTGCAGAAGGTTTATCCTGATATAAACCAAGCCTCGAGTTCAGCTGAGGCACAGCGAGGGCAGGCAAAGGGCAGCACTGCTGGGTTCTCCTGAGCACCAGATAAACCCAAACCAACCCAAACCACGGAGAGTCTGCAGGTTCTGGTGCCCTCCAGGAGGAGCTGTGGCTGCCCAGGAACAGGAGGCTGGAATGGGGGACACTCCAGCAGCGTCCATGTCCTTGGAATTCTGGGATTCACAGATGTGCTGAAAGTCACCCCTGAGTCCAGTGCAATAAAGCCTTAAACTCAGAGGATATTGATAAAGTAAATATTTATGCTTCTTGGAGCACTGTTACAAGACAGACCATATGGAGAGTCCAGCCTTTCTTTTTAAAAAGAGCTTTTTATTTTCCTCCTCCCTCTGCCACGGGCTCAGACCTACCAAAAAACCCCAAAAAATCAACCCCAGCCCAAGACTGGCTACCAAGGACTAACCATGGCCATGGAATGGGGGAGAGAATGGTGCAGAGTTTAGCAAAATATACCAAAGGATCTTAAAATGTTGTAATGTAAAATATAAGTCCCTGCCATGAGGAGCTTAAAAAGGAGGAGGGAAAGGAAGGAGGAATATCCAGGAAAAGGTGGGTTTGACAAAGACCTTTCGTGAAGTTTTAAACTTCTTTTCAAAGAGTGGAAGGCTCGTGGAACAAATAAACACAGACCTGGAGGAAAGGAGCCAAATTTCAGAGATTAAACAATGTGGCACATGCAACAAAATACAAGAATTACAAGAAATAAAAAGAAAAGCAACCAAGGAAACAGAGCAAAGGAACCGAAACATTCCAGCACTAAAGGGAAAGGGAAACAAAAACTGAACAGACTTTCCAAAATACACTGAAAATTATCAACGTTCTTCCTGGGGCTGAGCTGGTTTGTGCTTGTGGTTGGATGTCCAGTGTGTGGGTGTCCAGGTGTTGGACTGTCATTTCTCCTGGCATATAATCAGATCTTACACTTGCACCACCTGAAGTGTTTTCCACCTCCTTAAAGAGTGGCCAGAAGGAGAATGGAACCAGTGAGGGCTGGGCAGGGCTGAGTGAGGGACACCCATCACTGTCTTGGGATATTGGGCCAATCTGCCCAATGGCTGCAGCCTGGGAATTCATTCCTCTCCTCCAGGGATCTCACACAGTCAGAGCCTTCTCAGCTTCCCAGACAGTGAAAAATGGGAGGGGTGGTCCTGGAGAAGAGGGAATAGTGAGGGCTAAAAGGGAGCGTGTCAGAGTTACACCTCTCAGAGTTTGCTGTGTGCAGCATTCCTGCAGTCCCAGCCTGTTCAACTCCATCATGGGGGGCTTCTCAGAAAGCATAAAAGGGATTAAGTGGCATCATAGAACGTTAATTGCATCCTTAGTGCACAGAATGACAGTCATAGAATGGATTGGGTTGGAAAAGACCTCCGAGATCATCAAGTCCAACCCTTGGGCCAACTCCAGTCCCTTTACCAGATCATGGCACTCAGTGCCACGGCCAAGCTCACTTGAAAAACCTCCAGGGATGGGGAATCCACCCCCTCTCTGGGCAGCCCATTCCAATGCCTGAGCACTCTCTCTGCAAAGAATTTCTTTCTGCTCTCCAACTTCAATTTCCCCTGGCAGAGCTTGAGCCCCCCGTGCCCCCTTGTCCTATTGCTGAGTGCCTGGGAGAAGAGACCAACCCCCACCTGGCCACAACTTCCCTTCAGGCACTTCCAGACAGTGCTGAGGTCACCTCTCAGCCTCCTCTTCTCCAGCACAAACACCCCCAGCTCCCTCAGCCTCTCCCCACAGCACTTGTGCTCCACTCCCTTCTCCAGCCTCGTTGCTCTTCTCTGGCCCCGCTCCAGCCCCTCAATCTCTTGCCTCAACTCAGGGGCCCAGAACTCAACACAACACTCAAGGTGTGGCCTCCCCAAGGCAGAGTCCAGGGGAAGGCTCACTGCCCTGGGCCTGCTGGCCATGCTACTTTGGATCCAGGCCAGGAGCCCATTGGCCTTCTTGGCCACCTGGGCACACATGAAATACCTGTGAGCCTCAGCAGAATGAGTAGCAAGAATTAGGAGTGGAATGCTGGCTGGGAAAGAGAAGTGTCCATGCACACTTTGTTATGGAATTTCGGGGTCAGATCTCACTCCCTGAATCCTCAAACCAAGGATTGCCACAGACAAGCTGCCTTTTCACCCCAGGGTTCTTCAGTTTGAGCCCCAGGCAAAAAGCATTGTCTTGAGTAGCATGTTTAGGTTTATGCTACAACTCATGCTCTTATTGTCTCGTAAGATTTGGTTTTTAGTAAGAGAACACTGCTTAGAAAAAAATTGAGATACAAAGAAGTCCCGTGTACAGAGGCCATAGAAAGTGGCCTTGAGCACACAGGCATTGGCAACCTGGAGGAATCTTTGTTTGTTATGATGATGCATAAACTATTTATATTTTATCATTCAGCTGAAAGACTTTATTGTTTCCCCATGTCACTAAAGTGTTCAAAGAAGAGGGGTGGAAATATAATTTATAGTTTGGGTTTTTTCATGCTTTGGGAATTCAAATTGCATAAATTACAAGAGGACATATAAAGCTGTTAACAATGCAGTGAACTTGTTTTGCTGGAATGAAACCATAGCACAGTCTGTCCACAGTAATTATTTTTGCTGCTTTGTCCTGAGCAAATGCTCAAGTTTTTATTCTATCCATATCCAGCTCAAAGTGGTTGCTGTTGGGCTGGGACACGCCGTTCCCACTATGTCCAGCACCAATTCAGCCAAACAGGGAAGCCAAATCCGGGGAGTCTTTCTCTTCCTTATGCAAATAACCCCTGACTTCCCGTGGGCACAACACAGCAGTCATCTCCTTCCACACACTGCAGTCCTTATCACCACTCAGAGACTCACTTGTGTGACTTCCCCACTTCCCTGGAAAGGCTGGATGCTGGAAGCAGGTCCATCCAAGCAATTCCCACCCTCCGGAAGCTGAGGAGGAGCCCCCAGGCTGTGGGACAGGGTGTGCAGCCCTGGGATCTCCGACCCCTGGGGATCCTTCAGCTGGGCTGAGGTCAGCCATGTGCTCCAGGATACACTCTGGAATACACCCCTCAGGGACTGATGCAGGAAGCAGTAACAGTGGATATGGTTTTGAATCATTTTGTCTGTTCCCTTCCAGTGTCAGGCCCATGGGGTGCTTTGGGGCAGTTCCCAAGGGCTGTTGGGCAGCCCCTCCTGTTGTGTCACCCCCTGGGGACACACACACACAGCCCCAGCTGAGGACACTGGGCCATGGTGGCCTCCACAAGGCTGCAAACCAGTCTGGCCTCATCTGGTCACTGCTTCATTCTGTATCCAAATTGAACAGAGTATTTCCATTTTTTCCTTTCTTCCTTTTCACTGCTGTCATTTAAGGAACATTTAAGCACGGGGGGCTCAAGCTCTGCCAGAGGAAATTGAAGTTGAATATCAGAAAAAACTTCTTTGCAGAGAGAGTGCTCAGGCATTGGAATGGGCTGCCCAGAGAGGGGGTGGATTCCCCATCCCTGGAGGTTTTTAACCTGAGCTTGGCCATGGCACTGAGTGCCATGATCTGGTAAAGGGACTGGAGTTGGCCCAAGGGTTGGACTTGATGATCTCGGAGGTCTTTTCCAACCCAATCCATTCTATGATTCTGTGGTTATCTAAAAAACTTACACTATTCCATAGAGTAATATCATCAATTGCATATTCCTCCAGAATTTCTTCCATCTCTAATACCATAATCTGTTAGGTTCATGCTCATTTGGTTCACGAGTGTCTTTCTATAAAATGAATAAAAATGTTGGATGAAAACATCAGTTACGTGGCTTTTCAATACCAGTTTGTGTGGAAACACTTCAGAGTAAAATTGAAACAGCTTTTCATTAAGCCTTGTAGTAATTAAGTTACTGTCAGAGTGCAGCTCTGTGAGCAGTAAACAATAATCTCTTACTGGAAAAAAAAAGTTATATTAGCCCTTCTTCACTGATAATCTTACATGAAACACTCCCAAAGTTTTCAGCAAACTCTCCCACATGTTCAGTGCTGCCTGTGCTGCTGTAATTCCTGGCATGGCAGATATCCCCTGGCCCTGCCTGCTCCAGCAGGGCAGCACAGCAGCTCTGCCTCTCCAGTTTCAGTGCCAGGAGAATCCGGGGGCACTGCCCTGCCCTGCCCCATCCCGTTCCCTCCGACTCTGCTCCAGACAGGGCGAGTTCAGTGGCCTTCTGGAATTTTAGATACTCATTTGCAGCACTTCCTACCAAGATTTACCTTTCTTGTGGTGTCACAAGCAGTTGTGGCACGTCAGAATGTTGGTGCTGCCCCTGAGCCCCGGGGTGTGAGCCCTGCCCACAGACAGCTGTCCCTGTGCCCAGCCCGTGGCACTGACCCCTTGGCTCTGCCATACCTTGGCAATGCCCAACAGCCCAACTGGGAAAAATCCCATAGAAAGGAACACCAAAGGCCCTGGTTTCGAAGTGGTGTCTTGTTAAAGTGTGTCTGAGGTGTCAGTGTATGTCCTCAGTCACCATAGCTGGGGATTTTCCCCAGAGCTGGGAATGAGTGCAGGGATAGTAGTTGGATTCCCAACAGAGGGGCTGGGAATCTGGGCAACATTCCTTCCATCCCAGGCAGAACTGCAGCAGCTTCAAAGAGGAGCACAAGCCAAACACACCAAGTGAGCTGCTGTAGCACTGGACACTGAGAATATCAAGGCATGACAACAATTGTCATGTTTTACAGATTTAGGGAGAGATGCTGCCCTGATGGTGCCACCTGCACAGGGAATGAAAACTCAGCCTGAACAGGCATTCTGGGAGCTCCAACAGGGTAAAAACTTATAAAATTAAAAATGTAGGCTGTAATTTGTGTCTACTTGAGCAGTCATTCCTCCTGTAGAGACAACAAATACAACACTTGGATTTATACATGTATTCTATTTTTGAAACCTAACCAGACTGGTTTATTGGGTTTATTTTGACTTTCTGAAAAAGTCTAACCACAATAAAATCTATTCAGAGCTGGGTACTACAGCTTAAAAATAGCAAAGCACAAATAACTCTTTCCTGACAAACATTTTAAGAACCTGGCCTGAATATACAGTAAAAGCAGTTTCTGCAGCAGAGCAATTGCGCCTGTCAGAGCCCTGCAGAAAGGACTGATGTCTGACTTGGTGTGACTATGCAGGATTTTTCCCGTGTACAGACAGTTTCTAGTGGGGTAACTGGACTGTGATCAATGCTTGGTTTCTCCACAAGTAGTTCATTGTAATAATGTACATTCAGATCACAACAAAACTCCTTTTTCTGTGAGGAATCACAAGTGCTGGATCAATAGGAGGCTGTGTGTGTGTATTGGACTGGATCTGAAAAATACGTGACCTTTATCTTTTTTAAGTCACATTTGTTATATTTCTTCATAAAAAAAGACAAACTGGTTTTTTTTAGCTCTGCTCTGGCTGTGATGTGTTTGCACCGTGCACAGAAATGCTCACTCTGCTCTTTCTGACGTCACACAGCGTTTATCAGAGGCAGATTGGAGAGACAAGGAAACCAAAAGCAGTCTAGCCAGTGAATCTGTCCAACTGCTATTCCCAGATAATGCCAGACTGATTAGCACACAGGTCTAAGGTTATAAATCCCTGGCATCATTCACAGGTTCAGTGCAGGTAGCGAAAAGACAAATTAAAAGTCCGTTTTAGCCCCGTGCACACATTCCTGTACTACGAGACACGGAGCTCTCCTTTGCTGCCTTCTGTTACAAACGTCTGTGCAAAGGAAGGGAAAGAGGGACTGGCTGTCAGCACAAGCCTATTTATCCATTGTCTTTCAAGTTCATCTCGAGCATTCAGATAAACAGAGATACGTGATCAAAGGGCTGCATCTCCCCGGCAACACCCCCGTGCTCAGCAGCCCTGGGGACTTTGTACCCCCGTGCCCTCCGAGCGGGGCGTGCTCAGAGGGGCACCACCATTCCCGGCGTGCTGCCAGCGCTCACCTTCAGCGGCGGCGTGGTAATGAGAATGGGACAGCAGGGAAGCGTTAATTGTTCCGCTGAGCTCGGGGTCCCTGCAGTGTGAGCTGCCCCAGGCAGGGCTGCCCCAGGCAGGGCTGCCCCGGGGCTCTGGGAACCGGTGGGCACAGCTCTGCCACGGGTGGGGCACAGCACAGGGCACAGAACCGGGCACAGCACAGGGCACAGCATCACAGGGCACAGCACCGGGCACAGCACAGGGCACAACTCTGCCACGGGTGGGGCACAGCACAGGGCACAGAACCGGGCACAGCACAGGGCACAGCATCACAGGGCACAGCACCGGGCACAGCACAGGGCACAGCACAGGGTACAGGGCACAGCACAGGGCACAGGGCACAGCACAGGGCACAGCACAGGGCACAGGGCACGGCACAGGGCACAGCACAGGGCACAGGGCACGGCACAGGGCACAGCACAGGGCACAGCATCTCCCCAGTGCAGCCCCAAGAGGATGCAGCAGTGCAAGATGCTCCTTTTAACAATTACATATGGATGTGGCTCATTTGGGCTCTGGTTATAAAGGTGGGGGATGTTTCTGTCAGGTATTTCATGCCATCTGTGAAGGCCTTTTCTGTTGCTGCACGTTCATTTTGCAGGCTGGACAGTGGTAATCAGGTTGATTATATGCACCAGGATCTGCTTTTGCTACAGCATAAAAGCCAACTTTGCTGTGATTAAAGCTTCTCATACAAGACGATGTTCATTTTGGTCTTATTTTTGTAAGAGCTTTTTTTTTAATTTCTTTTTGCAAGATAATAAAAACCCAAAACAATGCTATGAGCAAAACAAGTAAATTACTTGAGCAGTAATTAGGCAAGACATCAGGTCAAAGGAATGCAAACATACAGGTCTGGGGCTGTGGCTCAGTGCAGAACCCCAGGGTGCTGTGTTAGGAGGGTTGGTAAATCTCTCAGCAACTGCAGAGAAATGAGTGTCGACATGTCTGCCTGGGCCTGAGTATTTTTAATACTTTGGAGATACACATCTAATACTCAGATGTATTCAGCTTAATTTATTCAGGCATTCCTTAACTTCAAACCTATTTCTGGTGGAGGCAGAAGCTTTGCATTAGCAACAAGTTATGTAAGCCTTTCTCTGCCTCTCATAGAAATGGCACAGTGACACAAGAACTTAAGTAACTGCTGAGACATTATTGCTGAGACAACAATTTCCATTGATGGTAAGGCCAAATAAATATAAAAAAGCAGCAAATATTGAGGCCAACTGAAGCCTTGTTTTTCATAAGTAAGCATTGCTAACATCTTTGTGACTTCCAGTGACTGGTTTTATCTTCACACACTAACTTCTAGACACAAAGTCAAAAAGGGGGATTTTTTTCCCCTTAACACATACAAGTTGAATGGAGGGAAAGGAATAACAGTTTCTTGTTGCCAGTGTGTAACATATATTTATTTACAATTCCAGCTTGGAGATAGATGACTCCAACCCTCCCGTGTCAATCCTTCCATTCCTGCCATGCTGTAACCTCAATTCCAGAGTGTTCCCTGCAGTGTTGCTGCAGTCAGTGGGGCAGGAAAGCCAAACTTTTCCTGAGGCAGGGAGGGTGAACCTCCAAAATTTATTGCTCTCTGAGGAGGATCCATTGCTGGGACATCTCCCCAGGACACACCTGACACAAACACCTCTTCTAAGGCTGCCCCTGGCAAATAACCCAGGGGGGTTTTATCCTCCTCCTGTGAAAGCCTCACTCCTCCGAATAAGGAACAAAATACGGCCAGAGATACCTTATGTTGGTGCATGAGGTTTTCAGATGGTTTGACCCACCATTCTGTGGGTAAATTATCTGACTTCTTGTAGCTTTCAGGGTAACAGCCTTCAAAATAAGCTACTTTAAATATTTGGGTGAAACATTCTGTGCAAAGCAACAAATTGTTTCCCCAAGTAATGGATTTTGATTCATCAAGTTTTCAAGTAGGGTCATGCTCTTGGCTGACAGGATCAAGCAAGATTATTTACTTTTTTTACCCCTGTCCCTATGCTTTATTTACCATTTGGTATCATATGGTCAACTACACTTACTCTTAAATAAGTATTGATGATTATAGACACAGTTTTGTTCAAAGTAAAAACTGCATATTTTTATAAGCAAATTGCCATAATATTTAAATATAAGATACCTTGTCTATCATTATAGATTAAGTTTATTATAAAATATAATGTTTCACACCTGCTTTGTTTATATCTTGGAGAGTCCAGGATGTTTCCATTGAAACCAAGTGTCTAACCTCAGATTTTCAGTGTTTTCCTAGTAAAGAGGCCTATTCAGGAAGAATTTCCATTTCTGGAGCAATCCTGGGCAGTCTTTGAGTATGGGTAAGGCACAGGATCTGTTCTCATATTTGCCACAATACAGCCCATAAAACAGGATGAACCATAGATTTATTTAGTTTAATGCAGGCCGTGTAATTCACTCGGTTATTTAACTTAAGCACTTGGAAAATCCTGGTTTCTCTTAAGGATAGGAAGTAGACTCAAGTGATTCAAAGTCTTTGGTTACTTTTCCTGGTAGCTTTTTGATGGCTGTTTTTGCAGGAAGTGAAGGATTCTCTGAGGAAAGCTCCAAGCTGTCTGTGTGGCTTTGTGAGTAATGGAAAGAACTTGCACAAAATATGCCACTGCTGAGTGGTGACATGGGAAAATAAATAATAAAATAGGCAAGAGGTAGGAATTGCCAAGACTCCTCTGCCATAAAATAGCTTTTCCTAGAGGGAAGTGGAGCTGCTGCAGAGAACACACAGGAAGCCTTTGGGATGATGCTTGCCAAGGAAATCTACCTTGGAATCTGCAAGAATCAGAGTGCCCCAATTACCTGCACTTTGCAGTCTGGTTCTTGGTAAGGAAGCACTGCTTGGAAGTGCCCGATATAATTTACCAATCCTGAGTAAATGGGATTGTTCTGCTGGGGCCAAAATCTCTTCAGGCTTTTAAAAAAAAAACCCACTAAAAATAATGTTTTATAGGAGAAGACTTGACAAGGATATAAAATCAGAGATACCCAAAGCTGAGCAATATTATAAATAATCCTTTATGCAGGCTAGTAAAATTAAGTTATTTTCTTATGAAAATAGGTAGTTTTCCTGTTGAATACTGCATTCCTCATTCAAGGAATAGCAGTTCCAAGAAAACTTTTATCACAGAAGGAGAGAATGTGAATATATTCTTTCACAGCAACTTAATGGAGTAGAAAACTTTGAAAGCAATAAACCATATAAATACTCTTCTTTCCACAACTATTTACTACAAGGCAATAACAGCCTTGGTCTTCATTAGCATCTTAAAATTAATGAACCTCATTAGGAATATCGGTGTCACGTTGAAGCTGTTGAGTTGCTTTGAGTTACATTAACATCTCTGTTCAAACAGCCTGAATTGCTTTATTTTTAAGCTTCCCCTGAACTTGTTACTCTGATTTCTCACGGATATCACCCTGTAAAGCAGTGACAGGGCAGGTTAATGCCCCCGTCTGCCTCCGGGAGCCCGGCGGGCATCACTGCCCGATGAGTGTGTGACAGTGTGAGAGTGTGTGTGTGAGTGTGTGTCCGTGTGTGTGAGTGTGTGTGAGTGTGTGTGTGTGTGTGTGTGTGTCTGTGTCTGTGTCTGTGTCTGTGTCTGTGTCTGTGTCTGTGTGTGTGAGTGTGTGTGT
>VWZD01000870.1:145079-164165 GCA_013396695.1 Sakesphorus luctuosus | reverse complement strand
CCTGAGCACTCTCTCTGCAAAGAATTTCTACCTGATCTCCAACTTCAATTTCCCCTGGCAGAGCTTGAGCCCCCCGTGCCCCCTTGTCCTATTGCTGAGTGCCTGGCAGAAGAGACCAACCCCCACCTGGCCACAACTTCCCTTCAGGCAGTTCCAGACAGTGCTGAGGTCACCTCTGAGCCTCCTCTTCTCCAGCACAAACACCCCCAGCTCCCTCAGCCTCTCCCCACAGCACTTGTGCTCCACTCCCTTCTCCAGCCTCGTTGCTCTTCTCTGGCCCCGCTCCAGCCCCTCAATCTCTTGCCTCAACTCAGGGGCCCAGAACTGAACACAACACTCGAGGTGTGGCCTCCCCAAGGCAGAGTCCAGGGGAAGGCTCACTGCCCTGGGCCTGCTGGCCACGATAGTTTTTACTGAACTGCATCTGGAATCTGCAGGACAGTTCACTCTGGATTACAAGGTGCTTTATCCCCAGGGGGAGGTGGGCAGAGCCCCCTGAGCAGTTTGAGAGGATAAAGCCAAGGCCGTTTGTGAGGTTTGTCAATAAAACACCACAGGTATTGAGGTGGAGGCTCTGACCTGTGTGCTGGTGCTGAGGGTCTGCCAGCACCAAGCTGCACAGCTACACCCAGCTCTGGTGCCTGGGCTTGGGCTTTTTTCAGTCTTTCAGTCCCTCCTGATGGGACTGGTTTGCTTTGTCTAAAATCACAGAAATAGGAGCAAAATCCTGGAACTTGCTTTGTCCCGAGCAATTGGCCTGAACTATTTGACAATTTGGAACGAGGGAATATCTCATCTAAGGCAGAAACACTGAGACCTTTCCTGCCAAAGCTTCAGCAAAAATTCCCCCTGATTTCCATGCAAAACATTTGGGTTTGAATCTCATTTTCCAATGAAAAAGTGTCTTGTTGAAAGATTCTTGCAGAGTTGTGTTTCTGGAGTGGTGTGTTCTGAGCAGTCACTGTGTGGGACAAGGAAATATCTGAAAATCATCAACTTCATCAGTGCCATCCAACAGATGGAGTTTTACATAAGTAATTAACTTGACAAATGTGCATCCTCTGCTGGCTTGCAGTTCTGTGCAGGGTATAGTGAGTAATTAACGCTGATGTGGGAGCAGCTGCACTTTATTGATGAGTATTCTTTGCATATGAATAGATTTGGATCTGGGACTGACTCATTTCTACTTCTGAAAGAGGTTTAACATCTTCTGCTTCCCCTTAGAAAGCAATTACAATTCCTGTGGACAATTCAGCACTGAACAGGCCCCTTGCATTGGAAGCTTATTTCATTCCTAACTTGTTCACTTGCTTTTGATATTGCCCAGTAAATTCCACTGCAGCAGAATCTGAAGGCCCATCAAATGATAGTTTATGGGACTCTGAGCAGTTACATTATATGAACACAAGAGATACTGGATATTTTGTGTTATCTTTATGCTTCCTTCAAACCAGATGCATAATAAGTCCGTTTTCTTGTGAGCACTTAAAATGTATGCAAAAAAGAGATGATCTGTGCTGGTTTAGAGGTAAACCAGCAGGAGAAATGAGCTCAACACGAGAGAGATTGTAAGTCAGAGCTACAATTTAATAATAATACTACGGTAAATACACTGACACAAAAGGGAAATTGCTTCCAACTCCCAGAACCCAGCTGTGTAACCCAGTGCCCTGGGGTACAAACCCAAAGGGGTTTGTTAGCCTTGTGCTGAGCCCTGTGTGGCTTCCCCAAGTCCAAAGCAAAAGGAAGTGACAAACCCGTTGGTGCAGGTGATGGCTGGTCCAGAGTGGTGGTCTCCTCCTGTCGAGGTCCTGCTGCTCCTCTGGGTCCAACGAAAAGGTTCCCGTGGTCTTCTTACCTACCCCTTTTTGTACCCTCAGGGAGCATCCAGTCCCTCCCCCGGGACGGGGACTCACACAATGGGTGATTAACTCTGTGAGTCAAGGGGGATTTTTGGACTGCTGATGGCCCATTAGCACCTACACCCCCTCAGGCTGGGAGTGGAGGTGCTAACGACTCCCTGGGAAGCTGCTGCAAATGGGCCATTGACCTTGGGAATGAATAGAGGGGGTAGAATACACAGCTTTGATCACCCCCACACAGTGACAACTGGTCCCACCTGCTGAACTAGGACATGATCACAATGTACCTCTGTCAGTTTTAGTATAGGTAGAACAAGCTAAAATGGTAGTTATGAAGAGAGCAGCTTTAATAGACACACATTCCCTGGGGCTGCTGAAGGTATTTATGGCTCAGATGACTCCAGTGGGGTTTGTTGACCTCCAGACATGTCACAATATTAAAGACAGAGGTGCCTCTAACACAGCCTTTGCTGGGAGTGCCAATACACCCTCTGCACACAGCACTGCAAGGCCTTTGATGCTTGTGATGCAGGAACTGCTCAGGCAGTCACAGCTAACAGAATGTACTGGATATTTCCATCTCTGGGCATAGGAACCTGCCCTGAGGGTTGTGAAATACATTTTTCTTGGTCAGTCTTTTGTCACCATTTGCACAAAAGTTGCTGCAAACAAGACAAGCATCACTGTAAATTCCCAGTTTCTCCATGATTTTTCCAGCCCCACTGAAAGACTGACTGTCCCAGTTCAGCAGGTGGGACCAGTTTATCCCTGTGTGGGTGTGACCAAAACTGGGCATTCTAAACCCTCTGGGCCATTGCCCAGCAACTCTTCCCAATGGCCCATTGGCAGCAGCTGCCCAGGGCACAGCTGAGCCCTCAGCCTGGCAGCTGGCTGGGAAAGAAGCCTGGCAGAGGAGCTGGGAGAACTCCCCTCCAGGGACTCCTTGGCACCTCCACACCCACCTGAGGGCTCAGCTCTGCTCAGGGGCCAGCAACCAGTCCAAAATCCCCCCTGACTGCAAGAGTCACATCCCCCACTCTGGAACTCCCTGCCCTTGGGGACCCACTGGGGGCTCCCACCTGCACCTCAGGGGAGACAGTCTTGGGGGCTTTGGCACTTCTGTGACCATTTTGTCAGATGCAGAGGAGGAGCAGACCCTGGACAGGAGGAGCCCACCACCCCCCACCAGACTGGGACATCATCTGCACCAACAGGTTTTTTCACCTCCTTTTCCTTTGGACTCGGGGGAACCCCGTGGGGCTCAGCACAGGGGCCACCAAACCCCACTGTGTTTGTGCCCCAGGGGGCTGGGTTCCACTGCTGGGTTTGGGGGTTAAACCCAATTTCTCTTTGTGCCATTGTATTTATTGTAATATTGTTATTAACTTGTAACTCTGACTTCTAATCTCTTTTGTGTTGGGTTCATTTCTCCTGCCAGTTCACCTTTAAACCAGCACACTGACTTGGACATTCTCTGTGTTGCTCCTGCAGCAGAGAGGAGGGGCCAGCACAGCTCTGGTAACACCACCAGTGAGTTCTCATTTCCCATCTGGCCTTTCTCAAACCCAGCACAAAGCACAACCAGCTACCAATGTTGCATCAGGAGTTCCCCAGCTGTGTTCAGAAGAGCTGGGAAATGCTTCGTTTTGCTTGTTGAATACGAAAAAACAATTTTAATCTGCTGGTGGTTGGAGACACTTAAGCAATGAGATCATGTAATTTTATAATCTCAGAATTTAGTGTGTAATTGAAACCAGGAGAATAAAAAACTGTCCTTTGAAGGCAGAATGTCTGCACTGGGGATGCAGCCACTGCCATTTGGAGGCAGAGTGCAAGGTGGGAATGGTGCAGCCTGTCATGCTCACAGGGGCACGGTGGAAGAGCAGTAAGTGACATTTTTCTTATAAATTGATGGTTAATCAAATAAGGGTGTGATGGGTGTGAAAAATAAGAAGAGAGGCAACCACTGGATGAGAAGTATTAGTGTGAAGGCCACACTGGCACTTGAAGCTCAAAGCATTTCACCAGCTGTGCCACAGAGTGATGGTCCTGCTGACTCCAAGGTTCCTCTCCAATATCTCTGGCCACAAATAACCACTTCAGTCAGTAATGCCTTTCATTTCCAGTGATCCTGAGCAGAATGTCAGTGCTTTTCCTGTGCCATGGTATCTATTTAGGCTTAACAGAAGTGGTGCAATGACCACATTTGAATCTGGAAAACATTGTACAAGCTTCTGGTTAAGACCTAAATGTGTAAAGCTTTAAGTCCCAGTGGTTCTTCATTAGCCTGCACTGAACAATTTGAGCAATTCTTTGGTGAAATAATAAATTTTCCACAAGGCCTTGTAAGCAAATCAGCTTTGAATAGAAGTAGCATATGCTGGTGTGAGTCAGAAATTCACAGTTCAGCAGCCCCTGAAGCACTATTAATTGCCTGCACACCCTGGTGGGACTGAGGCTGGCACTGCATTCCCTCAGCCCTGTGTCTGGAAGGAGAATTGGGTCACAGAAAGAACCAGAAAAGGAAGGCAGAGCACTCAGTTTGGATTTTGAGACTTTGAGGAAAGGACTGCAAGCTTTTGGCAGGAAGGGAAGGAATCCAAATGCAAAGCCTGGGAGAGAAACCAGGTTCACAAAGGTGCTTGAGAACACTTTGTGGGAGGCACTCTGGTGAGGTCAGAGAGTGATCCAACCCAGGGAGCTGCCAGGGAGGCTGCAGGGGTGTCTGGGGGAATTCAGGCAGATTTGGGGGTGTCCTCACAGCCCTGCACAGAGCTGTCCTTCCAGCTTCTCTTGGCAGGTTGGCATGGCAGGGGCCTCAGACTGGGCTGGGAAACTGGGGCTGCCTGTCTGCAGGGACTCCTCACCCCCCTGTGGGCACAGGAGGTGCCCCTTTACAGGCACCTGGTACAGGAGATGCTCCAGTCTCAGCTGTTCAGCTGCACCTCAGCCCTTGGCTGCTGGTTCCTGAGGAGCAGGACAGTGTCAGTGTTGGCAGTCCTGTTAAGCATCTTTATTGATGATTTACATGAGGGGATTGAGTCCATCATCAGCAAATTTGCTGATGACACCAAGTTGGGAGGGAGTGTCGACCTGCTGGAAGGCAGGAGGGCTCTGCAGAGGGATCTGGAGAGACTGGAGAGATGGGCTGATTGCAATGGGATGGAGTTCAACAAGGCCAAGTGCAGGTCCTGCCCTTTGGCCACCCCAAGCCCTGNGCTGGAGAAGGGAGTGGAGCACAAGTGCTGTGGGGAGAGGCTGAGGGAGCTGGGGGTGTTTGTGCTGGAGAAGAGGAGGCTCAGAGGTGACCTCAGCACTGTCTGGAAGTGCCTGAAGGGAAGTTGTGGCCAGGTGGGGGTTGGTCTCTTCTCCCAGGCACTCAGCAATAGGACAAGGGGGCACGGGGGGCTCAAGCTCTGCCAGGGGAAATTGAAGTTGGAGAGCAGAAAAAACTTCTTGGCAGAGAGAGTGCTCAGGGATTGGAATGGGCTGCCCAGAGAGGGGGTGGATTCCCCATCCCTGGAGGTTTTTCAAGTGAGCTTGGCCGTGGCACTGAGTGCCATGATCTGGTGACGGGACTGGAGTTGGCCCAAGGGTTGGACTTGATGATCTGGGAGGTCTTTTCCAACCCAATCCATTCTGTGATTCTGTGAATGGGGAAACAACCCAGGGGCAGAAATGTGGAAACAGCACAGGCCAGGATCCTTCAACTGCCCCCAGGTGCTCTCAGAGCAGGATCCTTTAACTTTTAACTGCCCCCAGGTGCTCTCAGGGGGACCTCAGAGATAGACTTTTATTGACAAAATAAAGTTGTTAGAGAAGATTGCCCTTTCATTCACTCACATACACAAAACTACACTGATCTGCCTTCTGGACAGATTGAATTCCTCTTACAGAATTGAATCTTGTGCAAATATAAAAGTTCAATAATAAAGTAGCATATCCTTAATTCTTACTAGTCTTTCAGATACAGGTTCCTTCAATTACATTAGGAGAAAGGAACAGTTATCAAATTGTATTTTTTTAATCTCAGGACACAGGGTCATTGACTTCTGTAGTGCAATCCAGGAGTGTTTTTCCAGGAATGACAGTGCTACAGGAATCCTCTGTTCCACGTGGCTATCCACTGTCCTGCTCACAGCACAGGGGTCCATGGAAGCTTCGATGGGAGAGATTTAATGTGAGCAGAGGGAGAGACAAAATGGCCATGGACTGTCCATCCACTGGTTTGTAAATTATCTGCAGGAATTAGGGAAATTCCTGGCTGCTGGTTGCTGGGTCAGTGTTGCCATACAGGCTTCAAGATCTGCCTGCTTATTTCTAAGCAGCATTTGTTTAGTGCATGGGCTCAGTATGTTCAAACAGGACACAGAATTGTCACAGGGGTCTCTTACATACCTTGTGTTTCCATAGAATTAGAGCTGTCCTCAGCCCACGTGCAAATTAAGTATTTAAATGGTATTTACATGCCTTCACAACTACCACAGTCCCAACTTATCATACATTAAATACATGAGCTCTCTCAGGGTAGTAACCATGTATTTTGGTAAAACCATAGCCACAATCTGAAACAACAAACAAGGTTTATAAATGTATATCCAACTTCAATATATAATGTCAAGACCAGAGTTGCTTCTGCACCTCAAAAATATCACCTGTGATTAAATGGTGATTACAATCTCCCCTCAGATAAAATATATTTGTGTGTACATATATTTATGTATATAATTTCTAAATCAAAGCCTTGCACTTACTGCATCTTCTCCTGCCTGTCATCTGATGGCACTGGAGCTGCTCCCAGGAGCCAGAATGCAGCCTGGCAGGTATTCACCTCCTGCCTCTAATGGGCTCTCTAATTGCAATGCATTTTCCCCCTTTTGAACTAGCTAACTAACCTGTAATTTTTCTTCCCCTCTGCCCCAAGGGAAATGAAGTATCTGATACACCCAAGGAATTCCTCACCTGCTACAGGTGACTTCAGAGGGGGAGTTGCCATCACCAACTGAGAATGAATTTGCATGTAGCCAGGTTTCAATAACACCCCCAGGCGAGGCAGATCTCTCCTGTTTCCATTTTTATTCTGTTTATTAGCCCTTCTGAGAGCAGCAGTGGAGCCTGCACGAAGCCTCCTCCTCTGAGCTCCAGCATAGATTGAAACTCAGGGAGATTCTGATCGCTGAGCAAGTGGTGACTTGATTTAAAAGGCAAGAAGAGCTCGGTGTGCAGTTGCTGCTGCTGCCCACTGGCTCCAGGTGCTCAGCAGCTTCAGCCTCACCCACTTGTCCTTCCCCGTGGTGCCAGCCCAGGGTTATTCTTGCATTTGGCACTTGGCACATGGAAAAATGCACTGCAATAAGTATCTCCCACTGTCCCAGCCTGGGAAGGGGATTCTGTTAGTAAGTCTGGCTGGGGAAAGTCAGTGCCTATGGACAGGAGGGGGAGGCTGCAGTTTAATGTACCCTGGCATGGAGTGACAATGGGCCAAAGAAAGGGCTTGAACTACAATACCAGAACACCAAACACCAGCTTTCCCTCCCTTTTCCTCCTGTGCAGAAACACCTTCTTCCCTGCTGCCATCCTGTTATCAGGGCCATTCCCTCCTTGTGGCCTCTGCCTTGTTCCACAGGTGGGAAAGTGGATGAGACATCAAAAAATAGCAATTCCAAGTACCTGAAGTTTGGCTTTTGGAATGCACAGAAAGGACAGAAAGTCTCTGCTCTGGACAGCAGCACTGAGGTTTCTGGCTTGTGTATCCAAAGCTGTCCCATGTCATTTAGTTCTCATGACTACAAGGTTCACTTCGAATCCACTACAGCTTTCCTAACAAAAGAGATAAAATACTTTTCCATACTAAAGTTACAGAAGGATGCTCAGATTTAGGCAGCTTTTTAAAGCACTGGCAGGCAAACAGATTCAATCCTACTTTCCTAGTGAAAACAGTAAATTATTCCCATATATGTGATAAGAATTAAAGGTGAGAAAAAATAAGCCAGTAGTTGGGAAGACAATTTCAGTTCCCCTTAAGACAACACTGTCCTGGTATCCATAAGTTCATGTTTTCAGTTGAAGCAATTTTCCCTCATTTCAGCTCACAGTGGGGTTGGAAGTGGCACACCCTTGAGAGCAGTGGGGAGCAGGAACAGTCCTGCATCACCTGCCAGGCCTGGAATGGCTTCCAGCACCAGGGATGTGCTGGGACCTCTGCCTGGGAGCAGTTGGAGCCCTGCACTGCCCAGCTGCAGCTTCCCTGCTTCCAGGAAAAGCCCTTGGAAAGCCTATGGAGTCCCCTGTGTCAGACAGCAGAGCTGTGGGAGCTGGGTCTGTGTGTGGAGCTTTGCTCAGGTGTGGATACAGTGGCTGAAGGGCTGGAGGTATGTGGGGATGTAAAACCACCCCACAGGGGCAGCTAAAAATATCTCTGCTAAACATTCAGTCAACTGGTTACAAATGCCTGGAGAAGCCCCAGTGTCAGAGAGTGGGAACCTGTCCACATTTAGCAAAAAAAATTAGCTTTTTTTTCCTTTAATGCAGTTACTTTAATAATTATTCCAATAATTACATAGTGTGAAAGTTGGAGAGTTGGGGCTTGGCTTCTATAGAGTGGTTCAGCTTTTAGGTTTTATTTTTTCCCACCCCTTTGCACACAGTTTTATTTGTATGCAAACAATATTTGTGCAGGTGCCTCCCTGGGGTTTGGGGCATGCAAACCAGGGGCTTGCCAAAACTTTGCATTTTTTATTTTTCTTTTCCTGACCAAACAATCGTTTCACACACAGAGTGTTTGGGCACCAGAGGGATGGGTTCTTCCCTTTCAGTGAAAATCCACTTTCTTTGTGGCACTACTTAGACTTTGTTCTTGTACTGGGAGGGAATAAGGGGAAAGATGGAATAGAACAAAACCTTGGGATGGAGCTCTGGAATGTTTCCCTGCAGCTCCCAAAGCAAGAAGGTTTCTGTCTTAACCCCCTGACACTTCTGCTACCTGGTAACTGCAGGGTCACAAAAATATTAGAGGCAAGGGGAAGGAGGGATTGCTGGATGGAAATGCTCAAAGGAGGGAACAAGCCAAGGATCCTCAGACAGGAGGTGCTTTAAGCAGGGACTTCTGTGCCCCCCCGGGATCAAAAGGAGAAAGTATTAAACTCAAGTCCTTGTATTCAGTTGATTGTAAGAGTTGGTATCATTCTGAGTGTCCAAATGAACAGCTACTCAGTTAAACCCCAGTGCAGGATGATTAAGACTGAAGTACACCCAAATACCCCTTGTGTGGGAGGCCTGTGTGGCTGCAGCAGGGTTTGTACAAGGAGCAGTGCAGAGGAAAGGGAGCACAGGGGATTTGGGGGCTGCTGGTCCCTGCTTTGGCTTGGACTTTGGAAGTGTGGGATTTGTGCCTGTGAAATGAAACAGCTTTGGAGCTTCAAGGGGAAAAATACACTAACACACCATTTAGGGGGAAAAACCCCAGCCCATTGCTATTTTGCTGTTCTTTATCCTACAGCCTGATTAGTAGCAACCCATTAATGATTAGGATGCAGCAGGATTGAAGCTGGGAATGTGACTTGCCACTACCATGAACCTGTGAACTCCTCCTCCAAAGCAGAGGACAATGTGTGCTCCCTGGTCCAACACAAGCATGTTCCTCTGCCAAGGAGAAGGACACGGGCAAAGGGCTCCTGAGGGCTGTTTGGCACAGCTCTGTGTTTGTGAAAAACAACCATTTCCAGTCATTGGAGTGGGGAGTTTTCATGGAACAAGCTTGATTAGGTGCTTTCCAGGGGAGAGGAAGCTCATGGAATGGCTCGGTCTATCTCTTGCTCCAAATCTCATACGTACTTGGCACATGAGTCAAAGACTCAGAAATAATTAAATTTCTACAGTTTCTTGGAAATCATCAGCTGAAGGCACAAAAAGGACCCATATTCCTTGACCAGCTGAAGGAAGGAAAGGCCCCAGGCCCCAGCCCTCTGCTGGCTCTTCAGCCTGGGCAGTGCCCATGTCCCCAAAGGGGGATGAGCCACAGGGGGTGTGAGGGCTTTGCCCATGGGGGGGACACTGCAATGAGAAACTCAGTTAAGATATCCCTATTTATTATAGTGGGGAGCAAAGGTGCTTGAGGGATGAGCCTGTACAGAGGTGTAGTGGAGCTGCTTTAGTTTTGCTGCTCAGAGAGCAATGGGGGGTTTCTAATATTCTAAACACAGAAATCTCAGTCTCCGTGTTCTTAAAGAAGCAAATTGTACCAGAGATGAGGCACCAAGCAAATAAAACACTGGGTGAAGTGTCCACAGCATTCTGGCCCTTGGCTGGAGCTCATTTCACCCGGGCATGAAGGGTGGGGAATGACTCCTGGTCCTCCTCTCCCAGATCCCTTTGATCCCCAGGTTTCCAGGGAATGAGGATGGGAGTGGAGCTGCTGGAGTTGACTCTGATTTTGCTGAGGAATGACAGCAGTGCAGTGATATAACTCTGCAGGAAACGGTCCAAAATCATAAAATGCTTCACTTCTTTCCACTTATATCTATGTAATTTCTTTTCCATTTGTTGTCCTCAGCCTGAATTCCTGAGATAACTTTGCTGGAGACTTGAATTTTACTGTAGATGTGGGAAACTGCCCAGAGGTTTTGCTCCTTGGTTGTTCTGGCTGCTTTCCAGCCTCAGGAATACTCAAGATGCAACACATCCAACTTGCTGCAGCAGCCACTCTTCAAAGCACAGCAATAAAGAAAGGACACCACACAGAATTAACTCTGCTGCCACCTTGGCTAATGAGTTCAGGAAGCAGAAAAAGTGATTTTTGAAGGACAAGTTCTAACTCTGCCAGACTGGTGATGTGAGCCTGAAATGCAGCCACGGGTGAAGGTGGCAAGGTTAGTATTGAGGTCAGGAAACACTGCAGATTGTGAATTACTGTGTTTCTATGGCTACACAAACCCCAGAGAATCTTGGCAGCGCAGGGACTCAGCCTGAGCACACACTGAAGGTGCTCTCAGCACCTGCTGCCAACAGGGAAAATGAATGCACAGACACCTGGGCTGTGTATGTTTTTTTATACACACACACACACATCTACATCTACATCTATATCTATATCATCTATATCATCTATATCATCTATATCATCTATATCATCTATATCATCTATATCATCTATATCATCTATATCATCTATATCATCTATATCATCTATATCATCTATATCATCTATATCATCTATATCATCTATATCATCTATATCATCTATATCATCTATATCATCTATATCATCTATATCATCTATATCATCTATATCATCTATATCATCTATATCATCTATATCATCTATATCATCTATATCATCTATATCATCTATATCATCTATATCATCTATATCATCTATATCATCTATATCATCTATATCATCTATATCATCGATATCTATATCTATCTAATCTCTATCTCTATCTCTATATCTATATCTATATATCATCTATATCTATTTATATCTATCTATCTATCTATCTATCTATCTCTATCTATCTATGTCTGTCTATCTATCTATCTATCGATCTATCTATCTATCTATCTCTATCTATCTATGTCTGTCTATCTATCTATCTATCGATCTATCTATCTATCTATCTCTATCTATCTATGTCTGTCTATCTATCTATCTATCGATCTATCTATCTATCTATCTCTATCTATCTATGTCTGTCTATCTATCTATCTATCGATCTATCTATCTATCTATCTATGTAGGTATAACCTGGGTTATACATATTTGTTAGTAAAAATCTGGGCTGGCTTCTGTGACACAATTACAGCTGTGACACAATTACATTCTGTGACACAATTACAGCTACAGGAAGGAGAAACCCAGGGTAACAGATGGAGCTGCATGAAGCAAAGACATAAGGCAGCTTTGACACACAACAAACACTACACATGCCAGAGGTGTAACTGTGCCCACTGACATTTCCAGCCACAAAATCCTGATTTCTCTTGCTTATTATTTTCCAGCAGATCATTTGAGCTGTAGCTTTCCATGCTGGGTCTCTGCCCCAAGGTAAGTTTGTGTCTGTCCATCCATACAGATAAAATAGAGATGAACAAGGAAAATCAGTGAACTTTACTGTGTGAAGCATTTCCCAGTGATTCCCTTGAAGCTGAATTGTGCCCAGGCTTTCCAGCAAGGGCTTCACATCTAAGGGGTGAGCTGCTTTGCTTAAGGATGTGTCTTGGTGACATCTTGTAGACAGAGACACTTCCCCTTGCTGGACATCACTGCTCTTATCTCCAGGCTGACTCTTTTGTTCATTTGCAGCCCCAGTAAACCAAAATACTGAAGGGCTGCGAGGGGCCAAGACTGCACTCACCATCCCTTCTCATGCTGGAGGGAGTTTGAATGTTGTAGCCCTGAAACCTGAAGCATCTGTGTCAGAAACTTCTGCCTGTTGCCCAAACCCTGCCCCATGGTCAGAGCTTGTGCTGTCAGACATGAGATAAAGGCAGGACACAAAGCCCAGGCTTTCTCTGGGACTTCTAACACATTCATCTTTATTGAGAAGTCCATTAGAAGGCAGAGAAGGTGAAGAAAGTAGATCTATCATATTCCTCTCACTCGGTTTTCTCACTACATTGAAACAACTGAGATTGTGCCAAGCACATTTCAGGTTTCTACAATTCTTTTTGGCTGATGTCGATGTTCCCTTAGAACTTTACCTTTCTGCTGCTCCTAAACATCTGTTTATTTTGCTATAATTTTGTCCTGCATTACACTGGATCTGTCTGGTACAAAAGTCTGCCTTTCTCTCACAGCTTTCCATGAGCTCCAGTGAGTTTGTTTAGATTCCCACTGGTGGGAGTTGTGTGTCCTTGAGCAGTTCAGCCCCAGCCTCAACTTCCCATTTCGGAAGAGGGGAATTGGTGTTTCATGTCTGCCACCCTTTGTCTTGACCTCTGTGTCAGGTATAAGAAGAGGCAGGGTGGGATTTCATACACCACATGTAACAACTTATTTTCACAGTGAGAGAAAGGATTTCCCCAGACCTGGACACTCAGGAGAACGTGGACACACACAGGACTGAGGGAGGTAAGAGAAGTAACGACTCAGAGGCAGATGAAGGATTTCAGAGTCAGGCAGAAACTGCAGACCTTTCTGTGCTGAATGTCCTGCCTAACACAGGCTTTGATAAAGGAGGATATTATTGCTTTTCTTGCAGCTTCTGACCTGCTGCCAGATATTGTCCAGCCATGAATGGTCATCAGAATGCTTGGGATTCCATCAGAGGATATGGATGACTGTCCTTTGTACCTGCAGAATCCCTCACTGTAAGGTGCACTTAATCAACTTGTTAAGCTGCAAACCCCTAAAGGAATCTGCCAAGTTCATATACAGAAGTAACAGGCATTTTGCATATTTACTTTCAGTTGGTGTTTGTTTAGAACACACAGAGCTTGAGACACAGGGAAGCAGCTTCACGTGCCCCCCTGGTGCTGCTTCAGCTTCTCCTCTGCTGGAAATTAAAATACAGAGGCCCAAATTTCTTCTACAAGGTTAATGAGAGGAATGAGGAGATGTGAATTAGTAATACAATATTTAAATATTGAGGGAATGGCTGGAGCTGTGTCAGGGCAGGGTTAGGTGGGATTTCAGGAGAAGGCTCTTCCCCCAGAGGGTGGTGGGCACTGAGCAGGCTCCCCAGGGCAGTGGGCACAGCCCCAAGGCTGCCAGAGCTCCAGGAGAGTTTGGATGATGCTCTGGGGCACAGGGGTGACTCTTGGGGCTGGGCCTGGGCAGGGCTGAGGGGTGGACTGATGATCCTTGTGGGTCCCTCCCAGCTGAAGATATTCTATGGCTCTATAATTTCAACATTTAATTTTAGCTATACCATTAAATAGTATAAAATGCTGTATGTGAAATACTTCCAGGGTTACACAGTTGGGACAACAGAGGTTTTGCCTCAGAGGATTAGGAGGAACCCAAGAGAACCAGCTGTGCCATTCTAAGCATCCCCTTTGTGTGGCAGGAGATCCCTCTGAGGTGACTTTGGAAAGCACAACGGGAGCTCCTGTTCTCCACAGTGAGAATGAAAGCAAACCCAAACACTGCAGAACACTCCGACTGAGGGGTGAGTCCTGGTGCTCCAGTGTCCCAGTTCAGCAGGTGGGACCAGTTTATCCCTGTGTGGGTGTGACCAAAGCTGGGCATTCTAAACCCTCTGGGCCATTGCCCAGCAACTCTTCCCAATGGCCCATTGGCAGCAGCTGCCCAGGGCACAGCTGAGCCCTCAGCCTGGCAGCTGGCTGGGAAAGAAGCCTGGCAGAGGAGCTGGGAGAACTCCCCTCCAGGGACTCCTTGGCACCTCCACACCCACCTGAGGGCTCAGCTCTGCTCAGGGGCCAGCAACCAGTCCAAAATCCCCCCTGACTCCCACAGTCACATCCCCCACTCTGCAACTCCCTGCCCTGGGGGACCCACTGGGGGCTCCCACCTGCACCTCAGGAGAGACAGTCTTGGGGCTTTGGGGACTGGGGAACCACTGACTGGATGCAGAGGAGGAGCAGACCCTGGACAGGAGGAGCCCACCACTCTCCACCAGACTGGGACATCATCTGCACCAACAGGTTTTTCACCTCCTTTTCCTTTGGACTCGGGGGAACCCCGTGGGGCTCAGCACAGGGGCCACCAAACCCCACTGTGTTTGTGCCCCAGGGGGCTGGGTTCCACTGCTGGGTTTGGGGGTTAAACCCAATTTCTCTTTGTGCCATTGCATTTATTGTAACCATATTGTTATTAAATTGTAACTCTGACTTATAATCTCTTTTGTGTTGGGTTTCTTTCTCCTGCTGGGTTACCTTTAAACCAGCACACTCATCCTTTGCTACAACCCCATGGGGCAGAGCAGGCCGGACCAAGCCGTGGCACACACACCTGGCACAGGGGATGCCCACTCAGACAATCTCCAGCATCCTTTGGGGGGTTGTGCCCCAGATGCCTCCCGGGGCAGGCACAGAGCTGGGCACTGCGTGTGCCACACTTGGATATGCAAATAAAGCTGCTTTTACACCTCAGCTCCGCAGCCCACGCGGCCTTCACTTCAGAGCATCCAAAGGAGACAAAAAGAAAGTCTCCTGCAAAGAGGCTTCGATTAAATCTAGAGAGAAGTTTTCCAAACAAATCCAAGCAGGCAGCCCGAAACCCTACACTGGAACTGTGCTGCTCAGGAACGGGCAAGGGTTGCACTTCAAAATGCAACTTTGCCCTTGGTAAAAATTAATCCTTGTGCTGGTTTAATAGTTAAATAAAAAAGGGCAATTTCAAAGATTATTTGATTTTCTTTTTCATCAGGAAATGAGGACATTTCCACCGAATTCTTTATATGAACTTCATAAAATTCCCCTTAGAAATAGCACTGGGGCTACTTTTTTTAAACCTGATCTCAGACTCATTAATTTAACCTTTGGAAGCAGGTTCAGCAGGGGTTTAATCCTGACCCCTCGGCCTGGATCCACAGATCCATTCATCTTCCATATGTCGCTGTACAATTCATTAAAAGTGCTGCAAAAGCTGAGAAGTCACATCCCCCGTCCCGTCCCGTCCCCGCCGAGACTCACCGGGAACCTCCTCCCGCTCCTCCAGCGCCAGCCGCGCTCCAGGGGCAGATCCAAGGCAGATCCAGGGGGAGATCAGGAGGGAGATCAGGAGGCAGATCCAGGGGCAGATCCAGGGGAAGATCAGGAGGGAGATCCAGGGGCAGATCCAGGGGCAGATCCAGAAGGAGATCAGGAGGCTGAGCCAGGGGGAGATCTGGAGGGGAGATCCAGAGGAAGACCCAGAGGGAGATCCAAAGGGAAATACACAGGGAGATGCAGAGGGAGATCCAGAGAGAGATCCAAGAGGGAGATCGGAGGGAGATCCGGAGGGAGATCCGGAGGGCTGGCACTGCCAACCCACTGCACCCACAGTTACCAGTTCCCAGCGAGAGCGACACAAGGAGCTGAGGCAGAGGGAAGGGTTTGCCTTTCCAAAGGGCTCCAAGGCATTCCTTGTGCGAGCAGCAATCCCTGGAGCCACGGGCTGAGCACTGCAGTGTCACACGGGTGACAGAGCTAAAAAAGGCAAACCCGTGGGCTCCGTGTAAACGGCCCCAGTTTGGCAGTGTTTTCCCCCAGGACTGTTGGTGAGCCTCTTCCAAACTTTCCTACAGCTTCCCTGGAATTTTAATATCCCGCTTTGGTTGGGTTTGTACTTTTTCATTCTTTTATTTTTAGCCTCAGCTCTTCCCAGCGCTCTGCGGAGCCCGCCTGACGCCAGCACATGTAACTGGATCCCGAGTGCTGCGAGGCAGGAATTGCAGCCACGCTCGGCACTGCCCGGGGCACAGCCTGGCATGGGCAGCTCCAGCGGGGCTCAGGCCGCTGTTTATCCCATGGCAGGGCTCGGGAAAGGAGGCGGGGGGAGTCCATCAAAACGCAAAGAATAGTGGGGCAGGTTAGGGGGGAAGGCAATAGAAAAGAGAGATCCAAATAAGCTCTGTCCTACGGCACATTGGTGTGAGCTGACTCCCCAGAGGGAACGGGGATTTACAAAACAACAGGCAGATTTCACCCTCTAGTAACCCAGAAACAGGCCAGGCATGCACAGAGCAGCCTGCCTTTCAAAAGGGCTCTGCCAGCAAGGTTGACTTCAGGGGATAAATAAGAATAGGCTGCCTGGCAGCAGGCACTGCTGGCAGCTCTTCCCAGGGCAGGTTTTCCAGGCTGGGATGGCACACACAGGAGTGCAGCTCCCAGGTCTGTTTGGGACAATATGGGCCCCACTTTCCCCAGCCTGGGGCAGCAGCTCTCAGGTTTTCCCCACGCTCTTCCACACTGTGTAAGTCTGGGTTCATCACCTTGCTTGAACTTCTTCATTTTCTGTCACTAGCTGAGAAAAAAAGGAAGGATTGCCAATTTATCTGATTGAGAAATTGTTCATCCTGACTGTTCTAGGACCTGTAACTATGGGAACTAATGCCTACAGCAGAATGTGGCCTCTTCAAGGAGGAAAAACGAGTCTGGAGGCAGTTCCTTGCCAGAGGTGCCCTGTGAGGCAGCAGCAGAGCCAGAGCAGAGTTCAGCCTGCCCAGCCCGTGCAGCTCCAGCTCCTCAGCAGCTCCAGGGATGAAGGACCTGTGCCTGGGAGGGAAAGGCTCAGCCTCTGCCCCTGCACTGCACCTGGGGATTTGTCCCTGCTCTGGCAGAGCTCCCTGTTTGCTGGCAGCAAAGGGGAAATCAGGGAAAACAGAAAGGAAATCAAAGAAAATGGACTTGCCTTGGACCAACAGAACCCCCAGAGCAGAGCTCCACCTGGAGAGCTCAGGGGCTGTGCTGCCAGGACGCTGAACATACATTTTGTTAGCACTGAAACTGGTGGAAAAATGGGTATTTTACAAGGCAGCTTCTGTGTCCCTTCATATGCAACAAAAGCAGAGTAAAGCAGAGCTCTTGGACAGAGAAATCAACGTTTTCTGCCAGTTTTCTCCTCTCCATAAAGAAGGTTATCAGGGTTTTTTAATTCCTGCATATTTAAAACAGGTTTAGGCAAATGATGTAACATGAGCATGTGTCCTTAGCAAAGATGGTGTTCAGTATTTCAGATTTGCTCACCTAAGTGGGGGCAGTCGTGCCAGCTGTACCTGCTGCCCCTTCCCACAGGGGCTGGAAGTGTTCTCCTTGACACTCTGCTGGGCATGAAGTGGGAAGAGATGGTAAAAACATACCCTGTGTGCTCCTGTATCCCCTTCCTCTCATTTTTCAGGTACTCTCTGTATCACATTTCCTCCTGGTTGTCCTTTGTCCTCCTCGTTCATGGTTAACCCTTCGTTTTCTTTGTCCTACTCAGCAAACTCTTGAGAGGACCCTCCAGAACACTGATATTATTTACTCCCAGCTGTGACTATGCCAGTCTGGGAGCTGCTGTTCCCACTGGGCTGCTGGAGGGTCTCACCACCTCAGGCACAGCTGAAGTGGCAAACTGCCTTGGCTCCCATATTGATGCAACATTTCCATGGAATTGTCCTTCTCAGCCAGATTTAGCCTTCAGTGACCCAGAGCCTTCCCCTCTCTCCCTGCTGCTGCCTGAGACACCCACCTGAAAGTGCTTCAGCTCCTGGTTTAGTGCAAAGGTTTGTCCATTGGCAATTTGCCTCTGGCCTCTTGCCTTGCTCTTTTCTTTCAACTGGTAAACGAGTAACAGTGATTTTTTTTAAAGGGAGTTTCTAATCTGCTTTTTATTTGTTCTGTTTTGTAACACTCTGGATGGACACAGACAATGCCAGGGAGTGTGAGCTGACACAGATTGCTCAGGAGTGTTATGACTGTCTGAGGAATCTCTGTGCTTGGTCCCCAGGGCTTGGGGAAGGTGCGCAGGGCAGAAAATCCAGTGAATGCTGAGAGTGGGTTGGTCTCTGGACAACTGAGAGCAGCTCTGGACTCTCCACCATCAAGGACCTCCTGAGGTGAGCACAGCCTGAGGTGGGGTTGGCACTGGAAAGCAGAGAATCCTGGAATTATGGGATGGTCTGGGCTGGAAGGGACCTTAAAGCCCACTCAGTGCCAACCTTGCCATGGCAGGGACACCTCCCACCAGCCCAGGCTGCTCCAAGCCCTGTCCAGCCTGGCCTGGGACACTCCCAGGGATGGGGCAGCCACAGCTTCTCTGGGCACCTGTGCCAGGGCCTGCCCACCCTCACAGGGAAGAGTTTTTTCCTAATGTCCAATCTAAACCCACTCTCTTTCAGTTTACAAGTCTCTGTCCTCTTTCTTGTAGCTCCTCCAGGTCCTGGAAGGCCACAATGAGGTCACCCCAAAGCTTCCCTTCTCCAGGCTGAACAACCCCAGCTCTCCAGCCTTGCCTCCAGCAGAGCTGCTCCATCCTCTGCCCATCCTGGTGCTCCTCTGGACTGGCACCCAGGCAGATGTGACAGCAGGACACAACCTGTGGGACACTGGGCTCAGCCAGTGGGGCTCTGCACTGCTTGGGAAGAACATTCCAGGAGAAAGCATGGATGGCCCTCACAATGCTGAGAGCCAAAGTCTGATGTTGGTGTCTGTGTTAATCCATTTCCTCAGTACAGGAGAGCTCAGTGTGGGCTGTGCCTGTGAACAGCTGTGACTGTGTGTGGCAGTGCTGTCTATGCTGGGTGTGCAGGAGGTGTGCTGGGTGTGCAGGAGGTGTGCTGGGTGTGCAGGGGGTATGATG
>VWZD01000870.1:122992-140174 GCA_013396695.1 Sakesphorus luctuosus | reverse complement strand
CACCGACCCACTGCCCGGGGCACCGACCCACCGCCCAGGGTACTGATCCACTGTGGTTACACTGACCCACTGCCCAGGGTACTGACCCCACTGCCCGGGGCACCGACCCACTGCCCGGGGCACTGACCCCACTGCACGGGGCACCGACCCACCGCCCAGAGCACAGACCCACTGCCCGAGGCACCGACCCACTGTGGCTACACCGACCCACTGCCCGGGGCACCGACCCACTGCCCGGGGCACCGACCTACTGCCCGGGGCACTGACCCCACTGTGGTTACACCGCCCCATGTCCCGCACACGCGGTTGGTCACACCGCGCCCCTCTCAGCCTTCAGCTGTGCCTCGCTGTATCTCTGTATCACTGTATTGCTGTGTCGCTGTGTCGCTGTATCGCTGTATCATTGTGTCGCTGTGTCGCTGTGTCGCTGTCGCTGTATCGCTGTATCACTGTGTCTCTGTGTCGCTGTATCGCTGTATCACCGTATCGCTGTGTCGCTGTATCGCTGTGTCGCCGTATCGCCTGCACGGCTCGGGCTGTTCCAGGCCGGGTGTGAGCTCCAGCCCCCCAGGGCTCGCCCTGCAGCACTGACTGGGTTCCCACAGCCACAGCACTGTGTGATCTGCCTCGCGTGTCCCCCTGCCCTCCGGCCAATGTGTCTGACAGCCCAAAGGCACCTGCTGCCTCCAGCCCAGCACCTCTGGCAGCTGGGGGAGTGCTGTGTCTCCAGCCATGACAGAGGGTCATTCACTGGTGAAAGAGCCTCTGCAGAGCACTGAGGCAGCTGCCAAAAGAGAGTGAAATCCAACTTCAGTGCAGTATTAAATCTGACAGCTCTTTAACTGAGAGGTGTTCCTGCATCTCTGGATCTTCCAGGTTTCATATCCTGTGTACTTTATGGTGTATGCAAAGAGCAAATAACAGTTCCAGCTGAGGTTTCCCTTGCAGGGGGATGTGCAAAGCCAGAGCTGGGGCAGGGGCAGAGCAACGTGGCCTTTGCAAATGCACTGAATTTTGCATTCTCAGGGGTTTGGTTTGGGGCCGTTCCTATTTCTCCCACACTCCCTTCTGTAGAGACACTCAGATGGGAGAGGTTTTGCCCCATCTTGAGGAAGGAGCTGTTTGCTTTACACATCCACATTCTCTTTTGTGCAGATGAGCTCAGTGCTGACCAGGGGAAATCCAATCCCAGGTCTTTGTGCTGCGTCTGCACCGACCCTGTTAGGGCTGATCCATATCTGAAGGGAGAGTCTTCCAGAGCAACCTCAGCCAGTCCAGGCAAATTGAGGGACACTGGGAGATGGTTCCCCTCAGTCCAGATTTTGGAAAGATGGCTGGAGTCGATTAGGAGTTTTTGGTAACCAGAGAGCAACATTTTGTACCACAACACTAAAGTCTCTTTTCTTTCTACTCCTGCTTTAGAATAATTCACAGTTGAAAACTCATTTTGCTCAGTCTTTCAAACATGAAAGTTGGCTTTTGGTCTAGAACTAAGCATGGAGAGCTTTGACCCAAGAGGAGTGTTTTTGTTGAAGGTAAAAACAATAGAAACAAGGGTTTAAACTGAGTACCAACCCTGCATATTCAGAGGCTCTTGCCAGAGATGGCTGAGGTTGTGTATAAACTTCAGCCAATGGATAAAGTACAAAATATTGTATTTTTGGGAGCTCTTCCTTCTGTGAAGCTCTTCACCAAATCAAGAGTAAGGTACTCTAATAATTTTAAGTTATTAACACCTTTTGAGCCCCTTTGCTCCCCTTGCCAGGAGTAGTTCTGTACCTGGCTGAGAAGGTCCCAGGACACCGAGGGCTGAAACCAAGGAATCTTCCAGCCCTTCATTCCATCAGTGCCTGAGAGCCCTTCCCCAGGAGACAGGGGCTTCCTACACAAAGGGAGGTGCTGGAAAGCTTCAAAGGAACATTTTGAGATAGGAATATGCAGACCATGAAACTCCACTGAAGATTCAGTGATGTGAATGTACAAATTCAATGTGGCTCACCCACTGTTTCATCCCAGGGCCCCACTCAGGTTCATTTACTTCTGGGTTCCTTCCAGCATTGAAAAGAAACCAAGGGACAGCTCCAACCTTCAGAGAAGGACATGAACTGTACCATGTTTGTTCTAATACTACCCTAGTGATTCTTATGTCTTCAGATGCCTGAAGGACACCTTTGGTGTCCTCCTGTAAAGACCCAATTGTGTGAGGCTGTGACACAATGAGCTGTTACTTCATGTCATTCCAGCTGAATTAAAACATGAACCAACAATCACTGGAATCTCAGGAGAACCACACAGGGCCCAGAGCTGTGCAATGCTGCCTTGAGCCAGCCTGCACCGGCTGGGCAGGGAAATTGGACACTTTTGGTACCCAAAGGCAGCATCTCCAGCAGCTGGAAGCAGCCTGGCATGTGTTGGAGTTTCTCTCCATCCCTCAGTGGAGGATGTGGAGCAGCACAGGGCACAGCTCTGCACTCAGAGCACTGAGGGTCACAGAGGGTTTGTGTTGCTCAGGGCTCACCTTGGGAAACTGGTGGCCTGGTCTGGGTCCTTTTTTATTTGATTGGCTGCCCCAATGGATTTATGCCCTTCTGTGCTCTCTGAATGCACAGAGAGGCAGAAAAATCAGCACCAGACCCCCTGAAGTTGTGGTGTCCACTCTCCAAACCACTGCTGTCCCCCTCACTCCCAGGGGTTCTGCTGATCACCATAAACAGTCCCAAGTGCAGGGCAGAGCTGCACAGCAGGGGAGAAAACTGAACTGCCTGACTTGTACAGCTGTACTAGTTTAGCCCCAGCAGTTCAGTGGACTCAGAACTGTTTATGTGCTCTTGAAAGATCTTCCATGAGAATGCACAGCCAGATGTGACTCCTGGAGTATCCCAAGGAAACAGAAGGAGCCTCTCTGAATGGGCTGTGGGGCATGAATTCAGATGGACTTTCATTTGTCTTCTGCTAAATGCAATGCTGTAATAGACTTAAAATACAAATGTTGCTGCTTTCTTGTTCAGCAAAAGAATCAAAATGCTGTGCTGATACATCAGGACCACCCAGTATACTCAGATTTCTCCCAAGATTATTTTCATAGGTGTTTCCCTCACTCCCTGGTGAACAGACTCAAAGTTCTTCTCCCTTGGGAAGTCTGAACCAGGCTTTAATTTCTGTTGAAGACAGAATAAGTCAGTCTGGGATCTTGCACCATGTTCTCATTACTGCCATGTTTCCTTTCCCACTGTTATAGTTTAAGCTGGCAAAATGCCAACTGCCTGGTACCCAGTCAAAAGGTCCACTCCCAGAGAAGGAGAGTGAGGGGGAAAAAACAGAAATGAGGCTTTGGACACGGTGAAGTTCTTATATTTATAGAGAGAAGTGGAAAGCTTAACACCAACTATGAACTAGCACATAGTGACAGGAAACAACAACAGGCTCACCGAGGTCGCCCCAGCTAACAAGCAGAATTCTGAACCAACCAAACCTCCTCCCCAAAGGAAACCTCCCAGCAAGAGGGAAAAAGGAATTAACAGGAATATGCTCACTTCCCCAGGTAAACAGCCACGCAGACCAGCAGCAGCAGGGCCTGATATCAGCAGTCAGGGAGTAGGAACCCTCCTGGTCCCAAACATGGACCGAAAAGGCAGAAACTCCTCCCCCCTGGCTTGTTATACTCCTCGACGCTTCCTAATGATGTCAGATGATATGAAATACCTCTTTGGCTGCTTAAGTCAGATGATACCTGTCCCCTCTAATCTGCGTTACGTCCTTTGAGGCCTGCTGAAAACTGAGGCCTAAATGGGGACCTGTGCTGACTAGAGCCAAAACTACTACACCCATGCACAACAGTAACAATTTGGAAACGTTGGTTCAAGTGTCCACAGCCTGTCTGGGGAAAGCTGCCCTGCACATCCAGGCTGGGGCTTGGCCAGCCCTGGATCCCTCCAGGAATGGGGTGGTCTGAGGGACCCACTCAGAGCTGGGATCCACAGAGGATCAAAGAGATGGGCACCACCTGTCCCTGTGTCATTCAGGAGGTTAAACATCCGTTCTGCAGGGACCAGCACCTTCTGCAGTTCCAGACTTCCAGACCTGAGCTCAACCAGCAGAGCAGTGAGGGTGAATCTGCCCTCTTTCCTCATGGCTCAGAGCAAGGGCCAACTTCCCCTGAGAACACTGGCCCTTCAGGATGCCAAGAGCCTTGTTGGATGCTGTGGGACAACAGTGTGGGTTTGCTCATCAGAGCTCCTAAACAAACACTGCTATTCTGGTACTGACCCAAGATTTCTGGCTCACTTCCAGGTCACAGACCGGCCTGGAAAGAGTTAACAATTATGTTCCTGCTTCCCTGCAGCAAAGTCCCCTGCAAAACATCTGCAGGTAGCTGGAAACAAATATCTGGAGATACAGGAGCATGAGGGCATCTGGAAAGCTCTGCAGCAACCAACCCCTGTGGGGGGCAGAGCAATGCTCTGTGGCAGGGTGGGCTGGGGGGCTGCAAACACGCTGCCACTCCCTCAGATCCTGGATCACAAAGGTCCTTCCTCAGAACATTTTAACACCATTAACTCCCAGTGCTGAGTTCCCTGGTACTGGAGCTGCCATGTCATGGCTCTGCACTAAAAAATTCCAGCTCCAGGGATGTAAAGAACACGTGGAAGCTCCTGCAGCCAAGTGCTTGCAAGCCATAAACCACAAACTGTCTCTGGCTCGTGGGGACTGAAGTGCTGCAGCTCATTAGTGAGCACAGCTGCACATGGGCATGGAAGAGGACACTCTCTGAGATGTTCTTGGAGCCTGTGGCTGTTCCATGTCTGAGCCATGGCCATGGCACAACCGGCTGTGCTGTTTGGAGGCCGTCAAGGACATTGTCACAGTTGTGCTTGTTGAGCTGTGCAGTCCATGGCCCAAAGGGTGTTTGTAATGAACTGTGGGATGAGGCCTGGGAGACAAGCACAGAGGGTTTGATCTTTTACCTAAACCTCAGCCAGGGTAAAGTAATAAAACCCCCAAAAGTTGCTATGAAAAATGAAGCTACATTTCCCATTTTGCTTCCCAGCTGCAGGGAGTGAAGCCTGGCAGAGCTGCCAGACAGTGAGGCCAAATAAATACCTGCTCAAAGCAAAAGCACCAGAGCCAGCAGTTAATACCTAATTCCAAATTAGAGCTTCATTTCTTGGAATCATCTGCGAGCTGTCCCCTCCACAGAAGGTTACAGAGTGCCTGGATATGATGTAATTGTTCTGGCACCAACAACCTGCTGAGAACTAACTCTGCTGGGATTAGTTCATTCCTCTAACTGAGGGACTGAGTTAATCTAAAGTGGTGTCCACATTAGGACATAGAAGTAGAAAGAAATTCCTTGGACCTCAGGTCTGGTGCTCTTCCTATTACAAAAATTGCTCATTATCAACAGGATCCTGATCTGACAGCTCAAATTCCCTGTTTGTGAATCGAGCCTGACCATCCTGAAGGATGATTTAGGAGGAGTTGTGTGAAAGAGGCCATTGCCATTTTCACTAGATCAGCCAGTAAAAACTTGTTTGTTCATGAATATCACCCAGATTAAAATACAAAATGTTGGGGTTTTTTTTAGGCTGTCCTTTTTAACATTCAGGTGGAAATACGCTCATTCAGAGGGTAAGGTGCAAAACAGAAGATGGTGACTATGCAGAGCACAACCAGTGACTTTACTGGGAGCTGCACAGGCAGGGTAAGCATCTGAAAACAACATTTTCTAGAGGAAGTCNCCAGTAAAAACTTGTTTGTTCATGAATATCACCCAGATTAAAATACAAAATGTTGGGGTTTTTTTTAGGCTGTCCTTTTTAACATTCAGGTGGAAATACGCTCATTCAGAGGGTAAGGTGCAAAACAGAAGATGGTGACTATGCAGAGCACAACCAGTGACTTTACTGGGAGCTGCACAACATTTTCTAGAGGAAGTCTTTGCTGAACAGAATAATTCTAATACCTAAATCTCCAGGTTTTGTCCATCTCCATTTTCTGCCATTTGGTCTGTTCCAGTGAGCTGCAGCATAACCACAGTTAGAGGGGACAATAAGCCTGACAAGTGGCAATCCTGAGCATTTGGCATGTCTAGAATGGGGCAGTGATAACTGGTACTCGCAGTGTAACAAGTCAAGCTTGAAACTGTTACAGCCAGGACAGTTTTCCTTCAGAAAAATGTTGATTCAGTGGAAACTTCTTGGACTATTTCTGGTTGATCCTTAACCTTAGCAATGCTCTCTGTGCTGATGTGAGATGGGTCCTGCTGAGCTGATGCTGTGGCTGGCTCCTTCCTGCTCATTTTCTCCTGCAGCTCAGGAAAACCAGAGGCACCTTTGGCTCTCTGGGGCTGTGCTGGGCAACGTGTCAGGACAACTTTTAAACAGTAGTTTAAAGTACTGAAGTTCTTTTTTTTTCCCTCAAAATAAACTGGCAGATATGAACATGTGGTTGTCACTGCTACCTCCTTCTCAGTTTGGATTTTTCCTCCCCCATTTGCTCTCAGCTGATGTGAGCCATGGGGTATAAATTGGATTATCACCACTCACACCATTGGAGTCTTCCTCTGACAAGCAGCTCCTGTGCATCCTGGGAATAACACTCTCCATCCTTTGGCTTCCAGGGCAACTCCCCTCTGTGTTTCTCACTGCTCAGAGTAACTCCTGACACAAGGAGTGCTGCCTGACTTCTGGTCAGGACCTTGGCAGAATCTGAGCACTGTCACGTCACTCTTGTCCTCAGACTTTTCTACCTTTATGTCTGCCTAATATTGTAGCCAAACCCTCCCCTCTTACTGTTAAAATGCCTCATTTCTAACCTTGCCTCAGAAGGTCTCAGGCTCCTCTTTTGTCCCTTTCACCGTGTGGGACTCAGGAGCTGCTCCTGAGCACTACCCTGGGCCTCATTAACTCCTGCTGAGTTTCATGTTTCAGATGCCAGTTTGAGGCTTTGGTCCTGATCTTCAAAGTGGTTAATGGATCAAGCCCGAGCTCCATTAAAGGCTGCATTCTGATCTGTGACAGCTGCACTTCCTTGGGGCAATGCAGATTACATGGGAGGAAGTGCATGAAAGGCAGCAAAGTGGGGATCTTCACTGAGAGGAGCAAGGGATGGGGAAGGTCCTCAGAAGGTCCTCAGCAAGGGATGGGGAAGGGATGGGGAAGGTCCTCAGAAGGTCCTCAGAAGGTCCTCAGCACGGGATGGGGAAGGGATGGGGAAGGGATGGGGAAGGGATGGGGAAGGAATGGGGAAGGGATGGGGAAGGGATGGGGAAGGAATGGGGAAGGTCCTCAGAAGGTCCTCAGCAAGGGATGGGGAAGGGATGGGGAAGGGATGGGGAAGGGATGGGGAAGGGATGGGGAAGGTCCTCAGAAGGTGTGGGGGGATCCAGACCTTCCCAAGCTGAACCTCTCTGGGCAGGGACCTCCCCCTGTGTCTGAGCACACAAAGAGCAGCCCCTCAGCACCTCGCTGAAACAAATCCTGAGTACATTTTTCCTAGAGAGGGACCAGAAATTGCTACAATTTTTATTTATGGGCTTTAAATGCAAAGCTCTCCAGCAGCCCAGTGCTGGAACATCTTTTCTCCCCTGTCTGCAGTTGTGTCACTGCATTCACAGAATGCCCCAGTGGTAAGAGATTGTCTGGATGAAGTGGAATCAGCACCAAAAAATAATGCAAAATATCCAAATAGAAACAATCAAATGCAGATGAGGAGTCTCTTCTTCAAGAGGAACTTTCTGTGAGGGACCATCTGATTAATATAGTGCACAGTTTACTTTTGAAGATAAACCAGAGTTTCTCATTCCTGTTCTAAGCTAAATTAGTGCATTTCAGGCTCAGTGTTTATCAAACACAAAGGTCCCACTGGTTAATCTTCCACGGAGGTTTCAACCAACTCAGTTAAACTGGTATAAACACTTCTGTGAAGACTCTTAGTTTAGTTTATGTCAACTCAGAATCTGTTTATGGCAACCCAAAATAAGCTATTCTTACACTTGACTGCAAATGTCAGCCAACATCTTGCACCGATTTTGGCTGAAGTGATTTAAAATAGAACCTCCCGTGAGCTCGTGTGCCTTTGCCGGGACCTTCCCGAGCCATCCCGGTGTCGCGCGTGTCGCGCCCTCCCTCTCGTGGCGGCCGCGCAGAGTCGCAGTGTGGGAAAGCCCCAAAATGGGCTAATTCTGCCGGGGACGGTGACTTGGACACTGTTTGGGTATCCAAAGGTGTGTGGACACAGACCTAGAACAAGGGAATTGCAAAATGCTTGCGGTTGTTAGTTTGAAAAAAGGAATTTATAACCATTTTGGAATAAAGTTATTGCTAAATTACCAGTAAACATTGCTGGTAAAACCACAATATTAATAATAATGAGCCAGACTACTGATATAGAATCACAGAATCACAGTCTGCTGTGGGTTGGCAGGACCCCAAAGCCCATCCAGTGCCATCCCCTGCCATGGGCAGGGACACCTCCCACCAGCTCAGGCTGCTCTAACCTGACCTTGGACACTCCCAGGGATGGGGCAGCCACAGCTTCTCTGCCCAACCTGTGCCAGGGCCTGCCCACCCTCCCAGCCAGGAATTCCTTCCCAATATCCCATCTAGCCTTGCCCTCTGGCAGTGGGAAGCCATTCCCTGTGTCCTGTCCCTCCATCCCTTGTCCCCAGCCCCTCTCCAGCTCTCCTGGAGCCCCTTTAGGCTCTGGCAGGGGCTCTCAGGTGTCCCTGGAGCCTTCTCTTCTCCTGGTGACCCCTCCCAGCTCTCCCAGCCTGGCTCCAGGGCAGAGGGAATCCAGCCCTGGAGCATTTCCATGGCCTCCTCTGAGCTTTCTCCATCAGCTCCACATCCTCCCAAGGCTGGGAAGGACAGTACCCCAACACAGGATATTACTGTCAGTATCCCACCAGTGCTGGTCCAGCCTGTGCTCTGGGAGGGCACTGGGAAAGGAAAGCTGGCAAGGATGGATGACCAGGAACTGGAGGTGGCTTGTTCAAGGTAGGACAAGGAGAGAAGCTCCAGAGGAGCACGGTTTGCAGATTTGAGAGACAGTCCAGACACAGATCCAAACTGAGCATCCCTTTGCACCCCCTGGTGGCACAGACGTGCCTGGAAAATGGGATGCCAAGGAGACCCTGAGCACCTGGGCCTTGGCCCCATGGCAGAGGTGAGGCACTGGGTCCCAGTGTGGCCTTCCCAGCACTGCCCCTTTGGATGCTGAGGATGGACACACATCCCAGGGCCTGTGGGGAGGGAGCTGAGCCTCTGGCAGCTAGGAAAGAGCTGCCCAAGGCTGCAGTGGCAGCACAGCTGCACCACACCAGANCTCTCCCAGCCTGGCTCCAGGGCAGAGGGAATCCAGCCCTGGAGCATTTCCATGGCCTCCTCTGAGCTTTCTCCATCAGCTCCACATCCTCCCAAGGCTGGGAAGGACAGTACCCCAACACAGGATATTACTGTCAGTATCCCACCAGTGCTGGTCCAGCCTGTGCTCTGGGAGGGCACTGGGAAAGGAAAGCTGGCAAGGATGGATGACCAGGAACTGGAGGTGGCTTGTTCAAGGTAGGACAAGGAGAGAAGCTCCAGAGGAGCAAGGTTTGCAGATTTGAGAGACAGTCCAGACACAGATCCAAACTGAGCATCCCTTTGCACCCCCTGGTGGCACAGACGTGCCTGGAAAATGGGATGCCAAGGAGACCCTGAGCACCTGGGCCTTGGCCCCATGGCAGAGGTGAGGCACTGGATCCCAGTGTGGCCTTCCCAGCACTGCCCCTTTGGATGCTGAGGATGGACACACATCCCAGGGCCTGTGGAGTGGGAGCTGAGCCTCTGGCAGCTGCACCACACCAGTCCTGTCCTGCTGCTCCCTGCCTGCTGCACTCCTGGAGCAACCACCAGGTGATTCCCAACGTGCCCCAGGCAGGGTTGAAGCTGCCACAAGTCCAGCATTCCCACATTAATGTAATTGCTGGGATTACTGACACTGTTACAAGGGTTTCTCACTGGAAAGGTGGCCCAGAAAGGCTTGGTGCCACAGGAGTCCTCTGCCCTCGTGCCCCACCCTGCCAGGGTAAGGCTGGCTCTGACATCCATGGGCAGTGAGATGATCACAGGGATGGAACATTTCTCCCGCTGGGAAAGGCTGAGAGAACTGGGATTGTTCAGTGTGGAAAAGAGAAGGCTCTGGCGTGACTTAATTGGCCCTTCCAGTGCCTGAAGGGAGACTGCAAGGAAGGTGGAAGAGACTGTTTACAAGGGCCTGGAGGGACAGGACAAGGGGAAGGGCTTCCCACTGACACTGGGTTTAGATTGAATATTGGGAAGGAATTCCTGGCTGTCAGGGGGGCAGGCCCTGGCACAGGTTGGGCAGAGCAGCTGTGGCTGCCCCAGCCCTGGGAGTGTCCAAGGCCAGGTTGGACAGGGCTTGGAGCACCCTGGGCTGGTGGGAGGTGTCCCTGCCCATGGCAGGGGGTGGCACTGGATGGGCTTTAAGGTCCTCCCAACCAGAGCAGTCTGTGATTCTGTGATGTGCCCATTCCATGGGATCCAGCACCTCTCAGTCCCTTCTCAGTAAAGAGGCACCAATCCTGCCCTGTTAGGATCCCCTTTTCCAGGAGAACATGGTGCTCTGAGACTGAGGAATGGCTGAGGAATGGAATGAAGTTTCTCCAGAGGCAGAGACGTTCAGGACATGGGAAGGGAGAGGAAAAGCACTACATAACACTTGTACAGTGGGGAGGAAGTGCCCCCGTGCCCCTTTGCAGCTCAGGTCACCCAGATAAAGGTATTCGGGGAAAAGACAAAGGTGGTGGCACAGGAAGCAGCTCTCAAGGATGAGAGGATGTGACTAACAAAATCATCAACACAGAATAAAGTGTTTATGGTGTGTAGCAGGGTTGCTGGAATAACCAGAGCTCTGAAATCATTATTACTGAACATTTCTTCCAAGTTTATTTGCAGTTCTTCTGTCAGCACATCTGGGATTTTTGACCTTTGGGGGGATCTGTAAACAACTTTAGTCCCACAAGGCTGTGCCCATTGTCAGGGCAGGGAGGCAGAATCCAAGCCCAGTGACACAGCCAGGTCCAGCCATGGAGCCCAACCAGAGCCAAGGACGGTACCTGGGGTTAACCAGGAGTCCAGAGCATCCCTCAAAGTGCCAGAGGTGAGGCAGGGCCAGCAGGTCAGCCCACAGGTGGGAGCACAGCAGTCACTGGACAGGTCCACAGCCAACAGACAGGTGCAGGGTCAAGCTGGAGGTGAATTCAGAGGGCAGGACTCATGGGCAGGCACAGCCCTCCTGCAGCAGGGCCTGGTCAGCACTGGAGGGGCAGGGCTGGGCTCAGGAGTCCTGGACCCACGTGCAGGGATCCCAGTGGAGGAGCCCAGCACAGCCAGGGGTGTCCCCACTCCCTGAGAGCCCTGCAGGGCACGGGGCACTCCTGCCAACACCCACAGAGAAGAGCAAAGAGTCCCCACAGGGAGGAAAGCTGGCAGGGACCTCAGGGAGTCTGCACAGAGCAAACCTCTGGAGCACATTCTGGAGTGGCACAGACAGGAGGGACAGAGTTTAGGCTTGTTAAAGACATAAACAGCCTGTCTGGGTGCAACCTGCTGCTCTGCAAACACTGGGTGCTCCATGGCACAGGACCAGGGCTTGCCTGAGCTCCCACTGGCCACTCCCTGTGGGGCTCAGCCCTGAGAGGAGGACAGAGGGACCCTGAAATCCAAGTGATCTGACTTCCCTTTGTCACAGTTATTCCCATTGCTTATTAAACTGCAGTGTATGGTGGGAAAGCATTTCAAAAGAACAACTGGGCAAAGGATGAAACATCTCTTCCATTCTGAAGGCCAAAATAGGTCTTTGTTGACCCAAAGTAACAAAATTCTGACTGCCACTCAGCAACAAGATGGAAAAAGTTCATGTGGCTGTTCAGCTTTATGCTGGAGTTGCTCATCTGGCTCCATAGCTCGGGCTGCTCTCTGATCCTGGCCTTCCCTCTGGGAACAGGAACAGTGCAGTGACCAGTGGCAGGCAAGGACAGGTGACAGTGCAGGATGTAACCCTGCTGACCAGCAGTGGGACAAGGAACTCATTGGCTGGGCATAGGAAAACTGGACCAAACTATTGCAAAGTTCATCTTCTTTACATGTACTGATTCAACCCACTGACACAGACATTTTGCTCACATGGTTTGCATTAAAAAGCATTATGAAATCCCAAATTCTAGTGCCAGATGGTTTTGGATTACTTTGCTTGTATAAAGGGTTTCATTTGGGTACATGGAAAATGTAAAATACCCTGGTAATGGCTTTAGCAGGACACCCAGCCTGCATTTGCTTTATTCATCAGCCCTGCTGGCTCCTTCTGCAAGTTAAATTCTGAGTCCTGACAAAGCTTCAAAACATGAGTTCAAATTTACTGACTTCCCAGGACAGGCTCTGCTCTGTAAAATGCCTAAAGGCATTGACGTGAAAGGAAATATTCCTGAAGACCCACTATGCTGAGAAACCACAGGGTGACCAAAAATAACCCTCTCTTTCCAAATGCATGGCTCCCAGGAATGCCTGAGCCTGGTGCTGAGCTGGGAGAGGGAAAAGGGGAGTGGGGAAAGGTCAGGCATACAGCTGTTGCCTCTGCCAGCAGCTCCCTGCCCGCTCTGCTGGATGAGCTCAATGAGCCTTTTCGCTGCTCTGAGCAGGGATCACGTTTTTCAGATGATCTTTTCTTGGTGGAACAGATGAGCAGCAGGAGTATAAATACAGAGTTAACTTGAAACCCGATCTGCTGGAATTCACACATCCCTCTCTCCAGGGCAGGAACAGGCTGAGGGGGCCCTTCCCTCTCTGCTGTCAGGGCCACTGTCCCAGCACAGACAGCTCTGCCTCCTCACCCCCCAAACACACAGTTAGTTACTGCCCTCATCCACTCACACTCCCAAATGCAAATGCAAAATGGTGACCTGGTTAATCCAGTGGCTTTCTAGGACATAATAATAAAAATAAGCTGGATTGTGGTTTAGAACACTTTAAAGGTACTTACTTAACTAGATGGGACTTTAGTTTGTTTGGGGAAGCTGGTGACCAGCTCCAGACAGCTTTGATCTCAGGATCCTCTTTTCTAGTTGTTTAGAAATAAATTGCTTATTTTCAGGGGCAACACAAAAGTGAGGGTATGACATGTGGTCCTGTTCTCAGACACATGATGGGAGGAAGGCTGGTTTGTACAGAGGGATTCCCTGGCTCTGTTCAACACCTTTTATCAGTTTTCACTCAGGGAGGTGTCAAACAGAAGAACAATCCAGGGGGTTCAGATTTGGTTTTGCCAAGTTCAGTATTGCCAAGGAGTCTGTGTTTCTGCTTGTACTGCAATAAACAGACAGCAAATCGCTGACTTGCAATGCATTTGATCAGTCTCCAAGTACTCTACAACAATTACCTGGGAGTCGTTTTTCTCTCCAGTTGTTCTCCAAAAAGAAAGTGAGACCAAGCAAAGGTTCTGAGGGTCTCAGGCTGCCATCAAACCCCGGGCAGTGTCCCCCAAGGGTGGACAGTTGCAGGGCTGTGGAGGCTCCTGCCTGCAGACACTGCCCAGCTCAGGGGAGTCTCCTGCCCTGGAACACCTCCCCAGTGCAGCTGGAAGGAGCTGCTGCTCTCAGCTGAGTCTGCCCCGAGACAGGAGTTTCATTTAGAGAGGTGGAGCTGGGGAGGAGCAAGAATAACACCAAGGAGTGTATGGGGCACTACCAGGGAGCACACCCAGGGCCGAGCTCACAGCCTGGAGCACAACTGCCCCCCAGTTCTGCGCTGGGGAGACTGCAGAGAGTCAGGGGATGTGGATCTAAGCGGGATGGGCACCATGGGAAGCTGGCACAAAGCTGGCACAAAGCTGGACGTGGCCTGGAGCTGCATCCAAAGGCTTTTGGGTTCTGTATCGGCAGAAAGTGCCGTGCAAGGAATGACGAGCACAGAGACACTGGTGGGAGCAGCTTGGTACTCTCTAAAGCCTTGCTGGTGAGTCTGTGCTGGATCAATGTCACACTCTTTAAAACTGGAAAGGCAGGAGTTTCCCTGTCTTCCTCCCTTTCCCAGCTCTCCCACTGCTCCCCTCTCTATGCAGGGGCAGTCCAAAGAGTGAGAGTGCCACAGATTATTTACCAGTGTTTTCCTCTGGGAGATTCTGTGGTGGGTTTCTTGTAAATCTACCAAATTTTAATAATTGTCATACATTTTGCAAGATGAAACACGTACTCAGTTAACATTGAGACAACTTTAAAAAACTGATTCAACAATGTCCAAGGATGACCCTTGGCTCAGAAGAAGTCCCTGTGGCCTCTCTTCTGACAGCTCCAGTGCTCCCTTGCTCCAGGGTCAGGACCTGCCTACAGTTATGGTCATTCCTCACTTCTGAGTGAGCACATCCATGTTGTCACCACCTGGGAAAACCTTGGGCTCTGTGACCTGTGTGGTATCACACAGGAGACCTGTGACACAAACACGGGTTGAATTCAGTTACCCAGGACAAAGTTCAGCTCTCTGAGCCATGAAATTGTCCTTTCTCTTTCCTGCAGTCTCCTGTCCTTGTGCATCTCCCAGCTTTCCCAACAAGGTAAATATTCCATTAGCACACACCTCCAAGGAGGATGGGAAAAGGAGCACTGAATTACTTCACTGAAGGCTATTGCAGTTCTGTCCACAAGATTCCTAAATGAAGGATGTATAAACAAACTTAACCCTAGCATGTCCCAGTTTTGGAGTCCCTGCTCTGTATTCCAGTGTATTTCTGGCTGAATTTTTGTCCAGGAATCCTTATGCATCACCAACACTCTGCAGTTCCTCCTTGTAGCAGCCTCAGTGCTCAGATGGGAGAGCCTCAAGAATTAAGTTTATTCACCAATACAAAGGGTCTGGTCATTTTGTAGAGGGAGGTTTTATTTCATTAAATGAAAATTTGATGGGAGTGGGCTCAGACCCTCCCCTTACACGTGTGCAAGGGGAAGGGATCTCTGTGGTCACCACGTGAGAAATGAGGAGCTCTTTGACTGACAAACCTCCCTGTTCTTCCTCCAAATGGCAAAGCTGTCCAGGCTCACTGGCACTGCTGCCCTGGGGGAGCTCAGACCCTCAGCTCCTGCAGACACAGCCTGGGCGAGGTGTTCCTGAGGCATCTGTGCCACCAGCACCAGCNCCACACCACCAGCACCAGCCACACCACTCTGTGTCACCAGCACCAGCCATACTACCAGGACCAGCCACACCACCAGGACCAGCCACACTACCAGGACCAACCACACCACCAGCACCAGCCACACCACTCTGTGCCACCAGCACCAGCCACACTACTAGGACCAGCCACACCACTCTGTGCCACCAGCACCAGCCACATCAGCACCTGCAGAGCTAAAGGAGTAAGCCACAGACAGTACAACCTGGGCCCTGCACTCCGGGTCTCTGTTTCAAACCAAGCACAGGGAGATGGCAATTACTGCTGCAGGATGGCAGCAGTTTCGTGACCACAAACCTGTTCCTCAGGTTGGCTAATTAATGTATTTGTTTCTGAGTGTTCCAGTGTCAACGTTAGTCACCATATGAATGTAACAACAGAAGGATCAGGCAACACCCAAGGTCATTCCCAGCTCAGAATACGAAAATACATTCTTGAGGTCCTTTCTATTTGTTATTGCTCTTATCACCTTTCCCAGTTTGAAGCTGACTGAGAGCTGCTTCCAGGACAATAACCATGGCCATGGCAGATGGTGTGTTTTCTCCTGGTATACACTGAAGACAAAAACATGTGATAATGTCTGAAAAATAATGTCTTCCTTCTGCAAAGACCAAACCCCAGTTCATTCTATTTATTCTTCAGTTTTCAGGAGCATCTGATTTTTTCTCCTAATTCCCATACAACCTCCTTTCCCTGTCTTTTGCTGGCTACCAGTACTGTGCCACTTTCAGGCTCACAAGGATAAAACATCCCTCTAGATGACTCGTTTTATCAGAGTGACCAGCCTTGGAGATGGATGTTTATGTTATAATCATGACTAGACTTTCAGCTGCCTGAACCTTAAAGGAAGAATTTTTTCAAGAAGACTTTAATATGAAGTGAGCTTATTAAACTGGTGATAATGCTAATAATCTGAGTTACTGCATATTTAATTCACATGTTATGAGCAAAGAGGATGCCAGTGAGGAAAAGCAAACCATACTTATGAGCAATGACAGGCTTTTCCCTCCATTTTATTGAATGACAAATACCATTCTTAGGTGACTCTCCCTGAATTTATAGTGTTTATATGAATGGTATATGTTGTACCATCAATTTGGAATTAGAGATGCTGGAAAACCAGATGTCTGCAGTTGTGAAGTCCATACACAAATTGGATATTCTGTGCCAAATATACTTGTGATGCTTAAATCCCTCATGTAGTGCACTGGGAATCCCCCCTGCACACATTTGTGTTCATAAACATTTATAAACATTTTCTGTCCCCATCTGTAGCTGGCATTGAAAAAGAAACTTTGCTGACAAGTCTCTTGAAAATTACACTGTAGGTGCTGTGTTCCTGCTTTACAGTATTCTTGTAAACTCTTCCTGAAAGAACTAGAATCGAAACACTGGCCACAGTGGAAACCTTTGCACATTTTAGGCAGATCTTTGTTTCTACTCAAGAAACAACTCACCAGTGACCTTGTTTATCTCCTGTAGATGTGGCACTTGGGGACATGGGTCAGTGGTGGCCTTGGCATTGCTGGGGGAGCAGCTGGACTCAATGATCTTGAAGGTCTTTTCCAACCTAACAATTCTGTAAATCTGTGATTTCATATCCAAGATGTTGTAAAGTTGCTCAAAAAAATCAGGAAACACTGGGGAAAAAATGCCTTAAAAGTGTGAAGTCTCATTGCTCCTGTAGTGGGGTAAGAAACTCAAACAGCATTTCCATATGTGCCAACAGACTTGGGTTTATTCTGACTCCTCCCCATCAGTCTTTAAGATCTTCAAAAATCACTTACTATTTTGTATTAAAAAGTCATCTAGTATTTAAGCCAGGCCTGTCCCTGCTCTCTTCCAAGTGGGTATCCTTTTTTATTGGGCACATTTTCCTCCTCTGGCTGTGCTTGAGCACAGACTGGATGGTGACTCTCCACTTCTGCTCCTTCAAGTACAGCTGGTCAAGCTACAAAAC
>VWZD01000870.1:101616-112955 GCA_013396695.1 Sakesphorus luctuosus | reverse complement strand
GAAGGCCGGGACGCGGGGCGGGGGGGTCGGCTCGGGCTCGGGCTCGGCCCTGGCCCGCGGGGCGGCGGGCGGGGGGAGGGCCAGGACCGCACGTGTCTGCCCGGGCGCGGGGAGAGGGAGCGCGGCCTGGCCCGCCCGTGGGACAGCGAGCCCGGGGCGGAAAAGATCCCGTGAGCCCGGAGGCTGCGGGGAACGTGCTGGAATTAAATTGTTTGTTCTTCTTTTCCTTTTTTTCATCCCGGTGTGAGTCCCCGCTAAACTCCCGTCGGCGGGGCCGAGCGGGGCCCGCGCACCACGTGGCTCCCCACGTGTGAGGCCCTGCCCGAGACAGAGGGGCGAGGTGTCGCAACTGTTTGCTCCGACCACACGCACCGGTGGCGGCTGCTCCAAATCCAAATGTGACCTATAAATGGATAGGAAAAACAGCCTGTGCCATCTGCACATCGCGGGCTCTGGGGCGCTCTTTTATTTAAGTTCCTGTCGGGCGTAGTTCTCAAGTAACCTCTGTTACTCATTTCGAATCCAGCATTGTCACGTTTAATAGAGGGGTTTATTTTCCTTTAAGCACTTAATGTGATCCTGTTCCCTCGCAGCGTTAGGGTTGCCTGGTCTATATTTTTTCCCTCGGTGCAGGCTTGCCTAGAGGGGCAATCCCGTATCTGTCCTCGGATGGAAGAGGTTAAATAAGTTCACGGGCTGTGCACCAGCCCTGCGAGTTACAGGTTTAACCTGCCAGTTAATCTGACGTCAGGACTGAATTTTGTGTTAAAAGCTTCACAACTTGCTCGTGTTCTTTATTTTCCTTGAAGTTTAAAACTTCATACAGAGCCTGTCTTCTCCCCTTTTTTATGGCTAAAATGTGCATATTTGCTGGATACGGTGTTTCACACTCCGTATTAACTAGTATGGAGAGACAGAAAGTGCTACAGAGTCACTTTTTGATGAACTTAAGTTCCCTTTCTGGTTTCTGTTAACAGCTATCCAGGAATTACTCGTCTAATGGGAGTCGGGATGTCCTTTTGTCCCGGCTTCTGGCACCTCAGTCCTTAGTTAATGTTCAGCATTCCTGGGTCAGCTGGGCTGTGAAATGCATTGGTGGGGCCCAAACGGAGTGTAGGGTTTGGCTCTCCATTTTTGCAGGTTTTCTTGACGTTTCAAACTAGTTTCCTTTGGAAGTGGGGTAATGTTGCCCGGTGGTCAGAACGCTGAATTTTGCATCTCATTTTAGTGCAGACAGAAGTGGGAGACAGGAGCATCACCGACTCTGCTGTGGCAGGTTTGTAGGATGTGGAAATTCAGCTTCTGAATAATGAGCTTTAGTGACAGTTGCATTCAGAAATTCTTACAACACGCTGCTTGGGAAATAAAAACTCCTCACTGATGATCCTTCCTTTCCAGTGAGTAATACTTGCACTTCTCTTTTGAAGCTGCAGCTGGCACTGAGGTGAGCCGGCCTTCCTGCCTTTCCAGTGCTGTGTTTTACAGCCAAGCCGAGCTGTGCTCCGTGTCCCGGGGGTTGGGCCGTGCTGGGCTCTCTGGGCTGGCTTGTCCTGCCCAGCTGTGGGGCTGGAGGTTGGTCACCACCGGCCTGGAGAGGAAGTGCCGATTTCTCAACCTCTGGTCGAGCTGACGTGCTGAAGGTGTGCCGGCTCTGGCAGGGCCTTTATCTGCTCTGTCCTTTGATTGGAGGGGTGAAGTCCTGCTGATACCGACTCAGAGTGGTGTTTGTAGGTCAAACTCAGAGGTAAACACAGTGAGGAGTTGCCCTGTTCTGTCGGGCTTTGAATGCTGAGGCACTGCTGGTATCAGAAATAATCCCAGGGCTGGAGTTCAGCTTCCTTTTTACTACGAGGAGCCCAAGTCAGTTTTATTTCTGTTTGTTAAAATGTCTTTTTCCTCGAGGGGCACTTGGGCTAAAAGCCATAAAATAAGGAGCATTGCAGTGGAGCTTCGTGGCAATTCCTTCCATCCTCAGCCCCAGACAGGCTGCGAGAACAGACTCTGTTGCTGCATCCTGTGTGTGAGAGCTGGAGAGTGGTAGCACCTTTCCTGTTCTGAGTTTTGAGTATGTAAAGCGACAGAAAGACAGTCTTCCCTTCAGAGCTTGATACAAGGAACTTCTGCTATCGAAGTTTTCTTACATCACAGAGGAATCACAAGAAAACTTTTTAAAGTTTGGTGCTTGAATTGCCCCCAGAAGCTTCAGGTCCGACCTAGGAAAGCACTGTGGGAGCCCAGGGATCTTTGAGCTATAGGGCCATCTGACAGAACAAGGTCTGAAATTCATTCTTAATAATGTTTAAGCTTCAAACTGCAGTTACAGAGCTCCAGAAGGAGTTTAGGTAAATTACTACCATCTCTCTTTCCTGAAAAGGTAAGAAAATCCTACTGGACTTGTGTTTCTTGACAAGTTTTCAAATCTTAAGTTTTTCAAATCTTCCTTTGTGAGGCAGGGCCCTGCACTGTCCTGCAGAGTCCGACCTGTCTCAGAAATGTGAGGTGAGGCCACAGCTGTAATTTGTTTTCCATTTTCCATTACTGCTCTTCCTGCCCTGGTGAGGTAAAACTGCAGTTCTGGTATGTCGGGGGAGGGGCCGATGACACATGGACAGACAGGACAGGCTGCTTTGTGTAACACTTCTGAGCTGCAGAAAGCAGGGAGAGCTGTGGCTGAAAACTTTCCAAGCAGCCCTGAGAGCTTTCTTGCAGAGGGCTTGCTTAAGGTGGCCTTGATAGATAAAAGGAACTGCTGGAAACTTGCCTGTGATGACAACATGGAGGAATATTGACTAATAGAGGAGCATTTGAACTTGGGTGGTTTTTACTGTACTCGTTTTTTTCTCTTGGAAGTGAAGCTGTGATGGTGTCCAAAGCACTTGGAGGCTGTCCATTTAAGGACTTGCCTTCTGAACCAGCCTTTTCTGGAGATTGCTCCTTAAAGGTGGCTGTGGCTTCCTCTGAAAACTGAATCCTCACACTTGAGGCTGCTGGGGAATTCTGTCCTGTGCAAGGCTCTTAGAAGGTGAGGCAGATAAACCCCGTGTCAGCTGCAGCCCCTCTGGCTGCTGAGCCAGTGTCCCTTTCAGGTCCTTTACAGAAGGAATGCAGAAGTTAAACATGGAAATGCCAGGGAAGAGAAACTCCAGGCAGACTGTTTGGTGCTTGGATATGTTTAAGGTACCTGAAGATGGAGCAGTGTGCTTTGTAATCATCCTTGCATGGCAGCTCTAACCCTCCATATCTCTGAGTCTGGGGAGAAAAGGGGCCTCTGGAGATGAAGGTTTGTAAATTAATCTCCAGTAGGAAGAATTGCAGAGACTGTTCTTTGACTTGAGATTTCTTACTCAGTTTGTATAATCTTTGTCGTTTTGCTGTATACCAGTGGAAAAGAAACTTCAGGTTTTCCTTTTAAAGGGGCAGTTAAAAAGGCAAAACTTGGAAGCAGATGTAGAACTTCTCCTTTGAGATTCCTTGAGGACAGGGAGTGGGGAGCCTTTGTCCCTCCTGTGGGTCCTGACCCAGACTGGCAGCTGGACAGACCATGGAGGCTGCCATTAATGTTGGTGTGAAAGCTCCTCCCCTGTGCATCTGAAGCAGGTCTGGCTCACCTGTTGGGCAGACACTTGTCTCTCACCATGTGTTAGCCTGGCTGGTTCTGTGGTGCTGCCAGCAGGACCCAACCCTGTCAGGCTGTGGTTCCTGGGAGTGAAATCGGGTGGTTATTCCTGTCTGTCAGTGCTGCAGCTGCTGCCACACCACTGTGCTCTTTGTAACAGGCCTTGTCTTGCCATTCGATAATGTTTTAATGGGAAGACTTTTCTAACAGAAGAATTGCTAGTTGAGTGAAGAATGTTTATAATTCAGAGACTCCATCCTGGCCCTCTTGGAAATGAGAAGCAGCACCAGCCATTGTGCCTGCCCAGCCCCTGCAGTTGGCCTGGCTGTGTTTGCTGTGCTGCAGTGTCACCATGGTTGCTGTGAGCACAGCCACAAACAAGGCACAGAGTGCCAGCTGCTGCCACCACGGCGGGCACTGCTGGGTCCGCCCTGTCCTCGGGAGGTGATGGCACATCCTGCACACTGAGATGGAGCAGAGAACGCTGAGCTATGTGTAAAATCAAGGGTATCTCGGAAGGTCTTGGACAACCAGTTGTTTTAGTCTGTTTAAGATCTTGCAGCCTTTCATTGCATAACTTCATTTTAAGGGCAAATACCACCATCTGCTCCAGCTGGAAGTTACATGTGGGATTACGGAGGTAATAGACTAAAGTTTGTATCTCTTGTATTCTAAATTCTCAGCCATCTACTGTGTTGGGAAGAATCACTTGTGTGCTGAAGACCATCAGAGAGAGGATCTGATTTGTAGGAGGAGTGAATAAAAAAAAGCCAATTTGTTAAACATTGGTGTACTTCAGAAGTAACTGAATAAGAATTCATGTTTAGATCTACGCTCTCTGTTTAGGAGCTAAATGTCAGGATGCTAATTCTGGTTCCTTCTTGAGGTCATGTGTTGTTGTACTGCTGCTGTAGTGACTTTTTTCAAGGCTCAGCTCCTGACTTGCTGTAATCTGGGATGTGCTGGCTGGTCTGGGAGGAGGGACAGCATTCTGTGATGGGAACAAACTGCGGGGTTACAGGGGATTATCGTGAGGGATCAGGTAAACTGCCAAACATACCAGATAATGGTTGTATTTCTGTTGGGTTAAGAGTAGTGAACTGGGAGATGGCATGGAAGGGATTTAAACTTCAGGAGACTTAATCAAAACAGTGTTTGACATGTATTTTTAGGCTAGTTCCTTTAAACTTGTCTTCAAGCACACTTTAAAAACCCCTCCAATTTAAACGTGTAACTTCCTTGTTCTTTTCCCTCTGGCTCTAGGAGTGTTGTGTGACTGTGGTGCTGTTCAGGGGCGCTGTGGCAGGTGTTTATCCTGCCCCTGCCTCGGGGGTCTGCAGGAGTGTTGTGTGACTGTGGTGCTGTTCAGGGGCGCTGTGGCAGGTGTTTATCCTGCCCCTGCCTCAGGAGCTGTGCAGGCTGGCTCTGCTCCCCAAGGTGCTCCCCTGCACTCCCTGTTGGGGCTGTGCTGTCACACAGGCCCGTGTGTCTGGTGTTTTCAGAGCATTGCAAGGGTGTTTTCCAGGTTAGCTCTCTGGACAGCTGGCAAGTGTCTGCTGTCCTTTGGGAGGCCTCATGTCTTAAAACATTTTCTTTTGTGTAAACCTGGGAGTGGAATGTGCATCCTGAGCTGTGGGTTAGTTACAAATTGTAGTTCCTGTTTTTCAGAGCTCAGCTGCCGTTTAGGTTGTAAGAAGTTGGGCTGATGTTCTTCAATGCTTTGGGTTTAATGGTGCCTATTCTTACACTTGGCTTCTACAGAGAAGCTTGATTAGTCAATAAAGGTAGGGAAACTGCAAGAGGAAGTGTAACAACTACCAGGAGAAAGCAACTTGTGGAGATAAATAGCTGGCTTTTAACTCTCAGGGATGGGGAGTAAATTGCTTTGCTGAGACCAATTTAAGATTGGTTATACAGTAGTTAAAGGGGTTTACTTTTTCCCTCTCCCTCAGTATTTTGTAAGTTTTTGAAGTGAGGGTTGGCTACAAAAACCAGTGAGAGGAAAAATTACATAGCACACTGTTCCTTTGTCTGTTCAAAGCTGCCTCACTTGAAGCAAAATGAGGCAAACTGTTACCCTCTGCAGTGCTTTTAATGGTCATGGTCAGATACTGTACAAAAGTATTGAGTTAGCCCGAAGTCCTGTTTGGTTTGCATTGCCTTTGCTGGGAGGGCAGGAAACTCTCCTTTTAATGTAACCTTATGCTGGGGGAGGAGAATGTTTTGAAATGTGTTTCTTGCCCAGACAGGTGATCTGCAGCCATGAGCAGCAACGAGTGCTTCAAGTGTGGCCGCACCGGGCACTGGGCCCGCGAGTGCCCGTCTGGGATCGGCCGTGGCCGCGGCATGAGGAGCCGTGGCAGAGGTGGGTGCTGTGTGTGGTGTGTGCAGCTGGCTCTGAGACTGAGGGAAGGGGGCTGGGACACAAACTGGTCATGAGAGCCAGGGCAATTTATCTCTGCATAAGAATTTTGCCAGAGGCTCTGAAAGTGAAGCTGACTTGTCAGTTCAGCTGCAGCGTTCATGACTGAGTCTTGAAAATATTCTGAACTTAATACTTTTGTCCTTATTCCCTTCCTTGTACCCATTTCAAGCAGGCTTCCAGTTCATGTCTTCTTCTCTGCCGGATATCTGTTACCGCTGTGGTGAGTCTGGCCACCTTGCCAAGGACTGTGACCTTCAGGAGGATGGTAAGTATCACTAAATATTGGATCTCCTCAGTCCCACGGGCAGAGCTGTGTGGCTGAAGAGAAGGCTGCAGGGATCTCCTGGGAGGAGCTGGGGGTGTCCCCCGTTCAAGGCGTGCTGCCCCTCCCGCTACCAAGGTTTTATAGTCTTGTTTGGTATGTTTTTCTTATTGTGGAAGCCTGCTATAACTGCGGTAGAAGTGGCCACATTGCGAAGGACTGCAAGGAGCCCAAGAGGGAGAGAGAGCAGTGCTGCTACAACTGTGGCAAGCCCGGCCACCTGGCCCGTGACTGCGACCACGCAGACGAGCAGAAGTGCTATTCTTGTGGAGAGTTCGGGCACATCCAAAAAGACTGCACCAAAGTGAAATGCTATAGGTAAGAACTGACAGGAGGCAGCTGCAGGATGTGCCTTGACTGAGAAATGCATTATGGTGTGTCTGATTGGGGGTGGGAAATGCAGCCTAGGCTGTGACCAAGTAGCCGGTTTCCCAGAACAGTTATCTATTGTTGTTCAGAGCTAAGACTTTAACACCTGTTAGCAAAGTAGGTTCAGAGTCCATGATGCACATCTCTAGGTGGCCACACAATGCAGGTGTTGAGTCTCTTGAGCTGTACAGGAGGAAGGGCCATGTCCTTTTGCAAAAGATAACAGGATATTTGCCCATAGCACAGACTTGTCAGGTTGGGTACCCTGTGTGTTACCCTGAGCTGGCAAACCCCCCCTGCACAGATCAGCTGACTGGCACAGCCAGCCCCAGCAGGAGCACACCAAGATGTCTTGGTTGCAGAGCCATGGATAGAAGTGGGTGTTGTGAAATTGGTTTGAAATGCCATCCTCAGAGTGCTGCCTGGGTTTGAGTGCAGGCGTACACCACAAACAGCATGTTGCTCAGCGCAGTGTTTTTCACCCCCACCAACATTCCCTTGTGTGGAGGAAGGAGAGAGAACATGGTGTGTTACTCTCAAACAGGGCTGAACTGCAGGCAGGAGCATTGGGAGCAGGCAAAACCCAGCACACAGTTAAAGAAACAGGGCGGGGAATCCGAACCACCCAAAGCCGCCTGTATTTGATGTGCAGTGATTAATGCGAGTTGATCATTTGGGAACAGCTCCTGGCTGTGGTGGAGACTGAGATCCCTCACATCAGAGAATTCTGGAACACAGGAACAGAAGTGTTGAGTGCAGAACTAGTGTTGCAGGAACCTGAAGTAGATACCGTGCCTGACAGGGTGGGATTGCCTCTGGCAGTGGCTGCTGTGGCTGGCTCTGATGAGGTGTTCTCTTGCAGGTGTGGTGAAACTGGCCACGTAGCCATCAACTGCAGCAAGACCAGCGAAGTCAACTGCTACCGCTGCGGCGAGTCAGGGCACCTTGCACGGGAATGCACAATTGAAGCTACAGCCTAATTATTTTCCTTTGTCGCCCCTCCTTTTTCTGATTGATGGTTGTATTATTTTTCTCTGAATCCTCTTCACTGGCCAAAGGTTGGCAGATAGAGGCTACTCCCAGGCCAGTGAGCTTTACTTGCCGTGTAAAAGGAGGAAAGGGGTGGAAAAATCAACTTTCTGCATTTAACTACAAAAATGTTTATGTTTAGTTTGGTAGAGGTGTTATGTATAATGCTTTGTTAAAGAACCCCCTTTCCGTGCCACTGGTGAATAGGGATTGATGAGTGGGAAGAGTTGAGTCAGACCAGCAAAAACCCTCTCTGGGTTACATGGAAGTGATCCTATGCAGGAGGAAAGAAATTCTGGAAGTGTCTAAACTTCCTCATAACTTTTATTTTATTACAATGGCCTTGGATTGTCTGACCTCAGTAGCTGTTAACACCAAGTGATATTCTGCATCAGGCCCTACCTAGAGCATATAGCTGAGTGGGAGTAAACAAACAAGATGCACATGCCTGTTAATGGCCTTAAGAGAGAGAGAGAGAAATCTGAAATCAATCTAAAAGTTACAGTAATTCAGTCAGTGAATGTTCATGTTGGAGATACAGAACGTAATGGGAAGCTTTTGAATAAATATCTCAAAGTCAATCTGAAACCCAGACATCAGTGCTCATAGCATATACAATTTGGAGCTATTCAGGAGTTGCAAATAAATGCATTTTCACAGAAATCAAGATGTTATTTTTGTATACTATATCACTTAGACAACTGAGTTTCATTTGCTTGTAATCGGTTTTTAAAGTTAAGATGGTAAGAGCAATTGAAGTCCTAGAACATAGAAAATGTAATTTTAAACTATCAATAAAGCTGGAGGAGGAAGGGGAGTTTGGCTAAAGTTCCTTTTGTTTATTTTTGGTTTTCCTGTACACAGTGCAAAATAACATATTAAAAAGGGGTATGTGGAGGTTCAGTTTGGACTTTTCTTTCGTACTGTCTTATGTTCAGTTGCCATCCCTGTGGAGATGTGTTGTGTGCAGCCCTGTCTGCAGCTGCCTTGGGAATGGGCTCTGGGAGATGGATGGGGGCTGGTTCCAGCTGTGCTGGCGCAGGTAAGGCATTTAGTGGACAGATCGTTAAAGAAGGGGCAGAAGTTGCTGCAGGCCCAGCAGGTTCCAGGCCTGGAGCAGTTCAGTTCTGGAGGCAGCACCTGAGCCTTCACTGCTCTCACTGCACCAAGAACTGGCACTGACCATCTGTGCTCACCATGTCCATGGGTTGTGCTGGTTGGTTGAGGGTGAGTGAACAGCTACACAGATGAAGAGAGAGCTGACACACTTCACATCCCCTCAGTACGTGGATAAAGCCTGGGTGTGCAGGATTGTGGGCTGTCAGTGCTTCATCAAGAGGCAAGGCTGCAGGAGGAGAGTAACACCTGCTGTGAAGATCTGGCTATGAAGTGCCTCTGAGCCACTGTCTCCCCAAGCCAGCAGATCCTGTGGAATCTGCAGTGAGGATCAGGGGGGAAAAATGGGCTGTGATGTCTGGCTAGAGAGAAGTCATCCTGAGTTTAGCTCAGTTGGTTAAAACTTGGTTGTAATAATGCCAAGGTCATGGGTTCAATCCCCTGTGTGGGTCATTGACTTAAGAGTTGAACTCTATGATCCTTGTGGGTCCCTTCCAGCTCGGAACAGTCTGTGATTCTGTGACGTGCCACAGTGACTGTGCAGCTCTGCTGGAGTAGAACTGACCTGCCATTGTCACTTGGCTTACATCTGTGTTACAATTACCCACTTAGTGTCAGGTTAACGTTCTAGTTCATTTTGGAAGCAGGGCTCTTGATGGTGTTGCAGCCATGCGATAGTCTTCCTGTTCCTGAAGGTTCTGATCTTCCAGGGACAACTTGAGCTCGGAGCTTTCAGCACACCAGCACTGACTGAGGCTTTGCAGAAGGGCAGTAAAACTCAGTTCCTGAACTAGAAGATGCTAGGGAATCTTAGCTGGTTCCAGGAAATCTGATGCCTAAGTGTGTCTGAGAAAACTGATGGTCATGCTGCTGTGTCACATCAGGTGAACTGGTCAGGTTTGTGGGTGTTTTGCAAAGGGCTCCTCTGGCAATTTAGAGTTCCTTAATGTTTAAATGAAAGATTTATGAACTTAGTTTCAGCCTGGGTTTGATCTTCAAAACCTGTGAAGCACATTGGGCTGTAGTTCAGAGAGAAGAGTGTGGGTAAGAAGGTGAGGTGTGGGGTGGCTGGAGCCCAGAGCAGCTGGCACAGGACCCTGAGCAGCTCAGGGAGGGGTTGGAGCTTCTGCAGAGCAGAAAACAGGCTTGGCAGAACTGTCTTGAAGCACTTAAAGGGGGAGTGTTGTACTGCTTGGCCAAGCAGAAATCCCAGTGCTTGCTCCTGCCTGGTCAGTGTGATGTGAAGGTGTAGGAGGGCTTTGCTTGGTTGTGTTCTGGTACCTGCTGGTGGAGCATCAACGTGTCCTTGAGTCCCAAACAAGGCTGTGAAACCTCCTGTCAAACCCACACTTGAAACGTGGGTTTTGTTGGGTAGTGTAGATGGCCCAGCACGTGGATGTTCAGCCTGCTGGGTTAATATAAATTAACTGAATCTTCACAATTAACTTACTCAAACAGTAATAAAGCTTGAAGCTTTATTTAATGCAATGACAAAGACCTGAAAGTCTGTGATGACTTGTAGCTAAAATGTGTTTTCCTGTCAGATTTTTTTTTTTACAAAGAAAACAGGAATTGAAAGCTGAGGAATGCAAATCAAGATGTAAAGTTCAAAAAGCAGGAAATTACTCCAATGGAGGTATTTCTTCCTGCTCATCTTTGTGTGAGAATGTTCATGCTGCTGTTCCAGGGTCAGTTCCCGAGTGAATAAAAGATGGATGAGCAAATGGCCATTCCATAAATTGTGGGGACTGGAAAAATCAAACCTAGTTCTTCATTTGTTCCATGTTGATCTTTTGCACTAACGCTGAGGCCTCTCATTTGTTATGGCAGATTCCAGGGTAGTGGTTTTTTTCTGGGTCTGGTGGATTATGTGGATTGTGAGGGCAAAGAGACAAATCTGTAACAGGGGAATTTTACTCAAATTACAGGGAGCCACTAAATAAATTGTCACTGAAAACCAATCATCGCAGTTTAGTTTGGGACGGCTGATGAGGACTGGCGTAGTTTGTAAACTGTAGTTTGTACTTGTGAGAACGCCCCGAGCCGGCAGTGAGCGCTCGGAAAGGCCCGTGGGCAGCGGTGCGAGGGGTGATGGAGCTGCCCCTCTGCTGGGGAGGCTGCCCGGGGACACCGGGCAGGGCTGGGGCGGCACCGAGGGCAGGGCTGGCCGTGGCGGGGCCGGGGGCACCCCGGGGGAGGTGTGTGGGAACAGGGACAGGGCTGCGGGGCTGCGGAGACAGGGACACACGGGTCGGGGCTGCGGGGACAGGGACGGGGCTGCGGGGATCCGGGCAGCGGGGACGGCTCCCGGGGACGGGGAGGAAGGAATTCCTGGCTGTGAGGGTGGGCAGCCCCGGCACGGCCTGCGGAGCAGGCGCGGGGCCCGGCCCGGCCCGGCATGTCCCGGGGCAGCGGGAGGGGCAGAGCCCGCAGGGCTGGCGGTGTCTGTGCCGGTGTCCGTG
>VWZD01000870.1:48772-98826 GCA_013396695.1 Sakesphorus luctuosus | reverse complement strand
GCTCTGTGCTGTGCGCTGAGCTTTGTGCTGTGCGCTGAGCTCTGTGCTGTGTGCTGTGAGCTGTGTGCTGTGAGGTGTGTGCTGTGCGCTGTGAGCTGTGCTGTGTGCTGTGAGCTGTGTCCTGTGTGCTTTGTGCTGAGCTGTGTGCTGTGCTGTGAGCTGAGCTGTGTGCTGTCCTGTGGGGCCTGGCTTGGGCAGCTGGGAAGAGTTTCAGCTGTTTGTATTCACAGTCACACAAACCACAAATGGTAACCAGAATTTTCCTAAGTGAATAACTTAAAATTGACATGGGTATCTTTGTTTCAGAGGTATGTTGGCTTGGCTGCCAAGAGGAAAGTGCAAACTGAACATCACTTAGATTTTTTTATGTAATACAGGTAGAATATGTCATAGTTTTGGGGGAAAAAACCAAACTATAGTAATGCTGTAAACAGAGGCAGCATGCTGGGCAAAAAGATGAACATTATTTCTGAGAGTGACGTCTCCTCCTGCAGCTGCTTAGGCAAATTGATGCACAAACACTGATGGTAATCACAAGGTTTGTTTGGATTTCTTCCCAGAGGCAGAGAAATGCTTCTCATAATCTCATTTATTGGGCATGTTCTGACAAAGAGCAACCCTGAAGGCCTTGAGGGTCACTGCACTGCAGACCCCCATGAGACACGACTGTTGGCGTGTTCACCCAGCCCATGGACAGCTGGGGGCCTGTTCATGATGGTCTTCACTGCCATGTGGGGTTTTTTCTTGATTACTGCAAGATTGCCAAAAACATGGACTTTGTAATTTAAGAACCTCCCACCACTGTAACAAAAGGAATAGCACCACAGAGAATCCTAGGGACTGATTCCCAGCTATCCCTGGATTTCCCTGGGCATTTTTCACTGAATCAAAAGTCAAAGTGCAGTAATATTTATGTGTGGATCAGAGTGTTCTCAGTAACCTTTTTGGACAGAAAAGTAGAAAATAACAGTTTGGAGGAACTGCAGAGAAAAAGATTCCGTGAGCAACAGAGGAAGATGGAATAGAGTCTCTGGTGTATTATGGAGAGAAAGGCTTTTTAAGAGGTGAAAAGAAGTGCTTTGGGGAAAGGGACAAAGTAACTGCACACACGGTCAAGATGAATTATTGGAATGCAAACCAAAACCATCCTGGAAAAAATTAGATTATTTAGGTAATAGCAATTGAGAAAGATAGGCTTAAACTTAAACTCTGCTTGGAAGACAGTGGATTTTATTTAGGTGGCAGTGTGCTGAAAATGGTGAAACTTACTGAAAATAGTGTCTAAAATGAAATGTTCTTTGTATTGGAGAGGGTTGTGGGGTGCTTTGAAAAAATAGGTGACAGATGTTATTTTTGATAAAGTGGATTTAAATGAGTTTTTTATATTCTGTGATAGTTTGATTTGGCAGTTCTGTAAATCATCACTGGTTTCCACTCAGTAAGAATCAGTGGGAGCAGAAGGCACAGGAGCTTGTCAGCACAATTTGGGCTAAGTTTGTGTCAGGTGCTGTGGATATGTTGGTTCTTCATTAAACTTGGTGGTGTGTTCTTGTGTCCAACAGGAACGGAGACCTTTCCTTGCCTCGGAGTGCAATGAACTGCCCAAAGCCGAGAAGTGGAGGCGACAGGTGATGGCAGCCTATACATTTTTCTGGTTCTATAGGAGCTACAGCTTTGGCACTGCTGTTTAGACAGCCTGCTTGCAAGTGTTCTCATACCCCCTCAGTATGCTGACAGTTAAGCACAGAATAATTCACATTGGAAGATCATACAGTTCACTGTCCAAAGCAGGTCCTACCATGTCAACTTGCCCCAGGGCCATGTCCTACTGAGTTTGCAATTTCTTCAGGGATTTGGGTTCCACAGCTTTTTGAGACCAGTGTTCCAGCGTTTGATTTACTTCTTAATTAGTTCTCTCCCTTGAATTTAATCAGAATTTCTCCAATTTCAACTTGTGTTTTGTTGCTACTTGTCCTGTTGTCATGCACTTCTTGAACAGTCTGGTTCTGTGTACCCTCTGCTGAGGGCAGGTTTTCTTCAGCAATTAATTTCTGTGTTCTTATTTGACCAGATCATTGGGGAGATCTCCAAGAAAGTGGCACAGATTCAAAATGGTAAGATTTTTATTTTTCTGGATCTCCAGTCCTAAGCACTTTCAGTAGAAATCACATTTCATGTGAACTATATTGTTTGCATTGCATAAATCCTGAATTTCCTCTGGTGCTTCTGGTGAGCTGCCTCATTTATTGTCTTTTTTCTCTCTACCAGCTGGATTGGGCGAATTCCGAATCCGGGACCTGAACGATGAAATCAACAAACTCCTGAGGGAGAAGGGACACTGGGAATACAGAATAAAGGAGCTGGGAGGGCCTGATTATGCTGTGAGTGTACAGGATGTTGTATACATAGTTTTTCTGCTTAAAATCATAGAATCATAGAATGGATTGGGTTGGAAAAGACCTCCGAGATCATCAAGTCCAACCCTTGGGCCAACTCCAGGCCCTTTACCAGATCATGGCACTCAGTGCCACGGCCAAGCTCAGGTTAAAAACCTCCAGGGATGGGGAATCCCCCCGTGTGGCCTCCCCAAGGCAGAGTCCAGGGGAAGGCTCACTGCCCTGGGCCTGCTGGCCACGCTACTTTGGATCCAGGCCAGGATGCCATTGGCCTTCTTGGCCACCTGGGCACACTCTTGGCTCCTCTTGAGCTTCCTGTCCCTCAGTCCCCCCAGGTCCCTTTCTGCCTGGCTGCTCTCCAGCCACTCTGTGCCCAGCCTGGAGTGCTGCATCAGGTTGTTGTGGCCAAAGTGCAGGACCCACTTACAAATGAAGTGGCTACTGAGAAAAATCTGTGCAACATTTAGTTAACTGTGTGTGACTTGGCCAGTTTTTGTTGGAGAGGGTTTTCATTCAGCTCCAACATGTTTGGTTGTGTTAGGAGGAAACTTTAAAGTCTGTTTGTTTTCCAGCGGATTGGACCGAAAATGTTAGACCATGAAGGGAAAGAAGTTCCAGGGAACAGAGGCTACAAATATTTTGGAGCTGCAAAAGATTTACCAGGAGTTAGAGAGCTTTTTGAAAAGGAACGTAAGTAAAGAGTGACTCTTCCCAGACATGGATCTAAACAGGAGTGTATCTTCAGTAAAATGTTACTGTGGTTTGTGGGGAGTGCTGGTAACATTTCTAGGCTGTGCCTTAGGTCAGAGAAATGAAACTCTGAGCACAAGTAATTAACTACATTGAATACCTTTGGCTGTTTGCAATTAAATCTAAAAAAGAGTAAACTGGTTTCTACTGGGAGTTCCAAATGGTAAGGACTGATGTCCTATAGAAACTTTCCAGCATAACAGGCTAACTTCTTTGAGAAGTTCTAACTAGTATTTGGAGCATTGAGGTTAAAAAAAAATAAGAATAAAAAGGGGAAGCTTGGTTGGACACAGTTTGTGCAACAGGAATCAGCTTTCATAATAGGAAAAACTAGATGTAAGGGATAAAACTTTATGTATTGATTTGTCAGAGAATAAGTGGGAATTGCTTGGGCCTGAAAGTGAGGCAGATACTGAAACAGCTCCTTGTTACTTGCCATCTACAAAGAGGAATAATGGGAAGTACTCCATGGTCTGGGGGAAGTGTTGGGTCCTGTACTGGAACTGGTTTGTGTGCACCAGAGGTGCAACACCAGTGCTCCCAAAGCTGGCAGCAGCTGGATCACCCCTGGGTCATGGGCTGGAGCAGCAGCCCTGGTGCTGTGAGTGTGCTGGGAATGCAGAGCAGTGGTGGGATGGAGCTGGGCAGTGACTGTGTGTCCCTCCAGCGCTGCCACCGCCACGGAAAACTCGGGCCGAGCTCATGAAGGACATCGATGCCGAGTACTACGGCTACAGGGACGAGGACGATGGCATCCTGGAGCCTCTGGAGCAGGAGCATGAGAAGAAAGGTAGGGGAGACTCTTCAGTCCAGGAAGGGACTGGACTCTTCAGTCCAGAATGGTGAACTCTGAAATGAAGGCACCTTTTTTCCCTGTGGGTGTTGTCTTGTCCTTGACTGTCTGTCACAGAGGTGTCCACAGGCTGATGTCATTTGTCACACAGGTGTCCAAATCACTGTGTAAGACATTTCAGGTTGGAGAGGTGTGCTTTAGAGTTGACTTTCCCCTCTTTACTACTGGTAATGATTTAATATTGTCAGCAAGTCATTCCCTATTTAACATTGTCAGCAAATCATTCACTATTGAAGCAAAATTTCCTTTTCCTCCACCCCTTTTTCATGTTTAAGAGTATAAAAGAGTAGGTTGCAGCAATGAAATCTGTGGATCTCAAGCCATTATCTCCCTCCCTTGTGAAAACTGCCCTTGCTATCTGTTGCCTGTCTCACCTCATTTTTGATTTATCCATAAATATAGCTCTTTAGTTTTCTGGAAGATTAGAGAGGCCTTCTGGAAAACCTGAAGTCTGGGTGGCCTGTGTTAATTTATCCATGTCATCTATATCTGAACTTCCACACATTTGTGAATATTTCTTCCTTTGAAACTTATTTTTCTCAATAGATAGTATTTATCCATGTGCCTGCTGACATAGTTTTCTAGCATTGTTTCTACTGACCTCCCTGCTAAAGACATCAGGATTATGAGTCTTAATGCCTCAAACTCCTCAAAGTTCAGCACTGTGTGCCATTTTCTGGTATTTGTGTAGCTTAAGCAAGAGGCCACCCCACTTTTAAGAGCTCAGCTGTTTCCTAAACAGTTCTTAGTGCTGCTGGTGAGCACTGCCTGATCCTTACAGTTATCCCTTCTCCACGTGTGAGACACTTGCAGTGTTGTGTGTTCAAGATCATGCCTGGTCTTTTGGGTTACAGGGCAGGGAGGAATCATAAAATCATAGAACCAGTTGGGTTGGAAGAGACCTCTGAGATTATCAAGTCCAACCCTTGATCCAACCCCACTGTGATCACCAGATCATGGCACTCAGTGCCACGTCCAGTCTCACCTTAAAAACCTCCAGGGATGGGGAATCCCCCCCCTCTCTGGGCAGCCCATTCCAATGCCTGAGCACTTTCTCTGCAAAGAATTTCTTCCTGATACCCAACCTAGATCTCTCCTGGCAGAGCTTAAGCTGTGCCCTCTTGTCCTGCTGTTGGAAGAGGGGGCTGAAGGAAATGTTCCACTGAGCAGTGTCGTGAGTGTGGCCTGGAGCCCTAATCCAAGGGAATGCAGGCAGGGATGGTGTGGGAAGGGAGGCTCTGGGTGCAGGACTCCCAACACCTCCCACCAGGGCTGAGCCTGCACACCCTGCTGGCTGCAGGCAGGGCAGCCACTGGGCTGGGGACATGGGGTAATTAAAGAGAGTTGTCACCATAGGTGATTGTGCCATTGAACTAACAAGGCTGGAGGTGCTGACAGTGAATGTGCAGTTAGTGCACAATACCTGGGATTCTCTCAGGGCCAGTGGTTGTCTGGGCTCTTGTGGTTTTTACCTTGAGAAGTTTTTGTGAAACAAAGTGTTGAAAATACCTCTTTGTTTGAGGTACCTTTTCGGTTCTGGAACCACACACAAACACAACCCCTGGCTAGATCTTGCTCTCTGAGGGAGAGAATTTTAATGTATGATCTGTGAGAGCCTGGGGGAATGTCTGCTGACTTCTGGGCATTCCCACTGCCTTGCTGCATTAATCTGGCACCTCTCTGGGCTTTGATGCAGTGACCATGTCACTGATTAAGCTTATTAAAACTTGGGTTTGGCTCTTCCCAGCACTCTGCTGTAACAGGGGTGCAGCAGCCACACAGCAGCAAGGTACAGAACTGGGATAGTGCTACAAAAGAAGAGACATAGACTCCAAGATAAAAAGGTGTGGATGTCACTCTAAGGAGCATAATCATGTTTAATTAATGACATGGTGATCAGCTTCCCTGTAGGTGCTGACAGGATTCAGAGCTGTAAGAGCCACTTAGCCTGGTCATGTGACCCTGTTAGTTGAGAAAGTAGGTTGGTATTTATCCATGACATTTAGAGTCCAAAGCATACCCAAATGAAGGCATTAGCAAGTGGCACACTTTGTCAGTGCCAGTGTGGGTTTTGCTCAGACTACACTGATGTTTTTAGTAGGTGGTGCATTGAGGTTCCACAGTAAACGTGTGTTACTGATGGAGAGGGTTTAGGCAAGAAGTGTAAGTCCTCTTGAAAAGCTTTGGAAATCAGACCATGCTGCTTTACTGGCTCTCAGATACACTTGCCATTTTCCTTTGCTAACCAGTTATAGCAGAAGCAGTGGAAAAATGGAAAATGGAGAGGGAAGCACGACTTGCAAGAGGTGAGGAAGAGGAGGAAGAAAATATCTATGCTGTCAATGATGACGAGGTAGGTGGTGGCTAAGGGGATGTGACATTTCCTGTGTCTTCTATGCTGCCTTCTTGGAGGTGGTGTTACTGTGCCAAGAACCTGGTGCTGCTGCCCTGCCCTCCTCTGCACCTGGCTAACTACACCTCTGGCCCTGGTTAGTAAGAACCAGTAGTAGTGAGTACACTTGGCCCAAGTTCAGAGGGCACTGAAGGCTGGAAGCTGGGGAAGACCTTTCACCTGAGAGAGAACCAACTGCTGGGACTCTGCTGTGATTTAACTGACACTGCCTGGAATTCTCTGTTTGTAAAATGGTGTGTTGGTAACACTGATGGTAACGCTGTTGGTAACACTGGTCAGTCGGGCTGTGAGTACAACCTGCATCAGTAACAGCACAAGTGGCTCTGGGGACAGCTTATGTCACACTGCCACTGCTCAGCAAAACCAGGGGCTGCAGGGCCTTGTTGACACTGGAATCACAGTACAGCAAGGCTTTGCTGCTGTCAGTGCAGGGACATGGCTCTTGTTTCTTTGCTCTCCCTGCTCCCAGCAAGGTCTGTAAAAGGGATACCGGAAACTACTTCTCATTTCTTAGTCTGCACCTAAGTGGGTCTGACACAAGAATAAAAAGGAGATGGTTCATAGTGACAATCTGGTGGCTCCTTCAGTCTCCAGTTTTATTCGTATTATTTCCTGATTCACACCCAGCTCTCAGGTCTGAGACCGAAGCTGTACAGGGAAGTGGTACCTACACTTTAAAGCACTTGCTTTCGTGGTTAGCTGGCTCCTCTTCTGTTTATAGCTGTGCTGTGGCAGCCAGGGATATGGGAGAGGAGGAAACAGAGCTTTACATCCCGCCCATGCCACAGCAGAGCAAAGGCCATATGAAAAATGGAAGCAGTAATTCTGAAAATGTCAGGGAGCAGGATCTGAATGTGATTCTTATTGTATTCCTGTGGTGTTCAGTCCTCTTCACCTCCTTCTGTGTTTCTAGGTTGAGCATGCTCTGCCTGATTCCATCTGGCAAAGCAAGTAAAGAAGAGGGGGTTTTATGCCCTCTATAGAAAATAAACTTGATGTGGCTTAATTTTTTCACTTTTTAGTCTGATGAAGAAGGTGGCAAGGAAAGAGAAGGTGAAGAAGGCCAGCAGAAATTTATTGCACATGTTCCAGTGCCAACTCAACAGGAGGTAAGACATAAGAAAATTCAGTTGCAGAGATGCACACTGGCTTTTTCAAGGCAGGTCTTCACATCATCAGTAAAAGAGCCCTAAATTTGTTATTTCTGTGACTTGACTCTGCAGCTGTTTAATTCTCTTGCAACTGCTGTGGAACTGCTTGTGTTGTGGTACCATTGCTATAACCCTTTTCACCTGAGAATTGCCAAAGCCTTCATAAATATTCCATAAATTGGAAAGTGCTGTTGTGCTCTGATCGATGCCCAGGATTGCCTGCTGTGTCTGTGCTGTGCCTTTCTGCTGATGGTCTGACTGGGGTTTTTAATTTAATGGGATGATTTGTGAATTGCAGGGTTTGTTCTCCTAAGTTTTCTGAAGTTATTTTGGTGGCATGACCTTGAATTGACTGTTACATTTTGGAGCTGCTCTAGGATATATAATAACAGTGACGGGTTGTTTGAAGTACAACCCGGGCAAAAAGGTCCTGGAGTTATGTGGCTGTTTCTCTTTCTTAGGGGCAAATCACTCTGTAGCCTATGCCTACAGGATTATGCCTTCTATATTCTGAATTACTGAAAACTAAGGTTCAGAACACTTCTTTTGAGAGATTCTGTGTGCAATTTGGACAAATATAAAATCATTTCTGAGACTGAAACAAGTCTTGCTGGTTGTTATTAGTAGATCTTTCAAGTGTGTGCTCTTAAAGAATGATGTATCACTGGCACTTCCAGGCAAGGTGCAGGGCAGAGGTTCATGTGTGGCTGATGTGAAGGGCACACTCACCAGATGTTATTCAGAGGTGTGGACTCCTGTGCCATAGATCCATGTGTTCTGTGTTCCCTAAGGCTGGGTCTGAGAGAATTGTTTGGAACACAGTTCAAGTTAGTGAACTGAGATCAAAATGCAATGGCACCAACACCCTGATTGACAGGGCTGGGAGCATAGATCAGAAATGGAGGCATCTCTTTTACCGCTTCTTTTGGTTTCCAGGAGCTTCATCTGAGTATTAAAAAAGATCCTGACTCATCTTAGTTCCATGACTTTTACACTAGTGCACAGCTGTAGCTTCCACAGGCTGTTCCCTGTGTTTTCCTTCCCTTTGGCTGTAGCTGAGCATCCTGGGTGCCAGCACCTCAGTTGAGCTGAGTGCCATTCTGTGTTTGTATTTGCAGATTGAGGAAGCTCTTGTCCGGAGGAAGAAGATGGAGCTGCTTCAGAAATACGCCAGTGAAACCCTCATGGCACAGAGTGAGGAAGCAAAGACACTTCTGGGTCTGTAACCCTCCCCCAGTGTGGTCTGTGTGTGAGCCATCCACAAGCATCCTGTGTTCTGGTGGCAAAGGCCTTTAGCTCTGGAAGTCCTTTAGGAGGTTCAGAGTGAACTGATGGAATTACAGTGTGTTCTGGAGAAGGGAAAAAATAATTTTTTATTAATCCAGTAGGATGACTGACACTCCAGTGGTGAGAAAGATCAAACCTTGTCTCTACATCTACAGCTGTTTTCAGTCCTTCCAGTTTGTAAAAGGGTCTGTGCAGTGGTGCCTCTTACAGGTAGAACCACACACCCACTGAGCTTGTAAATCCCAAAGGAAAGGTGGTGGTGTTCCTGCCATCCTGGCTGCTCCATCCTCACTGTAAGTGGACATCCTTCTCATGCTGGGTTTTGTTGGGCTGAGTCCAGAATTAACTTAGTCTGTTACACCTGCTTAGTTTACCAGAATAGCCTGGAACCTGTTTAGAGGTACCTGAGTGGCAGATCTTATGAGTGACTTCACAGTAGATTTGGTTCTTTCTATAACACACAGTTTATAAAATCTTTTGTCCTTTTTGTGGTTTGTCCCTGGATAAATGGATTAAATGCTGGATATTTCAGCAGCTATTGTAAAAAATTTTGCAATACCTTGTTCAAATATTTTTAGTAAAACTTCTTTACAAACCTGATGTCTTGTGTCATTCTAGCTCAAAGAATGTGGTGATTCCATAACTGTAGCCAAAGAATGGGATCATAAACAGCCATCCATGTAGGGGGTTGAAGCTCTGCATCCCCTGCTGCTCTTGGCTGGTGTATCCTGGGATCTGAATGAATGAATGACATTTCAAATTGGACATCTGCAGCCATGGAGTGTTTCTGTCTAAGGAATGGAGTATTTAACAGGCAAGTAACCATGTCTGGGTCTGTTTGGCATCTTTCTAAATGCTCTTAGTGATGCCTTAAGATTTTTATAAATTTGTAGATTGTACATTAGTATTAATCTATCACTGTCTGTTGTGAATAGTCCATTCCAGACTAGTCAAATTGCTCAATCACAGAGACAAGCTTTGTCTTACTTCATGTAAGAGATCACAAAAAAAATCTTGAAAAAGTGGAAAGTGTAGCCACCAATTAAAAACTTAGAATAAATCCAAAGCTCAATAATTAGTAGTAGCAAACAAGTAACATCACAAACATTCTCCTCCTGTTAGCAGTGCAGCTCTCTCTGCTTTGTAATAAAGCAGCAAATGAGTGCTTATGACTCACAGTAATTTGTGTGCTCTGGGTTGCAGGCATCTCCAAGGTGGTTTTTGGTGCTGCCTTTTGAGTGTCTTGTGTTCTTGGGTTTCAAGAAGTGATGTGCTTTTTACATATGCTCTGTATTGCTGTAAAAGACAGTGCTGTTCCCAGAGTTCCTTCCCCAAAACCCTGGCCATCAAGAATGGAAAAATAGGCTCCTTTCCTGCTCCTTTCCTCCTTTCCTTTCACTGGATCAGGTGAGTTGTCCTTTGCCTGTGGAAAATCACAGTCTGTGCAGGGTAAAGGCTTTGAGGGCTGGTGCTGAGCCCCTGACTGAGCCCCTGGAGCTGAATGAACTGGCACTGGTCTCAAACCCTGGTGTGACAGGGGCAGAGGGACAGGACACCAACAGAAAAACTGGAGCAGCCCAGTGGGCTTGCCAAAATAGAGCTGGAACTCTGTTGGGAATAGCCCCTTGCCAATTGTGCTTGTGCTACACTGCACTATTTATTTATTTATTTACTGGTACAACAGCAGATTTTCTTCCAGGGAAACAATGCTTGAAAGAGGAAGGAAAGAATCTTGCTGTACATTTGCTAAACTATAAGCTGAAAATAAAAAATGTAGATTTAAGGGAGAAAAAACCCAACTAGTTTGTATGGCTACAGTCTGGGAGCTTGATCATACCAGTGGTGGATCCCTTCTGTCACCAGATGAATCTGTGAGATGGAAGAGAGAAAACAGAGGGGTAAAGGCATATCAGGGACAGAGTGATGATGAAAACAGGCATAAAAAAGGAATAAATTTAAAGAAGGAGAGAAGACCAATATGATTGTAATTGTATTCCTGTTCAAAGGAGCAGCTTCCAGCCCTGAGCATGACGAACACCACGATGTAAGAGGAAAGCTTTTAGGGCAGGGCTGATCTCTGCCAACCAACACAGAAATGGAATAGAGGCACAAAAATGCAGTGTGGAACTGTGCAAGGCAAACTGGCCCTGCTGTACTAAATGGTCTCTCTGTAACTCACTGCCAAGGGGTTTTAAGCTGAATGCTCTTTTTGGCTGCATCTGAGCCAACCAATTGCAGGGGAACTCTTTGCCACAGTGGCCTGTAGCAGAATGCCAGTGCCCTGCCCGCTGTGTGGGATTGCTGGGGGATCCAGGGCGGGGAAGCTGCTGTGGCCACAGCCAGGAAACAGCCTGTTTGTCCTGCAGAATAGAGCGGTGTGTCGGCTTTGCATCAGCGGTACTTGAGTGTGTGTGTGCTGTCAGTTTGTAGCTCGCACCGCTGCAATGCCTCAGCCCTAAACATGCCCAGGCTGGAAACCAAACACTTCACACATGCTCGTACCTTCAGTGCTCTGCGCTGTGCGAGATCCGGGCTGGAGCCCTGAGGGCATAGATAACCTCCCTAATGGTTCTGCCTGCTGCTTCGATTTTGGCTTGCTTTTGTCTTTTAGAGATGCATTTGCTTCATTTAGTGCCACCCTCCTTATTCTGTGCCCGGAGTCAGAGTGGTGGGGAGGAGTATTTCTTGGCAGCTCTAGGAAATAAGTGGATTTACCTAATCTGCATTAGCAGATGAGCAAGATAAACAGAGGTGGCTTTGGGGAGTACCCATTAACTCATGACACCCTGGGCTTGTTGTCCAGCTGCTGGGGAATGCCTTTGAGGTGCAGAGCTGAGGTAACTGTGGTATAGTGTCTATAGGCTTTTTCCCAGAAGACACCGATTCCTGAAGAATTATAGAATCGTTCAGGTTGGAAAGGACCATCGTGGCTTAGCTGGCCCCAGGTCCCTGCTCAAGCTGCATCATCCCGGAGCACATGGCACGGGACTGTGTCCGGATGGTTCTGGACCATCTCCAGGGAGGGAGACTCCTTGCCCTCCCTGGGCAGTCTGGGCAGTGCTCGGTCACTGCACAGGAAACAAACTCTTCCTCGTGTTCACGGGATCTTCCTGGGCAGCAGTTCCTGCCGGTTGCTTCTTGTCCTAGTGGTTTAGAACCACCGACCAGAGCCTGGTCCATCTTCTCAGCACAACTCCCCCCTTTAGATATCGATACCCCCTTTAGATGTGGATAAGGTCCCCTCTCAATTGTCTCTTGAGACAGAGCAGGCCGAGCTCCCGCAGCTTTGCCTTGGAAAAGAGCTGCTCTGGCCGCTTCGGCACCTTTGTTGGCTGGACAGGCAGGACCAGAGAATGTTTATTTTGGCTTGTTATTGAATTAAAAAATAGTTATTTCCTTGGTAGGAGCTCTGTGCCGCCCCCGCGGTGCCCCCGCCGGTCCCGGGGCTCGCAGGGCGCGGTGCTGCTCGCCCTGCTGGGGCTGCCCCGTGACGTGTGTCTGACGTCACGCTGCCGTGACGTAACACCGGCCCGGCGTGTCCCGCACACCGCCCGCCATGCGCCGGGCGCTGCCACCGTTCCGTGCCCTGCTCGGGCCCGCACGGGCGCTCTGCGTGGGGGACAGCGCGGTGAGCGGGGCGGGGGACAGCGGGGACAGTGAGGGGACAGCGGGGCCAGCGAGGGGAGGAAGACAGCGAGGGGAGCGGGGACAGCGCGGTGAGCGGCACGGGGAGACAGCGGGGACAGCGCAGGGGACAGCGGGTGGAGCGGGACAGCGAGGGGGAAGCGGGGACAGCGAGGGGAGCGCAGGGGGAGCGGGGGGACCTGACGGGACCCGCCTCTTCAGCGAAACGGACCGAAAGCGAAAGCGGTGCGGGAGCGCGGGCGGGATGGGGACGGGGCTGGGGCTCTGCCGGTGATGGGGATCGGGCCGGGGATGGGGGTCGGGCCGAGGTCAGGGATGCCCGCGGCGATCTCGCTCTCCCGGGACGCCTCGAGGGCTCTCCCGGGCAGTGCCGGCAGAACTCCCGTCCCAGCGCCGCGTCCTCCCGCGGTGTTACGGGCGAACAGGGGACAGTCGTTCCCACCAGCGCGGGCTCCATCCGAGCTCTCCTGTCGCCAACAGCGTGTTTCTTTAGGGTCAAAAGGGAAAAAACAAAGCTGTGGACTTCATCACTTCCCTGCTGGATATATGCTCAGTTCCTTCCTTAGTGCTTTTTTCTGCATGCTTAGCAAAATAATTTTATTTTGCTGGTGTTGTTCACTGTGAAGTTCTTGCTTGTAACTTACTATGCATCTGTTACACAGTGTGGAGACAAGGACTGCAGGGGGTTTGTTCTAAAGGAGAGGCTGATGATTCTGTAGAGGAGAAAGGAGAGGGCTTCAGGGGGAGTTCTTGCATGTAAAACTGAACAGCAGACCCAGACATTTAAATGAATTATAATGTGAGATATTTACTGCATTGAGTTCATTACATGGGACTCTGCAGGGGAATGTGCTCAGCCTCGGGGTTTGCAGCTGTTGGAGTGCCCTGGGCTAGGAAGGGGCAGCAGTGCCGTGGTGGGTGTGCCAGCGGTGACAGTGGCACTGTCCCAGGGCTGTGCCCAGCTGCAGGGAAAATGTAGCAGGTGAATAATTGATGGGGAACAAAGTGCTGCTGAAATAGCAAAAGGGCCTTTCTCCCTGCAGAGCAAAGGCAGAGGGCTGGGTGTCTGTGGGTGTGTGCCCTGAGACAGCTCCAACAGCAAAGGCTGAGCCACTGCTGGGGCTGGAGTGTCTCTGGGCCTGCCCTCATCGTGTTCTCCCTCAGCACTTAATTGCTCTTTCCCTCTTCATCAAACACTGACAGAGGGGAGATTGTAAAGCCCAAAAGTCTTTGATCCCATTTTAGACTTAGAAGAGAAGTGAAGTTTAGATTATAGGTAATTTTTGTTCTGTCCTTTTCCACCCTGATTCATTAACAGTTTAATTGTTCCACAGTCCTCTCTCTGTCTCCACTCCCTGGGCTTATCAGCAGCTCATCTTTCTTGCTGCTCCTTGGCCTCGTTCTTCTTCCCTGAACTCATGAAGTCCAGCTCTTACTTCCTCAAAGTCAGGCAAGGGGACACATTTTAGTCACTGAAGCAGCATCTCTGTTTAGGGAGGTGATAACTTTACCAACAGGCCTTAGTCTGCTGCATGTAAAGCTGGGAATCAGCTGGAGCCATGTGGAAGGAGCACAGCAGGTACCTGGCTGGAATCAAACCTGCTGTGGACAGAGAAGTGCAGGTGACAGCAGGGAGAGTTTTAGTATCTGACCTTTGTAAGGGAGGAGCCACGTTCCAGATTTACCTAGTGCTGAAATATTTACTGTTGTATATTTTGTTAGCGTTCTGCTGAGGTCAAGCCAATCAAAAGTGTGAGTCTCTGGCACAGCAGCAGGTATTTTATACCTCTTTTGTCCAGTTTAGCTTGACTTCTGATCTGAAACATTCTGGAACTGTTTGAAAGGCATCATGAGGCTTATGCATAAGGCAGAGGGAGTTGTGCTCCTTGTGTCAGAGCAGGCATTTCAGCACATGAATGTGTCTGTAAGGCGTTGAGATGTGCAGAGTGAAGATCCCTTGCCCTCTGTGGAGGGGCCTGTTCTCGCTGGGCTGTGGCTGCTCTAAGCTCTGTCAAACACGTGTGAGTACAGGGGTGACTAATTGTGCTGGTTTAAAGGTAAACTGGCAAGAGAAATGAACCCAACACAAAAGAGATTATAAGTCAGACTTACAATTTAATAACAATGTTACAATAAATGGAATGGCACAAAGAGAAATTGGGTTTAACCCCCAAACCCAGCAGTGGAACCCAGCCCCCTGGGGCACAAACACAATGGGGTTTGGTGGCCCCTGTGCTGAGCCCCACGTGGTTCCCCCGAGTCCAAAGGAAAAGGAGGGGACAAACCTGTTGGTGCAGATGATGTCCCAGTCTGGTGGAGAGTGGTGGGCTCCTCCTGTCCAGGGTCTGCTCCTCCAATGGATCCAATGAGTCATTCCCCAGTCCCCAAAGCCCAAGATTGTGTCCCCTGAGGTGCAGGTGGGAGCCCCCAGTGGGTCCCCCAGGGCAGGGAGTTGCAGAGTGGGGGATGTGACTGTGGGAGTCAGGGGGGATTTTGGACTGGTTGCTGGCCCCTGAGCAGAGCTGAGCCCTCAGGTGGGTGTGGAGGTGCCAAGGAGTCCCTGGAGGGGAGTTCTCCCAGCTCCTCTGCCAGGCTTCTTTCCCAGCCAGCTGCCAGGCTGAGGGCTCAGCTGTGCCCTGGGCAGCTGCTGCCAATGGGCCATTGGGAAGAGTTGCTGGGCAATGGCCCAGAGGGTTTAGAATGCCCAGCTTTGGTCACACCCACACAGGCATAAACTAGTCCCACCTGCTGAACTAGGACATTGATGTCCTCTTTCTTCTCCACTCGTGACAGCTCAGTGCACTGCCCTCCTTTGGGTTCCTCTTTGACATTGATGGTGTGCTGGTGCGAGGGAAGACTCCAATTCCTGCTGCCAGAACAGCCTTTCAGAAGCTTGTGAACTCTCAGGGACAGTTCTTGGTGCCTGTGGTGTTTGTCACCAATGCAGGGAATTGCCTTCGCCAGAGGAAAGCTGACCAGTTGTCTCATCTACTGGGAATTCCAGTGAGTAGCTTCAATCCTGTTTATTTATTATGTTGAATGTGTCAAATGTATCATCTTCCATTTAGTCAGTTCTGGTTTTCCCTTAAGCCCCTTGAAATGCTTTGCTGGAGGTATCAGAGAGTAAAAACACTGTCCAAAGCTCATGACATTTCCTTTAGTAAAGGTGCTGATTTTCCCAGCTGATTGTATTTCTCTGCAAGGGTGATAGATAAGCAGTGATTCATAAGAGCATCGTTCCAGGATAATAGTCTTGCTGATTTGTACCTATCCTGTTGAAGGAGTGGGGATATGTGAAGTAAAAGGTGATTTTCTGGCACAACTAAATCAGTGCTGCAGTCTAGCAAAGGGCCCACAACTGGAACTGGGGCAGTTCTGATTCCTCTTCCCTGTTTGTTTTCCAAATGAATTCGGTGATTCTGTAAAACCCAGAGAGAAAACCTTGTGCTCATGTTTAAAAGAATAATTCTGGAAGCTTAAAATGGTCTGTGCAGGACAATGCAAGAATGTATTTTTTGTAATGTACCGTTTTCTGGCATATTATCAATAAGTCATTTGTGAAACTTGGGATAAAATGCTGTGATAGGGGGTTTGGTACATCAATATGACTCTTTTGTTCCCTAGAATTGTCCCTTCTGTTAATTGAATCTATGGATTAATAACTTCTCTGAAAAACAATCAACTCCTTTTGTTTTTAAATCCCCAACAGATTTCCCAGGATCAGGTGATGATGTCACACAGTCCCCTGAGGATGTTCAAGCACTACCATGAGAAATGTGTCCTGGTGTCTGGACAAGGGCCCCTGCTTGATATTGCCCAAGAGTATCTTTAAAAAAAATGAAAAACCAACAACTTTCTGTCAAAGTGTTTGCCTTAATCAAGTTCAGGGGATCCTGTGGATCAAGGGAAGACCAAATATTTCAACCCTACAAATGGAGTAATAAGTAGTAAATGGCAGTTCTTACTATGATGTCACACTTATGTTTTGAATGTGGTTGGTGTGCTGCTGTTTGTTTCAATTTGTTCTGTCTGGTTTGAGTGAGGAAAAAAAGAGAATTTTATTTTTTGACTCACATGCAAATGACACTTTAGCCCACAGGGTTTGTGCTCCCTTGAGGATGAGCCCCTGGCATTCTGTCTGTTATTTATCACATTGACTTTTAGCTCAGTGGCTCCAGATTTGTCTTTGTAACCACCATCTAGAGTAAAACTACACTTGAATGTTTTGACACTTCTAAACTAACTGCCCAAAAGAACTTGAATTATGTTGATGTAATGGTGGTGTCAGAGTTTCAGCTGTAAGTTAACAACCTGAGCTTTTGCATAATCTTTGCTCATATTCCAGTAATTCTCTTCTGCACTTCTTTGGGATTTTCATTTAAGTTGGTGCAAAGTGTAAGTTGTAAAAAATATATATGCAACTTTTAAGTATAAGCTCTATTTCAAATACAAAGATGAGAAAAAGGTACTGAAGGAACTTTGCAGTTAACTGTCAGAATTTGTTATGCTTGGCTAAGAGTCCGTTCCAAGCCTGAACACAAAGAGCCCACCCTTGGTCTCCTGTTTCCCTTTGGTGGGGGGATCACCTTTCTCTCTCACAGGAGAAAAGGTCAGTCTTTGGTGGTGCTTTCATTCTGACTAATTTGCTTTACCAGACCAACTGCCTCTGTTCAGATTGTTAAAATGGAACTGCCAGTTTTGCCAGTCCTTTCCTGTGAGCAGTTCTTTGTCCTTAACTGTGCCCAGCCTTGGTTTCTGCCAGCCCGTCACCATCGAGGCGCTGCGGGAGCGGCACCCGCTGCTCGATGCCGTGGACCATGACAGGACACCCAGCCTGCTGGTGAGTGAATCTTCTGCTTTTACAGCTCTTGGTGTGCTCCTTGCATGGCATTCTATAGCAGGGGTCAATATTTAACTGCCAGGTTAATGCTGCTGTGCTGACATTGTGTTTTGACTTTGCTTTTCTCTGCTTCCTTATTTGTTTTATTACAACATTTTCAAGAACAACTCTGTATTTTTCTCTCAGGGGTAATTCTTTAACCCAGTCTTTGATTTTGTAACTTACTGTGGTGGGAAAATTTATAATCTAGTACATACACCTAATTCAGAATCTGTCTTGGAAAGCTGATAAGCTTCTTCAGATTTGTGGAAGATAACATAGATTTTCCTCCACTGTGGGATTGTGTTGGTATTGATTATAGGCTGTGACTGTAAATCAATACTTTTCAGATAATTAATTTCCCTCCAAAGGATTTCCTGTGTTGTTTATACCATTGTTTAAACATATTTAAATGGTAACAGTGTGTACAGTTTGGTTTCAGCTGCATTGTGCAGAATTTCAAGGAGAAGTGACTCCATGCCCAGTAACTCCTGTGTGGACTGTGCATGCCCAGGGCAGTCTGTGGGGTGGGTGTTGCCCAGGGCAGTCTGTGGGGTGGGTGTTGCCCAGACCTTCCCTGTGGCTCGCAGAGTCCAGGGCTCAGCTGCATCACCTTCTGCTGAGCTTCCCAACTCTGTGTGTGGGGAAGGTCAGGAACCTGCTCATGTCTTTGGCACTGCAGAGAGTAAATATTGACGTGCAAACTCTGAATTGTTTAGCAGATGTGTTTTTCTGTATTAGCAGTGTTAAAGAAACACACCTCAAAACCCATTTTTCTAGTGCCCTGATAATACCAGAGGCCTCTTGCTGCTGTGGAAAATTAAACATCCCCACTTTGATACACAAGGGAGTTAACCCAGTGGAGTTTGCAGGTGGTTCAGAGGCAGCTCAGCTGCAACAGGAGGCTCATGTATGCCCAGCACAGTGCCCTGCCTGCTGTCCCTGGGCAGGGGTGTCCCTGCAGAGCTGTCCATGGGCACAGCTGTCCCTGCAGAGTGACACAGAGCTGTACCTCGGCAGAGCTGTCCCTGGGCAGAGCTGTTCCTGAAGAATGGCACAGAGCTGTCCCTGGGCAGAGCTGTCCCTGCACAGCTGTCCCTGCAGACTGGCACAGGCCTGTCCCCAAGCAGGGCTGTCCCTGGGCAGAGTGACACAGAGCTGTCCCTGCAGACTGGCACAGAGCTGTCCCTGGGCAGAGCTGTCCCTGGGCAGGGCTGTCCCTGCAGAGCTGTCCCTGGGCAGGGCTGTCCCTGGGCAGGGCTGTCCTTTTGCACAGCTGTCTCTGTGCAGAGCTGTCCCTGCTGAGTGGCACAGAGCTGTCCCTGGGCAGGGCTGTCCATGGGCAGGGCTGTCCCTGGGCGGAGTGACACAGAGCTGTCGCTGGGCAGAGTTGTCCCTGGGCAGGGCTGTCCCTGGGCAGAGTGACACAGAACTGTCCCTGGGCAGAGTTGTCCCTGGGCAGGGCTGTCCCTGGGCAGAGTGACACAGAACTGTCCCTGGGCAGAGTTGTCCCTGGGCAGGGCTGTCCCTGCAGACTGGCACAGAGCTGGCATCAGGCACAGGCCAAAGCAGAGAGCCCTCCTGTCACTGCTGCTGGAGGCAGCTCTGCCAGCTCTACTTGAGTTTATTCTGTTCCAAATAGTAGTAGATGTTTAATCTTGTGGAAAACTTTCACTTTTTTCTTATTGCAGTCCCCCTCTGCTGTGGAGCTTCCCAAGATTGAGGGTCAGTTGTCTTTATTGAACTTGCAACTATCCATTAATAGGTGACATATCTTTATTGTGCTTTATAATCAGAAATTACTTTTAGATTGTTGGGCACTTTGGAAATTTGCCTGAGCCAATTCTAAAATGTGTTTGTTAATGACATCTGCCATTCATTTGGAATGCACCACGTGTGGTAAAGCTGGTTTTTAATGAGGGCAGTTTTCAGCCACATGTCTTTGAAGTTTCAAAAGTCTCCTTTCCTTTTCCTCTGCCTTTAACAGGCTCTTGGTGCCTTCCTTTCCAAAAGGAGGAATGAATTGACATGTGTTCAGAAATAGTTGGCCAGTCCTTACAAGTGGTCAGGATGGTCACTGCAGAGCTGAAGTGTGAGAAGCATCTTGTTTCAGCACATTGCATTCACCCTCAGCTGAACTACAGGAAAGCAGAAACTGGACTTTAGGATTTTAAAAAATCCCTATCAGATTATTGCTGGAGACCAGAAAATTGTTTAAAAACAACATTCCAGTTTTGTTCTAAGATGAACAAAATAACATCTCTGATGGATGACTTAAATACTGTATGTAAACATAGAATTTACAAAGGTGTGGAAGACTTATACAATTTAAAAGTTAATATTTTGGGGTGCTCTGGAGAAACAGTTAATCAAAAAAATTAATTCCTAAACCTGTACATTTTGCAGTGGGGTCTTGTTACTTCTGAGATTTTCTGTGAATGGATGGGTATGTTGTATATTAAATATTAATACCTAAATTAATGTGACTGTATGATCAGTTCATGGTTATATTAAATTACCTGTTCAGTCTCTTTAGACCAAGTGTCAGAGCTTGGGTGCCCTGTTAGCAGTTCCCTGACTCTGCTCTGTAACTCTGGTTCTCACAGCTGTGGTGTTGTTTGGGGAGCCAGTCAGGTGGGAAACCAGCCTGCAGCTGATCATAGATGTCTTGCTGACCAGTGGCTATCCTGGAAATCCCTATCACCATGAGAACTACCCCCACATCCCTGTGCTTGCCTGTAACATGGACCTGATGTGGGTGGCAGAGGCCCAGTCCCCAAGGTAAGTGCTTTATAACCTGTGTGGATTGGGATCTGCTTGGGGTTACCCCATCTCTCCAGTAAAGTTCAGTAATGCTGGAACCCCCAGTGTGTGGTGCAGCCTCCCAGCAGCTCTTGGCTCTGACTGCAGTGTCTCTGAGCAGGGCACTTGCAGCTGATGCTGCCTTACTGCTCTCTGCATTATTGCATCCAGGAAACCAGTTACTCAAGAGAAAAACTGCTTTTAAGCTCCAAGCCCTTTTGTTTCCTCACTCCCAGAAGAGCGAGGAGAGAGAGTTTTTTGCCTGAGGGCCTCAGAGTCTCAGTTCAAAGGCAAAAATGAAAAAATTATCAAGGCCATTGTTTCATTTCATTGGGTCCTCCTTTGGTATTTCTCTTTTCCACCCCTCATTGCTGGTCAGGTTAAGAGCTGACCCTGCTGGTTGAAAGCAGAGAGTGGTTTTGAGCTGAGGACAATGCAGGGGGCTCCTTAAGGAACATCAGAGGAACAAGCAGAGCACACAGAACCAGGTGGCACCACCTCTGAGAGGGGTTTTGTTCGATTTTGCTTTCAGTAGAAGGCAGTTCTTCAGTAGTTTTGTTTCCCCTCCCTTCCTCTTAGTCTATAATTTGAACATATGCTGGAATAGAAACTTGTTATGATTTGATTGCTGCCTCAGCCCTGGGTCAGGGGCTTCTCAGGTGCCCCTCCCTGGAAGCAAAGGCTCACTCTAATGAGGTTATGGTTTCATGAGATGGTTTCACACTAGAGTAAGGCAGGAAATCTACAGGGAGCAATTATAAAACTACAGAAATGTGTTGTGCTGTCCCAATAACGTGGTTTTATTGTGGTGTTTGTTGTTGAGCAAATCAGCCCTTTGTTTCCAGTGAAATAACTGCAGAACTGTTCCATGCTGTGTGATTTATTCCTAAAAAATCCTGAACTGAAGATGCCTTGGGTTTCTTTATCTTTGCTTAATATGACTTGATTTGTTTTTATCTCTGTGCAGGTTTGGGCACGGGACATTCATGGTTTGTCTGGAGAACATTTACAAGAAGATCACTGGCCGGGAGCTGAAGTATGAGGCACTGGTGGGCAAACCCAGCAGGGTCACCTACCAGTATGCAGAGCAGCTGCTGCGAGCCCAGGCTGGGCACAGGCACTGGCACCAGCCCATCCACACCCTCTATGCCGTGGGGTAAGGCCTTAGTTGGAGGGAAACCCAAATGTTTACCAAGACCAGAAGAGAGGATTCCTCCTCAATAACTACGTCACCCCTTATTAAATTAAAAACCCTTTAATTAGAAAATGTATATAAGAAGGATAACTGTTCTTAACTACGGTATATAGATACAGATACAACTATAAACAGAACAGAGCAAACTATTCCCCCCAGCACCAAAAATAAACCAACCCCCAAAAGCTGTAGCAATAGGACAAGGGGGCATGGGGGGCTCAAGCTCTGCCAGGGGAAATTGAAGTTGGAGAGCAGAAAAAACTTCTTTGCAGAGAGAGTGCTCAGGCATTGGAATGGGCTGCCCAGAGAGGGGGTGGATTCCCCATCCCTGGAGGTTTTTAACCTGAGCTTGGCCGTGGCACTGAGTGCCATGATCTGGTAAAGGGAGTGGAGTTGGCCCAAGGGTTGGACTTGATGATCTGGGAGGGCTTTTCCAACCCAGTTGATTCTATGTAGGTTCCTCCTGGTGCAGTTGTATTTATAGACAGTGGCAGTGTCACACCTCAGCCACGAGGTGAATCCCCAGTCTGTTCCCAGCAAGGCAGAGACAAGGGGGGTGTGACTCACGTGGGGCAGGATGGAGCCTTTCCCGTGGGGGAAGAGGAGACTCTCTCTCTCCTTGTCCTTTGTTCAAAGGAAGGGAGTTGAGTTGAGTGAGTGCTGGTAATTCCCAGAAATCTCCTTGCAGTCCAAGTCGGTCCCCAGGAAAAGGTCTGCAGTGTGTCCCGAAGCAGCTGTGACCCTCCTCTCTGAAGCTCAGGGTGCCCAGAGATGGAGGGGGAAGGCAAAGAGCAGAGCCAGAAGGAGCTCTCACCAGCTCAGCAAACTGTGGCTCTCCCCCAGCAGCTGCCCCAAAATGAAGTGAAGCAGCACCCAGGAAAAGCCTCTCCCCCTCCCAGGTGCTGGGGGTCTGTTTCTCACCTCCACCCCACCATTAAGTTGGAATCTGGAGATACCAACCACTCCTTTGTTCTCAGTCCTGACACTTCAACTCCCAAAACTTATGTGTTGGTAGGGAAAGAAAAATTCCCTGAAGGACCCCTCTGCACACACCCCTTTCTGTGTTTGAACCTTTGGCAGGTGAGCTGTGCTGAGCCCAACAAGCACAGCAGGCACTTAATTAACAGGAGAGATGCCAGCCAGGGAAAATGCACAACTCCCACCAGGTTGTTCTCCCACACCGTTGTGACCACCCAACAGTCTCAGTGCTGTGGTGTGTTTTTTATGTTTCTAATCTTTAGAATTAATAACACTTTGCTCTTGTTATGTGCAGTTTCTATAGAAGCACAAAAAGTGGTTTCTGTGGAACTAAGATTTCTTCAGGTTATTTCTTTATTAATTTCTGCAGTGAGTTGTGTAAATCTAACAAAAAGCATTCACCTGGGTGCTTGTGTTTTTAGGTTTACTGGTATAACATCAACTGGCTTTGAGTAAATGACAGTTGTTAGAGAATGTAGAGCTCAAATTTATCTATGGGGTCATTAAGTTTGGTCATATGCTACTGTGTGTGCTGTCACATCACAGAATCCTATTCATAGAAAGAGATAGAGCAGCATTGTGTTAAACACTGTTCCAGAAGCTCCAGGATGTTTAGAAATATAATGAGCTCATTCATGGACTGCTCATACCTATCCTTGATTTTCCCTCCCCCTGCTCCAATGTGTAGTTTCAGTCTGGGGAGTGACTCATTTTCATCCTGTCACACTCCCTGGCAATGGTGTAACAGAAGAGCTGTGGGACTGGAGTTCTCCCTGGCTGCAGAACTCCACATGAAGTTGTTAAAGTACAAACCAAACTGTAAACTGAAACTCTACAAGTGGGTTTGATCAAGGGTTGGACTTGATGATCTCAGAGGTCTCTTCCAACCCAGCTGATTCTGTGTTTCTGTGATTAAGAGTCCTTCACTCATGGACATGTGGCAGCTGGAGCTGCCCTGCTGACTGAGCTGCTTCTGTTTGCAGGGACAACCTCATGACTGACGTGTACGGTGCCAACCTCTACAACCGGTTCCTTGAGCAGAGCTCCCGGAGGGGCTCCAAGCCCCGTGTCCAGGCCAAGGTTTCTGCTGGCACAGGCTCTGCTGCCCTGGCCCAGGAGGATGACAGGGATCCCAGCCTGGAGAGCCAGCTGGCAGCTGCAGGGGCTGCCCACTGCAGGTCTGTGCTGGTGTGCACGGGGGTGTACGACCCCCAGGCCGCGGTGCCCGGCGGTGCCCGGGGCAGCCGTGCCCACTCCGTGTTCCACGGCCACAGGGACTTCAGCTTCGACCCGGGGCTGGTGCAGCCAGACCACATCGTGCCAGATGTTGATGCTGCTGTAGACTTGGTCTTCCAGCTGGAGAACTTTGCACCTAGTTGAGATGATGGGATTTCTTGAGGACCACCCAGTGCTCTGCTTTGCTTCCCCAAATACAAACTGTGCTTTACAACAGCACCACAACCTGCTGCCTTAGGAAACTTTTTAACTTCTAAATGAGTGCATTAGGTGTGTTTATTAGTAGTAGATATAGGTATATTAGAATGTTTAAGTATATTAAGTATCAATAATGCTCCTTCTAGTACTTCAAAATATGTAATTTCTGGCTTTAGTTGCCTTATTATGTTACGTGTTTTAATAGCAATATTTCATAATAGCCTGTTCATGTTAGTGGTGCTTAAATTCCCCCATGGCAGTATCTTTTGTTTGCTGGAAGATTTACCCTGTAGGCATTTGGGACCTTGAGCATCTCAGAGTGTGGTGCTGGGGTCAGACACAGTTTCAGAAGGGCTGGTCCAGGGCACAACATGGTGGGTATTCTGCAGGTGAGGAGAGCTCTCCCAAATTGGAGTGGAGTTCAATCTGTCCTACCTGGGACCCGCTCCCCAGAACCTGCTGCTGCCTTTCTTCCTGTTTGCCTGCCCTGAGCTCTGGAGCTGCTGCTGCTTCCCTGTGCTCTGATGTGTGAAGCCTTCCCAGCACTGCCCAGGGAGGATGGGCAAAGCTGAGCTGGTACCCTCTATGGGCACTGAGGCTGCTCTGAGAACAGTCCTGGTGTGTGAAGCCCTCCCAGCACTGCCCAGGGAGGATGGGCAAAGTTGTTGCCCTGTGTGGGCACTGAGGCTGCTCTGAGCACAGTCCTGCAAGCAAAGCAGCCACGACTGGCCACAAAAATGGCCTTTCTGTCTTTGCCTTTCTATCTGCACTTTTTTTTTGAGGAATTGAGAGTCTTAGAAAGCTTTAGCAGTTTTGTTTCAGATGTTTCTGGGGGTAGGACTTTGCCACTGAATGAGTGACTACTGCTTGGCCAAAAAGTGCCTCATGATTTACTTGAAGCCACTGTGCTAATTATCTGGCCTTTAGTGTAACGTAGTTCATCTTGTGTCCATGTTGTATGTTGTCTGGTTCATGGAGTTTATAGTTGTTCATTTAAAAAAAAACCCCAAAAAGTAATTTATTTGATGTTATTTTTGTAAAATACTTCTAAATGTTTTCATCCAGGAGATGTCTCTGCAAACACTCCTGTGCTCATCAGCACAGCCAGACAGGGGGTGGCACAGGGGGAAATGACTTCCTGGCCAACTTCTTCACTGCTCACCATCCCAAAAACATGACAACCCACACCATGAAGAGAACACAGCTGCTGAGAAGGCACATTTTGGGGTGTTTTCCCTGTTTGCAAACCACTGTAACCCCCCCACTCCCCTGTCAGGATTGTTGATTTATCCCTCTTAACGTTTTGTAAGTGGTTTTCAACATATCCCTGCTCTAAACATTTCCTGTTTCTTCACAGGGAAAGTATTTACAGCAGCACATTCTTGCCTTTTGGTTGGGACAATAAACAGATTCTACCTATTCCTGTAGCACTTGCTGTAACACCCCAAATATTTGCAAAGTATGCCAAGTCTTTCTGAGTGATGATTGTAATTTTGTACCATGTCAGGATGATTTGAAGGCACATTATTTCAGGACTAAAGTATTTTGCAGAGCTCTTCAACTATGAGACTCAGTGAAGCAAGGAATAAAAATGTTGGAAGAACAAAAGATGTTCAGTTTGTTTCTCCTTTAAAATTTAGAACACACATGAACACTTAAAATGGTTTGGGAGGGAACTGTATATCTGGTTTTTAAATTTCATCCCTTATGGAAACTTTAAGGTGTGTATAGAAAGGACTCTGTTGGTGCAGTGGACACTTGTGTTATACCAGGAGGCAAAGATTTTGGTGACATATCCTGAAAAAGAACATTTAAGGGAGGATTTGAGGTGTGGGGAATTACCATTGAAAAGTATCATAAAACTGCACTGTAATTCCCAACACTTCCTGCTATGGCACTTTAAAATGAAATGTAATGATTCTTTGTTAGGAACAAGCTCAGATGTGGAAATCCTTAGAAGAAATCTCAATCTGTGGTATTGAAAAGGTGGATTTTTTTGCAGTTCTGAAGTAAAACTGATTTTAGTATAATGTTCTTTCCAATTACTCAGCTAAGAGTGAGATGAATTAATATTATATTACATAAGGAGAAAGGTATCTTAACATTTTCTCTCCTTTCCTTGACTGTCCTCAGACTTGGATTTTCACTGTTTCAGCTTGGACATTTCCCTCTTTGCAATACTTGCTGTTTCCACGTGTTCTGCTCAGGGTCAGGCACAACATAGAGGAGCTACTGGATGTTCCAAGACTTTTCTTCCAAGTTCAAATGTCCTGTTGAAACACCTGAGTGACCAGGATGTGCAGAAGGTGGTCCCTGAAATCACACTTAAAAATACTTCTGAGCATCTTGGGGAAGATTCTTTTGAGCAGGACTTGTACTTTGTCAATACTGGTTTTGATACCTTTTGTTGGATTCCAACCAAAAAACATCTCAAACCTTCAAAAATACATCCTGTAATTATTTTTGCTAATACAACATGTAGAGGATTTTAAACTACAGGCATGTATTGTCTTCACTGACATGTATTTTCTTTAGAAACCTTTTTCAATTAGAGGATGTGTGAGAGATTTTAAGGAAAACAAATTTTCAGAGATCTCCTCTTGCACATAAACCCTCATAAGCTGCATTGCAAATGAGTCATGTCAAAATCGAATGCTCTGAAATGCAATTCAAGGAATTCCTATATATTCTACATTTATAAAACCTGTGTGCTGCACCTATTGATGTGTTCTGGAATAATCTTGCCCCACAGGGGCAGGGCAGGGAAAAGGTGGGAGCATCATGACCCTCTCCTGCCTCCTTTTTTTCCTTTTTTCATCTTCCTCCCGCCCTTTTTCCCTTTTTCCACTTTGCCCCCTTCCCCTTTTTCTCCTTCCCTTCCCCTTCTTTCCTCCCCTTTTCCCCTTCTCCCTTCTTTACCTCCACTTTTCTCCATTTCCCCCCTTACCCCTCTTCTTCTCCCTTTCCCCTCTTTCTTCCCTTTCTCCCCCCCCTTTTTCCTTTATTTTTTTCTTATTTTTCTCCATCCTATCAGTAGTAAAATGTGAAGCCACTGCCCCAGGCAGCTCTCCAAGGCTCAGGGTGTTCCAGGTTCTCTGGCTCCATGGGCTGAATTCCAGCTTGGGCAGTGGCACCACGGGCTTGGCACACCCTCAAAGAGCCACAACTTTACAAAACAGCAGGTGCAGAAGGTTCATTCCCCACTGTGGCATCCCCTCATTGGCACCCCTTCAAAACAAGTGCAAAGCCCTTGGGGAGTTTTTCCTGGCAGGGTCTGTGTCCTAGTTCAGCAGGTGGGACCAGTTTATCCCTGTGTGGGTATGACCAAAGCTGGGCATTCTAAACCCTCTGGGCCATTGCCCAGCAACTCTTCCCAATGGCCCATTGGCAGCAGCTGCCCAGGGCACAGCTGAGCCCTCAGCCTGGCAGCTGGCTGGGAAAGAAGCCTGGCAGAGGAGCTGGGAGAACTCCCCTCCAGGGACTCCTTGGCACCTCCACACCCACCTCAGGGCTCAGCTCTGCTCAGGGGCCAGCAACCAGTCCAAAATCCCCCCTGACTCCCACAGTCACATCCCCCACTCTGCAACTCCCTGCCCTGGGGGACCCACTGGGGGCTCCCACCTGCACCTCAGGGGAGACAATCTTGGGCTTTGGGGACTTCTGGGACCACTCGTTGGATCCAGAGGAGGAGCAGACCCTGGCCAGGAGGAGCCCACCACTCTCCACCAGACTGGGACATCATCTGCACCAACAGGTTTTTCACCTCCTTTTCCTTTGGACTCGGGGGAACCCCGTGGGGCTCAGCACAGGGGCCACCAAACCCCACTGTGTTTGTGCCCCAGGGGGCTGGGTTCCACTGCTGGGTTTGGGGGTTAACCCCAATTTCTCTTTGTGCCATTGCATTTATTGTAATCTTGTTATTAAATTGTAAGTCTGACTTATAATCTCTTTTGTGTTGGCTTCGTTTCTCCTGCCAGTTTACCTTTAAACCAGCACAGACTGAAATGGTGCCCCTGGAGCCTGAGGGAGCTGAGAGTGTGCCAGTCTGAACCCCCTCCCTAGATACATTTACCCCCAAAATTGGCTGTAGATGGTTTCAAATTAATCAGAAGCACAGGGGGTTTAGTAAGAGCTGTTTCAGGATTTATGCGCTCTATGAAATTTTCTTTTTGGAGGCTTTTTCAGCATGAAAATAATCAACGTGGGATGGACGAGCCACAGGTTTGAGTGAAAGGAGGGAAGGTCATGCAGTGCAAACCTCTGGAGCACGAGGGGATTGTCCCCTCTGGCTGCTGGATCTGCAGAGCTGGGACATGGTCACACTGTCCCAGCCCTCGGTTGGCAGAGCTTTAGTGGCAGCTGAACTTTGCCAGCCACTGAGTGCTGGTTAAAAGCAAGAATTCCATGTTGGGATCCCAGGGAACTTGTTTGTTCCCCATCCAGTCTCTCCAGGGATTAAAGGAAGGAAGAAACAATGACCTGAACACACACAGAAGGCAGTTGCTGAGAGAGGCAGAAATCTCTCCTTCAGTGTCAGAGAGAAGAAGCTGAGCCTGCAGGAGTTCTTGGGAACTCAGTGGTGTGCCTGAGTGTTCTAGAACATGAACAGAAATGGTCTTCATTGTGTGGTGTCACAGAATGTCTTACACAGGCTGTACTAAAGTCTTCTGTCTAGACAAGGATGAATTCTTGGGTGATGAAATATATCCTGTTTTCAACGTTGACAGAAACAGCCTGAACATTTAAGTTTCAGAAAAGAGTGTGTTTTATGGTCATTTCAGTGAATAAAATAAATCAGTGCAAATGCAGAACAGCACAGGGAGGGGGGTTTACTTTGTGCAATTCAAAGTTCTTCCCCTTGCACTGTGTTGGGCTTGTCTGCCAAGCCCAGAATGCAGTGCTGGAATTGAGGACATGCCTTGCAGTTTAACACCCAGCAGGGTTTGCACAGGTGGAGCTACTCACCTCCTCCTGAACCAGCAGCAGCCCCTGCTCTGTGGGAAGAATCCCAGAAGTGGATTTTCCATAGGATTTGGGCCTGGTGTCTTGTTTTATGGAAGTGTACCTGGGAATGTGCTTCCTGATGGTTTAACAGTTAAATTCCTGACCACAGATGGGGAGAAAAAATATCCAGTGAATTTCGGCTATAAAAATATGGGGGTTTTTTTGCAGGTACAAGCTACATGATGAAGGCCAGTTAAGCTCATTAACAGCAAATGAAAAATGGTTGTAGTGTGTGTAGATCTCTTCCTGCATCCTAACTATTCCACATTGCTAGAGAATTCAAGGGAGAGTTCCTAGAAATGCAACTAAAGGCACTTCAAAGTGTTTGTCATATGCACTTTAATGAGCCACTAAGCAGCTGACAAGGTTGTTTTCCAAGGTACCTGTTCATGGTATGGATTTCACTTGTTAATGGTATGGATTTCACTCCCCACACACAGAGGGGATGAGGCAGCAGAGCTCAGAGCAGGGGCTGGTTCTGTCCAGCGTGCCTTTCCCTCCACATAACCCTTCATGAGTGGTTTGGTTTTGGGGTGCCCTGGTGGCCCCCATGGCACTCCCTGCATGGTCAGAGCTGTGGAGGAGGCCCCAGGAACCAGCCATGGCACCAGGTGGTTCTGCTGCCACCACTGTGTCCCCACTGGGTCACACAAGGTGAGCACAGCCTGGCATTTCAGGGCTCACACCTGCCCTACATGTTCTGTGCCAGGACTGGGGCACAGTAATGGTGGCATCACAGAAATGGAACCCAGCTTGCCCTAAACGGGTCCATTTTTCCTCCTATCACAGACTTGGAATTCACAACGGACCAAAAAAATACACAGGGAATAAGTTGGGTTTTTCCCCACACAGATTTAGAAACTCGGGGACAGATGTGCAGAATACCTGGGAAATGAAAGGTCAAGCCCTGCCAAGAGAAGGTGCATGTTCAGCACGACACTTGCAGTATTTCTGTGTTAAACACTTGCATTTTTCCGTGACAAACCATTTCTGTGTTAAACACAACACTTGCATTATTTCTGGGTTAAACACACGGTATTTCAGTGTTAAACACACACATTATTTGTGTTAAACACATACTTGCATCATTTCTGTGCTAAGCACACATTTGCATTATTTCTGTTAAGCACACACACATTATTTCTGTGTTACACACACACATCATTCTGTGTTAAGCACACACTTCCATCCTTTCTGTGTTAAATACAACACTTGCATAATTTCTGTGTGTTATAGTTTAAGCTGGCAAAATGCCAACTGCCTGGTACCCAGTCAAAAGGTCCACTCCCAGAGAAGGAGAGTGAGGGGGAAAAAACAGAAATGAGGCTTTGGACATGGTGAAGTTCTTATATTTATATAGAGAAGTGGAAAGCTTAACACCAACTATGAAATAGCACATAGTGACAGGAAACAACAACAGGCTCACCGAGGTCGCCCCAGCTAACAAGCAGAATTCTGAACCAACCAAACCTCCTCCCCAAAGGAAACCTCCCAGCAAGAGGGAAAAAGGAATTAACAGGAATATGCTCACTTCCCCAGGTAAACAGCCACGCAGACCGGCAGCAGGGCCTGATATCAGCAGTCAGGGAGTAGGAACCCTCCTGGTCCCAAGCATGGACCGAAAAGGCAGAAACTCCTCCCCCCTGGCTTGTTATACTCCTCGACGCTTCCTAATGCTGTCAGATGATATGAAATACCTCTTGGCTGCTTAAGTCAGATGATACCTGTCCCCTCTAATCTGCGTCACGTCCTTTGAGGCCTGCTGAAAACTGAGGCCTAAATGGGGACCTGTGCTGACTAGAGCCAAAACTACTACACTGTGTTAAACACAACACTTGCATTATTTCTGTGTAAAACACACTTAGATCCTTTCTCTCCCACACCAGTTGTGTCCCACACTGTGCCCACCAGTGCCACGGATTTGAATGTTTCAGTAGCAAAGAATGTGTCATTACAAGAGAATTAACTACCAAATTCAGCTCTACCACACTCCCCAAACCTCAGAGTGTGGCCATGGCACTGACACTACTCAGTGCACTGACACTACTCATTGCCCTGACACTACTCAGTGCACTGACACTACTCATTGCCCTGACACTACTCAGTGCACTGACACTACTCCTGGCTGTTTCCATCCCTGAGGCTGTCACTGAAGGGGCAGACAAGACCAAACCAAATAATTCAGAATTTGGCTCCTGTGGCTCAAAACCACTCACCTGCTGATGTTAGTATTAATGAACCAAGCAAAAAGAGAGGGGTGTTTCTTTGTTTAATTTACAACAATTCAATAAAATTCAGGATCTCAATGTTCCCTTGAGAAGGGACAGTTGTAACTACATTGTTCACACTTAATTGCAAGCACTGAAAAAGTTATTTGCACTTCTCCAACACTGAAATTTGAGTTTTAATTCTTAATCTTCCAGTTATGCTGGAAAGCTCAACTACCTCAAGCAATTTAAAGTGCATGCCCTTGTGGGCTGATGGACAGTGGCAAGGGTGAGTTAAGCACCATTTGTTGAATAAAGGGGACATTGAGGGGCTGGAGCAGGGCCAGAGAAGAGCAACGAGGCTGGAGAAGGGAGTGGAGCACAAGTGCTGTGGGGAGAGGCTGAGGGAGCTGGGGGTGTTTGTGCTGGAGAAGAGGAGGCTCAGAGGTGACCTCAGCACTGTCTGGAACTGCCTGAAGGGAAGTTGTGGCCAGCTGGGGGTTGGTCTCTTCTCCCAGGCACTCAGCAATAGGACAAGGGGGCACGGGGGGCTCAAGCTCTGCCAGGGGAAATTGAAGTTGGAGAGCAGAAAAAAATTCCTTACAGAGAGAGTGCTCAGGCATTGGAATGGGCTGCCCAGAGAGGGGGTGGATTCCCCATCCCTGGAGGTTTTTAACCTGAGCTTGGCCATGGCACTGAGTGCCATGATCTGGTAAAGGGAGTGGAGTTGGCCCAAGGGTTGTACTTGATGATCTCGGAGGTCTTTTCCAACCCAATCCATTCCATGATTCTATGATTCTATGTCTTGCATCAAAGCAGCCCATCCATCACTGTAGAACAGGACACATCATTCTTAAAACTTGATTTTGTTTCTGATAATATATTACAACAAGGTGCATGCATAAAATAACAACAAAAGATATTAATTGCCAAATGTTTATTTTTATTAAACCTTTTTAATGATACACAGTACAATGTATCCACTACTTTGCTACAATTCACAACAAAAGCAGGTTTCATATGTTTAAAAATACTTTTCATAATAAATTCATAAATAGATGAAGGTAAAGTATAAAAAATTACCATAGTATGCAAGCTTGCTCCCTTGTCTCCTCATATTCCAAATTATCTAGACAGTTTGTGCTAAGAAAGTTTCAAAGCAGAACAATTACTGCTGATTAGAAAGGTCCAGCCTGCAACTCTTGAAAAACCTTGGAAAAAAGCAACAGATCTGTGCTAGAAAATGCAGAATCATTTTAACACTGTTATCATCCAACCCCCTCCCATCATTCTGGAATGAATTCAATATGAATCAGAGATTTTCCCTTCTCCCCAGGAGGGGTGTGAGCCACACTGGGATGGTCCCTGTGCTGCACTCTGTGCCCATCAGCTCACCCAGGGAGGCACCAAGGGGGGAAAGGCTGATCACTGAGGAACCCCTTCTGCTGCAGCCTTGGGAAATAGAAATCTTTAAAAACCATCACAAATAACCAAACTCCCCTTTCTGCTCAGTCTATGCCTGTCTCTACTGCATGTCTGGCAAAGAAAACGTATATAGCATTTTCTTTTATCAAGTATCAAGCTGCTTTTCACACCTGGAATAATCTATTTTAATATCTTTTATAAAGGGGGGGAAATGCTTCCTTATGCACAGCATGGAAATAGGGAATGAACATGAAAAATGCAGAATAATAATCAGGATGCTCTGCCTTTCACATTAATGGTTTTTTTATTCTGATAACCATTTCCCTTTAGTGCAAAACCACTTTGTGCTCCCTTTGCAGTGGTGCTGAGATGCTTTTGAAGACACTGACAGACATCTGTGTGCAGCTTTAACACCTCTGAAAATTCAGCTCTTGGCTCACTCTTAGAAGCTGCCTTCAAGCTGGCAAGCCAAGTTTGGATGTTGTGTTCAGAGGACAGGCTGTCCCACCCCTGTGTTCACACGGGACAGTTCAGGTCCCCAAAATCCCTCCCTCACATCCCCACAGGAATCTGTATTGCTCACAGAATTTACTGCAGAAAACAGGCTGTGATGCTCCACATCACAGTGCAGTGCAAAGGGGCTTTCTAGAAGGAGCCTGACTTTTGGAAATACATAAATTATGTGGCTCAGGGCCTTAAAAAGGAGTTTCTCAGGAATTACAGTCTCCCAGTGTTTTCCTCAGCTTTTATCTGAAGAGAATAAACTTTGTGCCATAACATGTTTTTTCATTGACTGAACAATTGGAGGTTAAAACTGCCACAATGTTGGTCCCATGTAAAGTACTTTCTCTGCTGACATTTACAGAAATGGGGATTTTTTATCTAGTTGTTACATCTGAATAGTGCTCTGAGATCTGAGTGAGTACAGGGGGGAAACTGATGTTTAAACTCCTACACAGTAGTTAATGTTAAGGTGTGTTTCATATGTTCTTATCAAAGCTTAAATGCTTCATGATAGGAAGATTAATCCTCATAATTCTGTTAAATTTGAGGTTGAGAAAAAGTCAAATGAGTGGCAGCAGTTCAGCTGATTAATAAAATTGGAAATAACTTAATCAAGTCTAAAAGTGTCCTCCAAATGAAACATAAAAAAGTGACTTTTTAATGATAAAGAAAGCCTTGATAAATTTGTATTAAGGTGTGATCTTGGATCTTCTGAAGGTTTTCAAATGGTGTCCTGAGGGGGAAAGAGCCTTTTTTTAACCTCCTAATGGAAGGTCCCTCCTGTAGCACAGGCAGTGCCTCTGCCAGTAGGCAAGTAATGACAACCCTTGGTAAAAAAGACACGGTGAAAATCAAATTGCAAGCCTTTTATGCTTCAAAGGATTCTTTTAAAAGTGCATTTTACCATATTTCAGTCAGCCTAAAAGGTGATGCAATTTGCCATACTGAGACCAGGAGAGGGGAGTGTGCTGGTTATTTTTAACTGACCCCTGGCAACCATTCCCTGGAGGGCAAACACACATGGTGGAGTTTGTAACCCTGCTCTTTTCCAAGCAAACTAAATGATAAAAAAGGCTTAAACCTGTGCTGGAAACCAGAATGTGCAGCTGTGGAATAGTTGGGATTTCCTAAAGTACACAATGAAATGCTTCCATCTGAGGGTTTTTGCTGCTTCCAAGGGCTCTGTAACCCAAGTCACCATCCAACTGTACCTGGGCAGTGAAAGCAAGACCCCCACGAGGCTGCTCCTCCACCTGGAACTGCACTGGGATCATCAGCACTGCTCAGACACTACAAAAATAAAGCTACAAATGCTACAGAATCAAAACTGAGGCAGCATCTCCCAAATCTACGACTCTTTTCTTACAGCCTGGAAAAGAACTGTCAGCTTTGAGAGCAGCCCCATCACCAAGGACTCTGCTCTGACTCTGCAGTCACTTCATACAACTGCAATAAAATGTAACTATTCATCTACATTAACAACCTGGCACCTTTTACAGCCACATTTTTAAATACAGAATGTCTTTCAGTTGATAACATAACCTAATATAATTTGAGCAGGGAAAATTAAGTGGTTAGAGTGATTAGCCCAAGCTCTGGGATTCATTTCCCTGCAGTTCCAAGGATCACACATGTCCTGTGAGAATTCCTGACAGGGGTTAAACTGGGACCTCTCCATGGCTGGAAGGTGCCAGGGGAGAGGAACTTTATTTTTCAGGTTCACAAAACATGTATTGTTCCCACGCCATTTTCCTCCAGCACACTGTTTACCCAAAATAACAGGATAAACTTCAGAGGTCTGTTAATATAGAAATGTTTTGGCAGCAGGACAGGAAAAGACAAACCAGTTCTGTTAAGGAAAGAACATACAACTTCATCTTGATTTAAAGAGACTTCCATTGTATCATTGAGTAAAACAACCCCACAAAAGGAACTAACGATGTTCTTAGCTCACAATTCCCTCAGACTGGTGTGAGATCCCAAAGGACACCCTGAGGGTGCACTGCCCTACAGGAGCCAAAGCTCCAAGAAACAAAATGAGCAAGGGCTCTCCTTCTGCTGAAGTTCTTGGAAATCCATTAGTGGGATTCATTTAGTTTTGTAGTTTTCCCTCCTGCTTTTCAGGACAGTGAGAGTGATAAAGGACTTTTCCTCTGATCTTGAATGTTTTCTTTTTTTCTTTCAAATTTCGTTTTGCAAAGCCAATGTTAGCAGGTTTCTGGGCTGACATTTCTTTGGGGTTGTATTTACATAATTCTAAATATTTGTACAAGCTCCATCTGGGCTGATGGACTGGATGAGTAACTGGAGATAAAATCAGCTTAGAACAGAATCAATACAAAGGGTAACAAAGCCCACGCTCCTGGGAACCACATTCTGCTGATGGTTTCATTTCAGCATCTGCCTCTGCATTCCACTCCCAAGGGTTACAGGGCAGGGATCAATGCCCCCTTCTGTGCTTTTGTAATATTTTTGCACTGCCAAAAATAAATGATAAATACTAATGCAAACACATGCTCAGCCAAGGAGATCTGCTTAAAAGCAATTACTGCCCCATAGTGCTGTTAATGTTCAACTGCCAGTAAACAGGTTTCTTGGCAATGTTTATGCTGTGAACCCTGAACATGCACTACTGAATTATTCACTTGGTGTCCATCAGTGCACTTTGGTAACCTGAGATTTGAACCTCAGGTTTTTACCCGTAAATCACAGGTTTATTCCTCCTCCCTCTCTTGTCCCAGGAACCCTTTTGGTTCCAACAGGAGTAGTGGAAGTAAACGAACAGCACTGTCCTCCTAATGCTTGAATTCCACAGCTGGGGGTGAGTTACAGGTTTAGGAAAGTCTTCAGCAGGGCAGTGAAAAGCTCTAATCCCCCTTACTGTTCATTTCTGGCCAAGAAGCCCCCAGTGCTGCTGCTGATGGGCAAGGAAAGGGTTTGGGCATCAAAATAAACTTTAACTATTGGCAGCTGTCATTCGTATTTGCTCCTAACCCAAAAACTAACCCAGCCCCTCAGTGTGTTTCTGTGTTCCCCTGTGCTCAGTTAGGAGGGCATGCAAACTTGTGTTACACCTGTTACAACACCAAGAGTTAGAAGACAAAGCTGATTTAAAGCCAAAGCCTGAGTTTTCCACAGCAAAATGAAAACTAGTTGGAATTGGTTCCTCCATTTGAACACAGAGCAAACAAATCACTGCTGCTGTGTTGCTTATTATCTGACTTAGACTAACCTGCTGAGAGAGCCTCAACCTTCAAGAGTAGTTTAAGAGATATATCCAGGCAAATTGTAAGGAAAAGTGCCTGGGCTGGTTCTACTTATTTACTGAACAAACCTCAGAACTAAGAAAATGGATCAATAACCCCTCATCGCTTCATCTGCTGTAAAAACACATTCACTGAGTGCACTGGAAGGAGGATTTGTGTTCATTCTGCACCTTGTCCCAGTTTGAAGATGAGTTACTCAGTAAATATGGATTTCAGAGCAGGAGCAACCCTGTCCTCAAGTGCGTGTGAATTTTTATCAGCATGAAATAATTTGGCACTAACCCTGCAAACAGGGGCAGGCTGAGCTTATCTGGGGGGTTCAGGCACCCAGAACTGCAGGACTGTGACCCACACATGGAAACTGTAAAGTCTCATGACACAAAGTCAAAGGCTTGTGAGTCAAATGCTGTAAGCAGGAGGAAAAGCACTCACCAGGACTGAGGTTTAGCTTGGACTGTCTTCACAGTTTCTCCTGAGTGTGGAGATACACTGAGAAATCCAGAGCTTGGACAATTCTTATTTTCAGTGTCTAGCTGGACAATTTACTGTCTGCTATCTTTGGATGCAGAAGAGTTGGGAATGCCCTGGAAAACCACCCAAAAATACCACCAAGAACTGCAGCTCAGCCTGCCCTTCCATATAAAATATTAGAATTCTGAAAACTACAGCAATTGAAGAATTTAAGGCCCTTTCACTCTTACAACTATAAACCTGAAAACTAACCCCTTAGATTAAAAGCAAACAGGCTACAAAGCATATGCTACTCCTCAATTATCTACCTCATAGTTTAAAAAAACACAGAAAGACCAGAGAATGGTTTAGTATTTTGTACAGGAAGATGAACAGTATTAAAATTAGTATCCATTAGCCCTTTCCTACATCTTCCCAGTTTCCATTACACTGGATATGTTGAATGGCTAAACTGGTGTAGCAAAACAATTGAGGTCCTTTCTGATCTAGATTTTGCCAAAGAGACAAGTGGCTTCACTTGAAATGGGTGCTTTCTGAAAATGAGCTCCTTCCAGTTACCAGGATTGCAAACATCATTTGCCATCCCTAAACACCTCTGCTTTACCAGCAGAGTTAAAAATACCCCTGCTCCTGCTCCCTTTGCAAATGCACTTCTGTGAGGAGCCTGAGAGTGCAAAGCCACGAGTGTGCCCCCAGTGCTGCAGCTGCAGAGCCACATCTGGCACAACTGGACTATGAAACCCATTCTACTTAACTGTGTAGACCTTTGAGCCACAATCAAAGATTTTTCCTGATAGAGGTTTTCAAGAAATGAAAAGGAACTGGTAACTTGTGATAGGGAAACATTTGGGTTCAAAGTGGGGAGGGAATCACCCAAAGAATGCTGGTTTCTTGCAACTAAGAGGTTGCAATATGCAGTCTGCAGCTGCTCTGAGGTCTTCTGTGCCATTATATGCCCACCTGGTATTTAAAGAGAAGGTTTAAAACCAAAACCCTTCCAAAAATGAAATCCACTTATGCCACTTAAGCAAGGAACACTCTGGTAACATGCCAAATGTCTGCCCAGAACTGACCCTGTGTGAGACCATCAGGCACATGGCAGGAGATGGTGGCTACAGCCAGTCCAAGGTTTCTCCAGTTCCTGTTCCCAGTGGTGCAGGTCTTGAATTCTGGAATGAAATGCTGAGACCTGAGGGCAAAACCTCAGTGATACCCACTTGGAAAAAGGAGGTATCACTGTGCAAACAATAAGAAATGAAATGCATCTACCCTCTCCTCGAGGCTGTGCTGGAGGAACCACCCTGGTCCAACCCTGCAGTAAGTCATGTGATATTGCTTGGGCTGATTTTGAAATGATAACTCAAAATTATAACAAACCCTGAGAGAAGGCTTCCCCCCTGGGCTGTTCCAACAGTAACCAGCAATCCATGTGCCCTGGGACAGGGGACTGCTGTTTGGTCCTGTGATCAGAACTGGGGATTATGCCACTTGAAATACCTTTATCAAAGACACTATCACTTTCTGGTCACTAGTGGAGTGGTGAGGGTTCGCAGAGACACTGTCAAGACTGCCTTTTCCAAAAGTGACCTTCTTTGCCAACAGTCCCACCCTAAATGCTTCAGAACTTTGGGTTTGCATGGCTCTTCCCCAGCCAGCTGCCTCCCACCCCACCCCACCAGCTCAAAGCTGCTTCCTCCATTTTTGTAACCTGTATGAAAGTTACAGAAAATAAAAGGGTGGGGACAAATATTGAGTAAGTTTTTCAGAGGGTCTGACTTTCAGGACTACCTCTCCCAAGTCCCTTTTAAAAAATAAGACACCAAAGCAAACAGGATTGTGTCTAACTTCTACAAAATTGCTGGTTTCACAGGAGGAGGAGGAGAATATGGCTACCATGCTACTCAGCACTGGGGTGAAGCACCATCTAAACTCCAGTAAAGTCAGGGCTATCACCTGGCTCTTATCAGCAGCCACACCCCCAGCCTTCCACAACGTCTTTGCTGTCCAGCTTGATGCTGTCAGTGTTCTTCTCACTGAACACGGGCCCCCCATGCCTCAGCATCAGCTCCGTGGCCATCTTCACAAAGGCCTCCTCCACGTTGCTGGAGTCCTTGGCAGAGGTCTCGATGGCACAGATGATGTTGTCGTAGTGCTCAGCCAGACCCTGCGCCTCCTCCAGCTGCACCTCGCGAAGGTCACTTAGGTCAGACTTGTTTCCTGCAAGAGGAGGAAACAACAGAGTCATTCATAATGACTGTTTATGCCACGGGAGGGTCTCAGGTTGCCCAGAGAAGCTGCAGAATTTCCATTCCCAGGGGTGGGTTTTCAAAATTGCCCTGAAAAGGCCCTGACCAGCCCAATGCTGGCCTTGCTCTGAGGAGGCTGGGCTGGATAATCTCCCAAACCCCCTCCAACCTGTACTTTGTAGGACTCATACAGACAACAGAAAAAGTAACTAAGAGTGGTGGCTGTAGACCTTAACGAAATGAAAATGGGCTAGAAATGAAAACTCAAACCACTTTGTGAAAGCAGCAGCTGTCAGCTGGTCCCTGGAGAACTCCAGAGCAGCTCTGCTGTTGCATTAGCAGGTGTACAGGCCCTGAGAGCCACGTCTGGAGTCTGAAATAGCAGGGCTGGGGAGCAGAACCTCCTGCAGAGCACTGAAAAACCCCAATGGCCCCAAAGGCCTTCCAAAATCCCTCATCTGCTGAAGCATGTGGGTGTTCCAGGGCACCAAAACACATCAGCTGGGTATGATGGAGCACCTCTGGGCACTGGAAACCTGGGGATATTTACCATGAGAATTGTAGGAATTGAAATTCAGCAATAAGCAGAAAAAAACCTGACAAGCTTAAACAGTAAGCTTTGGTCAACAGAGGCTGAGACAAATCTCAACACTAAGGACAACAAGGCCTGTTGATGTCCAACCATGTGGATTACCTGCCTGCAGTTCCAAGACAAAGATGGACTTTAGATGAATGTTATCAACTCATGTTGAAACCCTTTGTTTTCTTCCCCCTATGCAAAATCTCTGGTATAAAAAATAATAACTAATTGTGCAACCTGGCCACAACTTGTATAATCTCCTAGTTAACACACATTACCATAATCCATCCTGCTTATTAACATATCCTGGCCTCAATACCTTTAAATTGCATGTTCAATAAACCATTCCAGTTTTTACCTCCACATCTGAGATTTTTAGGCTCTTAGATAGAACAGCTCCACAGCAGCTCTGCCTCAGAGCTGGAAATTTTGGGCACTGTGTTGGGTTGAGCTGGCAAAATCCCAACTGCCCAGCACAGAGAGAAAGGGTCCACCCCCTCCAAGGGAAAAGGAGGGAGGGAAAAAAAATCCCAAACCCAAAGTAGCAGCTTCTTATATTATACAAAAGAATGACAATTTAAAACAGAATATGATATAATACATATATATATACAAATTTGAGAAAAACCTCCAAACTAACAACAATAGCTACTGAGTCACTCAACCAAATAACACAGGTTCCAACCACCCAAACCCCACAAAACCTCCCAAAAACTCTTCCAGAGGAGAAAAACTAACCATAGAATGTTCCCCTCCCTGCATACAAAATGGGGATGGCGGCAAGGTCTGATCTCATTAGGGCAGGGCAGGGTGTCGTAAAGGGCTGAGGCAAAGATCAAAAGGGACAGAAGCTCCACCTCCCTCTCTTTTTATACCTCTTGATGATGTCAGATGATATGAAATATCTCTTTGGTTGCCTAAGTCAGGTGATGCTTGTCCCTTCTAATCTATGTCACATCCTCTGGGTCTGCTGAATTGAGGCCCGGCTGGAACTAAAGCCCAAACTCCCACAGGCACCCAGCTCTCCACCAGGGAATGCAAAGGGCTCAACCTGGCACCTCCTTGGCAGCCCATCAACGCAAACATGCTCTGTTTTGATGATCCACATTGGTCACATTTCCCATTGGATCTATTGCACACACGAAAGAGNAGCCAAAAGGAAAGCTCTGCCCAAGATTTCACCCAGTTATTAATATGGAAATTAGAGGGTGTTAACTATGAACTTATGACTATGAATGGCTCATTTTACACAAACAAGTCAGGCATGTTTTTGCCCAGTATGAACTGGCTTTGCCTCCAATGTTGTCAATAAATACCTTTGCTGCTAAAAAGACAAAAAGCTTCTTAGCAGGTATTTACTTTGAAGCGTTTTTTGCTATCAACATGTCTCACCTCCAGCCCAAATAAAACCCCTGCCCATTCAGGCAGCCCCCCAAGCAGCCCCCCATGCTGCCCCCGCGGGCTCCACTCACCGATCAGCAGCTGCACGATGTTGGGCCCCGCGTACTTTCCCACGTCGTCGATCCAGCGCGGGATGGACTGGAAGGAGCCCCTCTTGCTGATGTCGTAGGTGAGGATGGCACCATTGGCGCTGCGGTAATAGCTCTGTGTGATGGTGCGGAACCGCTCCTGGCCAGCCGTGTCCCAGATCTGCAGCTGCACACAGTGGGGACAGTGAGAGAGTGGGGACAGGGAGAGAGTGGGGACAGGGAGACAGCAGGACCAGCTCCACGGCAAGCAGTGCATTCTGGCAGCAGCTTTTCTAGTTTTGTTGTCCTAGTTCAGCAGGTGGGACCAGTTTATCCCTGTGTGCGTGTGACCAAAGCTGGGCATTCTAAACCCTCTGGGCCATTGCCCAGCAACTCTTCCCAATGGCCCATTGGCAGCAGCTGCCCAGGGCACAGCTGAGCCCTCAGCCTGGCAGCTGGCTGGGAAAGAAGCCTGGCAGAGGAGCTGGGAGAACTCCCCTGCAGGGACTCCTTGGCACCTCCACACCCACCTGAGGGCTCAGCTCTGCTCAGGGGCCAGCAACCAGTCCAAAATCCCCCCTGACTCCCACAGTCACATCCCCCACTCTGCAACTCCCTGCCCTGGGGGACCCACTGGGGGCTCCCACCTGCACCTCAGGGGAGACAATCTTGGGGGTTTGGGGACTGGGGAACCACTGATTGGATGCAGAGGAGGATCAGACCCTGGACAGGAGGAGCCCACCACTCTCCACCAGACTGGGACATCATCTGCACCAACAGGTTTGTCCCTTCCTTTTCCTTTGGACTCAGGGGAACCACGTGGGGCTCAGCACAGGGGCCACCAAACCCCACTGTGTTTGTGCCCCAGGGGGCTGTGTTCCACTGCTGGGTTTGGGGGTTAAACCCAATTTCTCTTTGCATTTATTGTCATATTGCATTTATTGTAATCTTGTTATTAAATTATAAGTCTGACTTATAATCTCTTTTGTGTTGGCTTTGTTTCTCCTGCTAGTTTACCTTTAGACCAGCACACTCGTGTTCATGATTCAAGGGTGATAACAATACACGCTTGAGAACCTCAATATAAACATATACATGTATGCAATATATGCTCAGCACTCAGCTGCTTAAAGTCCCTCCCTGTCTCAATCAGGACACGCCGTGTTCCTGCAGTGAGCTCCTTCTGTGGCAGACCAGGACATTATCTCCTGTGTGCCCAGCCCTGCCCCTCTGACACCTTCTCCAGCAGAGTCAGCAGAAGGAGATGTTTGCCCACAGCAAATAGTTCATCTGGTGTGTCACTGAAACTACAGAGGTTTTTCACTGTAATGTTGTCTGAGGCACTGACGTGGGTTTGTCAGTTCTGCTACAGGGGCAGGAACAACTGGAGCAGGATGTGGTCACATCACCTCAGAGCACTGATGCTGTTCTAGAAGCAAATATGAGACAATTCAAAGAATATAGAGAAGAGTGTAAAAACAAAATGTCAGCAATTCCAGGTTTCAGTACGGTCAGTCAAAGATCTAGTCAGTCCAGTCACCTGTCCTTTATCTGGTGGTAGAACAGACACTACATCAGGGCAGGAAGAAGAAATGCTTGGCTTACACACTCTTGCCTAAACTCAGCAGCATAAGAATGATGAGTTTAGTATCAGGGTTTGAGTTCCCAGCACTAGATGCTCCAGAGGAAGAAGCCAAATAACTCAGAGAGGACAAACACAATATCCTGCTCATAGGGAAAACTTCTATCTAAATCCTCTTGCTTTATAGGTTGTCTAATGTCTTGGGACATGACTACTTATATTCTAGGGTCTTTTAATCTGAAGTAACTGTGGGTGTTCTCATCCTCCATATAAATCTCTAATCCTTTCTGAATCTTTCAAAGCTTTTGGCATCAATATAAAGTAGCAATGAAATAAAGAATTGCCTTTTATAAATTTTGTATTTTCTGTCCCTTTGTTGCACTTTCACTTCTCTATCCCCAGATGACAAAGGAGAGACCACTGCTTGTGCCATTCCTTATATTCTGCATCTCTTCTCAGGAGGCAGGACATAAGCAAATACTTCTGGCTGTTTTAATCCTCCCACAGTGTGGACCTGTCATTTATTGTTTCCCCTCTCTCTGAAACTCCTTATTTTAAAGAGCTGGCAACTTAATACAGCATGCCAGTGATGTTTTACACCAAATAATATGGAATAATTCTTTTATTTATTTCTTTTGCACAACAGCATTTTGTTTGTATCTTCTGACTCTGCTGCATTTTGAGCAGCAACTTTCCCTCTGGAAGAGGCTGTCCCGACGAGACCTCATTTCCTGTGCTAACCAAGCCTTTAGAGCCCAAATGATGGATGTCCAGCTTAGAAGGCACCAATCCAATGCAAAAGGACTTCTCAGTTCTGGCAGGAATTTTCTCAGAGAAGATGAAGGGACTGTAATGGACTCAGAAAACCACAAAGTAATGGCCATTAATGGAACAGATAATGGTTCAGAGCAGTCGACAGCAATTACTGGAGACAAAGAAGGTCAGGGCAGGTTCAGGTATGATCTCTGCACTCAAGTCCCCCACTAGACCCTTGTGACTGTTATGCAGTTTTGAATCTCAATACTTGATTAGGTCCAGTGCAAAACAGGCCAGTGATGATTACTCAGCTCTTGGGAGAGGTCTGAGAGATTCTGTGCATACAGACAATTGAGAAACTTTTTAAATTAAGAAATAAAATGGTTTTAGCTTACAATTGTCACACGATGCCAACAGAAGTGCACAGTGACTCAGCAAGCCATAGCTGAATAGTGAATTTTGAAAACCTCTGTATAAGTAAATGCCATAAGAATCCAAGAATCATTGAGACTGGGACAGATTTTGGGAGATGACAAATCCATCCCCTTTTAAGTGGAGTCAAAACTGAGTTCTTCCAGGAAGAACTGCTCCATGACTTTTCCAGGGCCCAAAATGAGTCTGACCAGCCTGTAGTTCCCAGGATTTCTTGCCCTTTCTGAAGATGAGTACAACACCTGCCTTCCTCTGGTCCTTCCCAATTTCTACAGCCTTTCAGTAGTGATAGAACAACCTCAAAATGTCTCCAGCAAGACCTCACAGCACTCCCTCTCACAGACATTTGTGTCTGTGTTGACAGGACTAGATGAGCAAAGTTGCTGAAGCCTTCATTGTCCTGCTGGGAACAGCAGAGAGCCCAGTTCTGGCTTTCTCAGGAGCTCAGACAGCACCCAAGGGCACCCAAGGGCACCCCTGAGCACCCCAGAGCACCCAAGGGCACCCAAGAGCACCTAAGGGCACCCAAGGACACCCAAGAGCACCCCTGAGCACCCAAGGGAACCCCAGAGCACCCAAGACCACCCAAGGGCACCCAGAGGCATGCAAGGTCACCCTTCCTCCCAGCCCACATCCTCCAGCTAAGCTCAGGCACTTGAATTTCGTGCTCCTCTTGTGCAAGGACTCTGAACCATACAGGTTTTTCCCATCATCTCCAGTTAGTGGTGGCTTTGCTTCCATTCCTGAGGCTCCAGGAGTGATCAGACCCTGAGCAGACACTTCCTTTGCCAACACACACCCCACCTGGCAGACTGTGTGCCTCTGTCCCATTACCTCTGTGGGCACACGGAGCCAGGGGAGTGCCACTATGCCAGGGAGAGTCAGGCAGATCCAGGCATGGGTTAAAGATGCCTTGAGCCAAGGCAAGGCCACACTGCCAGCAAGGACCCCCCAAAAACTTGGATGTGTGTCCTAGTTCAGCAGGTGGGACCAGTTTATCCCTGTGTGGGTGTGACCAAAGCTGGGCATTCTAAACCCTCTGGGCCATTGCCCAGCAACTCTTCCCAATGGCCCATTGGCAGCAGCTGCCCAGGGCACAGCTGAGCCCTCAGCCTGGCAGCTGGCTGGGAAAGAAGCCTGGCAGAGGAGCTGGGAGAACTCCCCTCCAGGGACTCCTTGGCACCTCCACACCCCCCTGAGGGCTCAGCTCTGCTCAGGGGCCAGCAACCAGTCCAAAATCCCCCCTGACTCCCACAGTCACATCCCCCACTCTGCAACTCCCTGCCCTGGGGGACCCACTGGGGGCTCCCACCTGCACCTCAGGGGACACAATCTTGGGCTTTGGGGACTTTGGGAACCACTCATTGGATCCAGAGGAGGAGTAGACCCCGGACAGGAGGAGCCCACCACTCTCCACCAGACTGGGACATCATCTGCACCAACAGGTTTGTCCCCTCCTTTTCCTTTGCACTCGGGGGAACCACGTGGGGCTCAGCACAGGAGCCACCAAACCCCACTGTGTTTGTGCCCCAGGGGGCTGGGTTCCACTGCTGGGTTTGGGGGTTAAACCCAATTTCTCTTTGTGCCATTGCATTTATTGGAATCTTGTTATTAAATTGTAACTCTGACTTATAATCTCTCTTGGGGTGGGTTTGTTTCTCCTGCAGGTTTGCCTTGAAAACCTTTCCAAGCCAAGCCAAGGCCACACTGCCAGCAAGGACTCCCCCAGAATGTGGAAGCTTGAAAACCTGTCCTGTCACACTGCCTGAAGTTTGAATAACTGTCTTATTTTAAATCCTTAATACACACACTGCAGACACAGCAAGTACCAGATGACTTAATTTAAAGCAAGTTGTGTTTCTAATGGCAAAATACAGCTGGTTTGCTTGACAGCATCTATAGAAAACTCCAAGAAAAATATTTAGATATTGTACTGATCAGTCCGATTAAAAAATATAATTTAGGTCATTACAAAAGTACCAGTTCTGGTCTTAAGTAAATACTATTTTCTCCAGGAAGTGTACAGAGATACACTTCAAAGAATTCTATTGAAAAAGAAATATTCTCAATTGAGAACTGTGTCTGTGGAATTCAGGTGTTGTGACAGACAATTACATGTAAATACCAATCACAATTCTAATTTAAACATCCATTTCTTAGTAACAGTTTTAGGTAGTCTTTCTGTTACACTATATTTACAAACATTTATCTCTTGAAAAGACATAAGAATTACGAATTCATTTGAAAAAAATAGTATTTCTCATTAAAAAATCCCTCAGAACAAGTTAAATGTTAAAATGAAATACCAAATGAACTGTCCAGGTTACCAAAAGAGATATGATCATGTCTTCTTTGTATTGTATTAGTATATGACATATGCAGGACATGATGAAAGTCCTTAATTATTTATTTCCTTGATCTAAGTGCTTCAGCTTTGTAGATAACGTGATGGAGCCACATCTGTCACTCAGCAGCCTTTTTAAGCAATTCCTGACCTTGTAATTGCTTTGGAAACAATTTTGGTGTGAGAAAGCCACAAGCTGGGATTGCTGGAGAGCTGTGTTGGATTCAGCCAAGGGTAGCTGGGATTGCTGGAGAGCTGTGTTGGATTCATTCAAGGATAGCTGGGATTGCTGGAGAGCTGTGTTGGATTCAGCCAAGGGTAGCTGGGATTGCTGGAGAGCTGTGTTGGATTCAGCCAAGGATAGCTGGGATTGCTGGAGAGCTGTGTTGGATTCATTCAAGGATAGCTGGGATTGCTGGAGAGCTGTGTTGGATTCAGCCAAGGGTAGCTGGGATTGCTGGAGAGCTGTGTTGGATTCAGCCAAGGATAGCTGGGATTGCTGGAGAGCTGTGTTGGATTCAGCCAAGGATATTAAGAAAAAACATGTATCAAATACCAGATTGGTGAGGGGCCTCCAGGGGGACCACTGGGAACAACTGAGGACAGAACAAGAAGAGGGAATAAGGACCCACTGCTCAGAAGGAAGAGCACAGGATACTCCAAGGGGACAGGGACAAGGAGCCACCGTTCTGGTGCTGAATGTTTCACTAGTGAGCACCCATTTACTTACAAAAGCTGGTTATTTGGATGTTTTTAGCTTGGGAATTTTTGGCCAGCAGAGCCCTCAGCACTGGCTGGTACCAAACAGCACAGTGCCAAACATCTCCTGCAAGATCCTCCATGACTCCGTATCATCCCCATGAGTACATCAAAAACCAAAACAAGGAATGACTCAGCTGGAGGTGCTGAGGAAAACAAAAGGTGATAAAATTCATGGAGAGTCTCTGGAAGATTCTGGGATGTCTGAAGAGACCTACAGAAAGCAGATTTGGAACTACCAGAGTGGTGAGAATGGTGAGTGACAGGCTGACCAAAGAGCATTGTAAAGGAACATTATCAAACGGGTCGATGTAGATTTGTCTTGCATTGATGAAAATACCATTTCTCAAAGGTTAATGCTTAACAAATGGCCTCAAGACACAGTAAATCATTTCTCCCTCCCTTACTTCCTACATAATTTATTAAGTACTTTCCTGATTCTTCTAATGCATCACAGGAGTTCAGGTCTGCTTTTGCGTGTGGAGCAGCATAAATAGTAAGTAAGTACATCCTCCAGCTGACACCTTCCTTTCCAGAAACAGAAGTGTCACTTTTGTGACAATACAGCAACTTCCATGAAATTTCCCAGTAGGAAATGCTGGACACAAAGACTGTGCTGAAAGAATCTGAACCAACTGGCCCTGTCTCAATCCTGACATCTCAAATGGCAAACAATAATCCACATTCCTGTAGGCTGGCAAATCACAACACTTGCTCCTAAAAACACTCACTGAAAGTTTGGCAACTTCATCTACACAGTTTTTGCCCAAAGCAACACCTCTGTGGCAGTGTATTCGAATTGAAAATGATATTAACCCACAGAACAGTCAGGATGAACTGCTCCCTTCAGCTGCTTCCCTGCACCATTTTCAGAGAATGAGGAATCCCTGTTCATTGGGAACGCAGAATTCCCATTTGCTCCAGCCTTAGATGTGTCAAAGCAGTTGGCAGAGCTGCAATTCCTCTGGATATCAAAGAATGTTGCTGCCATGTAATAGCCAAGAGCTTTGCTAGTATTTGTTTAGCAACATTAAACAAATTGTTTTTATTAAATCAACAGTCAGGGGACAAGACAGTTAACGAGTCAGAACTTTACATTACTTGCAATTTGGCCAGATAATGACACATCACATTGTGGCTCATTCTGAAAGGAATGTAGTTTACAGCCATGAGACCTGAATAAAAGCCAATAATCTTGATAACATATGGGCTGGACAAGCTTGTAAATTAAGAACTGCAGTGATACAGAAAGAAATATTTGCTACAAAATGAATGTGTTTTCAACTCTTCTTCTCTCCTGCTACTTTCTGAAAGATATACCAAGAGACAAAAACTATGGCACAGAGGACAAAAGTATACAGTTTATATAAAAGACTATGAAATTACAGCATGAAGTAGCCATTGAAGATAATTAATTAATCAGTACCCAGGAAATAATTCATCAAAAGTAAAGGAATCTTGTCATTACTAACCATGATTTATGGACTTGAACTTAGGAATGTCCTTGCCTATCATTATGTAAAATCTTGATTCCAGCATTTTATAAACATCTTTTCTTACAGTGACATAACAGTTACAAAACATATTTGTTCTGCTTGCCAGATTATTTCTATCACTTAGAGAACAAGCCATTATTTTATAGGACTTTAATCACTGTGCATTAAGGGATTAACACAACTTTTAAACACTTTCAAGTGATTAACAAGACCAACTTTTAGGAACCACAGTCTGTACTCTGGGGTTTAGCCAGCTAAGAAGGATGTGTTTGAGAGAGAGTGCCATGCCACAATTTCAAGCAGTTAAACAGCCTATACTGGAGGATATTTTAAAAAGTCCACAGAGTGCAGGCATTTCCTAAGGCAGATGGGGAAATGCTGGATATCTGCTGGTCAGAGTTTGCCTTTGTGATAAAAATCAAGGCGCTCATCACAGGTAGCTCTGAGTGGGAAGTCCCACTGGAGCCCAGCGTGCCCACCTGCCCAATCCCTGCCTGGCTCTGTGCCATGGAGCCCCCCCAGATCCAACAGCTCCATGGCTGAGGGAGCAGCAGGGCACCAAACTCCCCCTGAGACACTCCAAGGAACACAGCTCTAAGGTGCAAGGAAAGCCTCAAGTTTCATAAATAATAAAAAAAATTCTTTGCAGAGAGATTGCTCAGGCATTGGAATGGGCTGCCCAGAGAGGGGGTGGATTCCCCATCCCTGGAGGTTTTTAAGCTGAGCTTGGCCGTGGCACTGAGTGCCATGATCTGGTAAAGGGACTGGAGTTGGCCCAAGGGTTGGACTTGATGGTCTCAGAGGGCTTTTCCAACCCAATCCATTCCATGATTCTATGATTCTTAACCTTCCATATCCCAACATGCATCTTTTCCCTTGGACAACAAAATCAAAAGGAAGTGAGACTTAAAACCCTTGGGCTCCAAATGTTTCAGAAACATTACGTAACTGTAATGGGAACATTTGAAGCTTAAAGCAGAAGGGAGCACTGACACAATTAACCTTAAAATGTTTGTTTCAATCTCAAAGTAAGTGATGTCGGGTTCTAACAAAATCCTCAGCCTGACTAAAACTGAACCTTAGTGCACTGGGGGTGTGGAGCAAGTGGTGTTCAAAAGCTCCTTGGGACTTCTTTCTGCAGACACTCTTGTTCTGAAGGAACTTCTAAAGATGAGCTTATAAAAACATAAAGATGGGGATTTTTTTATTCCTGCAGCATTTGCTAAATGGAAAACAAGTCTTTGCAGTCCTTATGCAATCACACAGCACCTACAGGATGGGCAAGAGCTCAGATCCAGTCAGTATGGATTTGGGAGGGGCAGGTCCTGTCTGACCAACCTGATCTCCTTTTACGATCAGGTGACCCACCTGGTGGATGAGGGGAAGGCTGTGGATGTGTCTGTCTGGACTTCAGCAAGGCCTTTGACACTGTCTCCCATAATATACTCTGGAAAAGCTGGTAGCCCATGGCTTGGACAGGTGTACCCTCTGCCGGGTTAGAAGCTGGCTGGAGGGCCGAGCCCAGAGAGTGCTGGTGAATGGAGCTGCATCCAGCTGGTCACCAGCGGTGTCCCCAGGGCTCTGTGTTGGGGCCAGTCCTGTTTAACATCTTTAGTGATGATTTAGATGAGGGGATTTCAGACCATCATCAGCAAATTTGCTGAGGACACCAAGTTGGGAGGGAGTGTCGACCTGCTGGAAGGCAGGAGGGCTCTGCAGAGGGATCTGGA
>VWZD01000870.1:34769-45121 GCA_013396695.1 Sakesphorus luctuosus | reverse complement strand
GGGCAGGGGCAGGGACCGGGACCCGCACCGCCCCCAGCAGGGCAGGGACCGGGCAAGGCCCTCCCCCGGCAGGGACAGCGACCGGGGCCCGCAGCGCCCGGAGCAGGGACAGGGACCGGGAAGGGACCGCCCCGAGCCGGGACAGGAACCGCCCCGAGAAGGGGCAGGAGCCGAGCAGGGACCGCCCCGAGCCAGGCAGGGACCGAGCTGGGACCGAGCAGGGACAGGCACCGCCTCGAGCACGGACAGCCCGGAGCAGGAACAGGGACCGGCCCGAGCAGGGACCGCCCCGAGCAGGGACAAGGACAGCCCCGATCAGGGACAGGGACAGCCCCGAGCAGGGACAGGGACAGCCCCGAGCAGGGACAGCCCCGAGCAGGGACAGGGACAGCCCCGAGCAGGGACAGCCCCGAGCAGGGACACCCCCGAGCTGGGACAGCACCACCTGGGCACTGTGCTGCTAGGAGAGACTTTAGAGCTGTGAACACCCCGCTGGGGTCTGCCATGGGCACCTGTGCGCTGTGGGTGTGTGTTGCATCACAGACTGGTGATGGGGGTTGACGTAAGTGTATCCCAGCAGTTCGAGGCGATTTGCATGGTAACTGCTACCGGGGTTATCTACAAAACAAAGTGCTCGTTAACAGGTACTCTCCTTCAGGTTATGTGGCGAGTCACGGGGCTAATAAAAGTCAGCTTTACTAGTGAAATACATTGACACAGCACGTCTTGTTACTCCGCTCTTTGTACCAAAGATCAGCTGAATTCCGTCCTCATAGTTTCGAATTATAAATGTGTGAAATTGAACTGTTTTATGACAGAGAGTGAGTCAAATTGTCCTATAGGTAGCTGTGCAGAAGAGCAACCTGATACCACTGAGCCAGCACAGCCAAGCAGGCCAGCCTGGCTTGAATTGCTCTGTATTTTTGGGTGGCTTCACCATTATCCCTTTTCAGGTCTCAATATTTTTTTCGTGATCCATGGTAACCTTCCAGCAAGAGCAGATTTGAGTACTCTCTCAGGCTGGAGCAAAGGCTTTCTGGCAGGCCACTGAATCCCAGGATATTGTTCAGCCAGGATGGAAAAGGTGCTAAAAAGGAAATAAGACATCACTGTGTGTATTCGCTCCTGCTAATTATATTTTCAGAGTCTGAGCAAAGCACTTAAGGAAATTTATGTTATTTAGGAAAAAAACATTGCTAAATCTGTCAGACTTTAATATTTGTAATGCCTTGTGTCACCTCATTGTAGTGGAAAAAAGAAAGGTGCTACTTCCACTAAGATGATTGCTGTCCTGCTCAGCCCCACCCTTGGCCCCCTTGGCACCAGTGCCCTCAGCAGCTGCTGCTGCCAGGGCAAGCTGTGCTGCTCTTCCCTCTCTGGTTTTCTTTCAGTTTTTCCCCTTGGTGCCTGCAGTCCTGTAAATGAGCAAAAGTGCTTTAAGTCTTGAGTACTTGCCTGCTGGTGGCAAAGAAAACAGTGTTTGTAGCTGAGTTCAGGAGTCAGCTGCAGAGTGGCTGCACTCCAAGGAGTGGCATCACTGGTGCAGAGCCAGTGTGAGCCCACAGGGCACAGAGGGACAGAGCAGTTCTGCCTTTCAGCCAACTCAGCTGAGATGGGGGGATTTTAGGGAATGAGCTGCTTTATGTTTTGTGTAGCTCCAAACCTGACTGTGAGCACAGTGGTCATAATCACACAATATCCTGAGCTGGAGGGGACCCACAAGGACCATCCAGTCCAACCCTCAGCCCTGCACAGGACACCCCAAGAGTCACCCCCTGTGCCCCAGAGCATCATCCAAACCCTCCTGGAGCTCTGGCAGCCTTGGGGCTGTGCCCACTGCCCTGGGGAGCCTGGGCAGTGCCCACCACCCTCTGGGGGAACAACCTTTTCTAGTGTCCACCCTAACCCTGACCTGACACAGCTCCAGCCATTCCCTGGGTGCTGTCCCTGCCCTGGCACAGCTCCAGCCCTTCCCTGGGTGCTGTTCCTGGTCCCACAGGGCAGAGATCAGTGAATCACCTTCCAATAATAATATGGTGGCCCTTCAGCACAATGAAGAACAGCACTGCACAATGTGTGTCAACTCCTCAAACTTCCCTGATCCACGAGCTCAGGCAACAGGTCTGGAATGAACTTAACTGTAGATCCCAGGCAGAAACCAAGCATGAAGCTAAACAGAAATTGTTCAGCTTGAGCAATGCTGTTTGCTAGAGTGTTAAGAGAATATTGAGCATTTCAAGCAAAAAAAGGTGATTTACATACCATACTATTTAGTAAATGAAACCTGCAACTGTTTTTCACTCAATTGAATTGCAGTTTACACAGAATTGCTGTTCACACAAACCTGCTCTGTGGACTACAGTGAGCTGGTTTTGCTCCCTAAACCTGAGTCTGATTACTTGTCTTGCCAAATGTGGAACCAAGCGTCCTGACTCTTTAGCTGTGCCCAGCCCTGCAGTTACTCCTGTGTTACCAAAGACTGGGAATGCAGATCCGGGCAGTAATTTGCCCTCTTGCAGGTATGATACAGGGAGTTTCTGGGATCTTCCCAAACGTCTTTGGGAATGCTTCCTGCATGTTCCACTTAGATAGTTGATGTGTTTTCCTGTCTTTGCACATGGTTGGCAACTGTGGTGTTATTTATGCAGTTTGAGGGGGTCTGTGGCTTAGGCTTGACACAGTGGCCTTGCCAGATAAACAGGGAGCCTCAGTCAGCTCAGTCAGCAGTTCCAGCTGTCACCTTGCAGGGCTTTCTCTTTTTTAGATAAAAACCAAATAGGTGAAAAGTTGCAAATACAATGCTCTCTTAGTAGAATGTGAATTACTGCCATGGAAAGGATTCCCTCTTCTTTCCTCTTATAATAACAGAAAACATGTTCTCTCAATGATTTTTTCCCTGTGTTCTGTGCATCTTATTTAATGTGTTGGTTGGTGTAGCAGAAACGTTTGCTAATTGCTTTTTTTTCATATTTGAGCCATTGAAGCCATACAGTAAAGCACTTCACTCTTTTATGGATATCTAGTTTATAGGCACAACAGAGAGAGGTAAACATATAGTGTTAATGATTTATTTTATTTGGGAGAAACAAGAAATATCATTTAGGAGACTCCTCATGGGAGTTTGCAGAGTGCAATCATCTGCATTCATATACAAAACCATGGTTGTCTTTTAAAAGATGGAAGAGCTCAGTGCAGGAAAAGGTTCTAAAATTCTCTTGGTGTGTACACCACTACATTCCTTTGTGTTTATTAGACATTCTCTCCTGCAGAGGGGAGAATAATGAATAAAGAATTAATGTAGAATAAAGCTGGAGGAGTGAGGGATGTTTGTGCTCCCCTGATCCAGATGAACTCAGCCCTGAGGACACAGTTTTGCTCAGTTCTGTGCTGGAGGAGCAGAGATGCAACACTTGGGAAAAAGCAAATGCTTTGTGGCACTTTGAGGGCTGACAGTGGGGCAAGATGCAGCTGCAGAAGGTGGAGTGGAGCTTTGCTGCTGCTGTGGAGCCTGTGGGTGCCTCAGCCAGCACAGCCCAAGTCCCTCACGGGTGTTGCCAGCACTCACTGAGCCTGTCCCTGAGTCTGGGGTTTCTCTTTTCCTTGCCTGTCCCACCATAAACTTTGCAGGTGAGCAAAGCAGTAGAAACTGCTGGAATGTTTGAGGTGTCTCACACAGTTCTGTTAAAATCTCCTTTCAGGTAGTGCCTGCCAAAAATGCCCAGTGTTGGTTCAGCTGTAGGATTTGCTGTGATGTTTGACAAACTGCTTCAGGACATAATTATTTTCACTGCTAGATTTTGAGCCCTCTTTTTAGTTTGAGGTCCTAATTTCTTCTCCTAGTCCTTTGTTAACAAATTTCTCTTTATGTAGATTCATACAAGCTGTGATCTTGTAATTTCTCAAATTTCTCTTTATTGAAAGAAATCATCTCCTTTTAAGATCTATTTTCTGATCCTTTATTTGCATTGCTGTTGTTTTTCTGATTCTTCTGCAGCTGATTCTTCCTGATTAGTAGACATTGATGCTGAATTATTGTAGCTTATCTAAACATGGAAATAGAGAAAAGCTTCTATCGCTAAACGATGCTCCCTATTTTAACTATAAAAGATCGTGTTAGCCCATTGCTGCAGTGCCACACCTGGGAAATCAGGATTACTGGATTATGTGACCTCTCTGCACTGAGGCCCCAGCTCATCTTTTCCTTCCAGGTGTACAATCTTGCTCTCAGTGACTCAGCACTGCAGGTGACCCACTGCTCTTCCACCTTCCCTCTGCTTGTTCCCCCCATGTATCACTCACAGACCTTCACTTTCCAACAGGTGTGCTGTCTCCCAGACCATTCATTATTTTACAGGGAAAGCATCTGACTCTGTTCTTCCCTTTTCTCAGTCCCAAGCCCCGTGCCACACTTTATTCCTGATTTGTGTAACCCTCTACCCCTGGTACATGTCCTTGCCCCAGATCTGTGTTTCAGAGATGCTTTCAGCAGTCCCACTGGGGGTTCTGTGGCTGTTCCTTGTGCCAAGGAGAAGGGAAGGGACCTGTCCTGAAAGGACATGGATTTGGGTTGGCAAGGGGTGGGTGGTATCTCAGACTGGAGAGGGACCAGCAGTGACAGTGGCACAGACAGTAAGAGGTGTCTCTTCTAAAGCTGTCTCAGAATGTCACCAGCAGTCAGCAATGAAGGTTGACTCCATATGCTGAGGTGCTCTGGCAGGGCCCAGAGGGACCTGGAAACATCCCTGTGAGCTTCTGCTGTCTTTGATTTGGGTGTTTGTGGCTTCTTACAGAAGTGAGAGCACATGGTAATTGCAAAGCAGCCACCACAAGCAAGTTAACCAGCAGCTCTGCTGGGGGGTGATGGGCCTTAACCAGGAGCCCACTCAGGTCACAGGGTGCTTGGCACAGAGCCAGGCAGCCTTTGGCACCTTGAGGGGCGACTTCTGGAACCAAACTCAGGCTTGGGGCTCGGAGGAGAATTTGCAAAGTGTGTCTTCAACTGAACTGCCAACAGTAGCATCAGTTTTACAAGACCTTCAGAGCACTCCCATCTAAGTGGCCATGAATTGCTGCCCTTGGATTCCTGGGAACTGGGCTGGGGAGAAAGCAATGGTTGAGTTACCACATCAGTTTTTCTATGGGGATGGGAGACACAAGAGGAGAAGGGAAGAGTGTACATCCTTTCAGAGCTGTTGCATAAAACCCAGAGCATCAAATGACTGTAGTAAAACCACAAGACAAGTTCTGGACATTTCTTAGAATTTTAATCAGAAATGTTTAGAATTGTGAAAGAGAAATTTGAGTATGAATGTTCAATAAGCACATACTATTTTAATTTTACATAATATGCTTTTTTTGTTGTTCACTCTGCAGGGAATTCAATAACATTTAAAACTATTTTTACTGATTATATTCTCATTACCAGTCCATCTTGACTTAAGAGTTGGACTTGATGATCCTTGTGGGTCCCTTCCAACTCAGAATAGTCTCTGATTGTGTGAAATCTTTAAACATATTCAATAAGGGATTCATTCAGTGGCTGCTCTGTGTAATCATGATGGTTTTGCTGGCAGGAAACTCCTGAACCTTAGGAAGAGATGGTTGAGTTTTCTGTCATACCAAGCCCACTGGGATGCTGAGAGAGGGTGACAAGTTGCAAACTCACAGACCTTGTGAATGAGGAAAGAATTGCTAAAATAGTCCAATTACTGTTCATCTCCATATATTAAGAATGTAGGATTTGGGGATGTAAATCTTGCTATAAGAGCTGAGAATTCAGTGCAAAATGCTGAGTTGGACGATTTGAAAATTTAGAACCTGCTCTTGATATGAGTGGATGGCAGAAACTTGTGGATGTGGATATGAGTGGATGGCAGAGGAGTGAAACTTGCCTGGCAATACCTCACCGGGAACAGTCAGACTTGGCTGAGGACCCAGCCTGTGAGCCCTGGGATCTGGGCATGGCATTCACCATTCCCACTGGTGTTGCCTTCTGTGTAGGAGCTGGATGTTTGTGCTGGGGCGGGTGGTGGTGAGCAGCTCAGTGCACCTTGTGGTTTTTGGGGGTGTGCCTCCTCAGCCACCGGCCCCTGCCCCCCCACTGGCTGAGGTTCAGCTGGCACACCAGCTTCTTGGAGCACTTCAGAGCCCATGCTGCTAAAAGAAGTGTAATTATTGCTCCGGCGATTAAACCGAGGTCTCGCCAGAAGAACTCAAGACACTTGATGGGGAGAAGCCTCTTGCACGTGCCCAGCTCGTTCCCAGTGAGCTTTCCCAGGGGCTTCATCCTGACGGGAGCCGGGCTGGCACACCTGGCGCTGGCAAGGGCGGGCGCGGAGAAGTCCTGCAGCCAGAGCTTCAGGGGCACGATGCGGCAGTCGCAGTGCCAGGGGTTGCCCTCCACGTCCACGCTGCGCAGCCCGGGCGGGCTGTCCAGGACCCCCGCGGGCACCCAGCGCAGGCTGTTGTTGCGGAGGTCCAGGCTGCGGGTGTCGCGGGGCAGGGCGGGCACTGCTCGCAGCTCTCGGGAGCTGCAGTCCACGTGCAGCCCCCGCACTGCCCGCAGCGCCTGGCACCGGCACGGGGAGGGACACGCTGCCCCCCGGGCCGCGGCCACCAGCAGCGACGCGATGGCCAGCACGGCTCGGAGCTCCGGCTCGGGCATGCTGCGGCTGCCGGGAGGGACAACGGACAACAGGCATTGGGGCAGGGACAACAGGCACCTGAGGAGGGGCAACAGGCACCTGAGGAGGGGCAACAGGCACTGGGGCAGGGGCAACAGGCACCTGAGGAGAGGCAACAGGCACCTGAGGAGGGACAACAGGCACTGGGGCAGGGGCAACAGGCACCCGGGGAAGGACAACAGGCACTCGGGGAAGGACAACAGGCACCTGAGGAGGGACAACAGGCACTCGGTCAGGGGCAACAGCCACCCAGTCAGGGGCATCCTGACTGTGATCTGCAGAGAGGAACAGCAGCCAGCCGGTCAGGAGCATCCTGACTGTGACCCCTGGGGAGGCACAAGAGCCATCCTGACTGTGATCTTTGGAGAGGAACAACAGCCCCCCTGACTGTGACCCTTGGAGAGGAACAACAGCCCCCCTGACTGTGACCCTTGGAGAGGAACAACAGCCCCCCTGACTGTGACCCTTGGAGAGGAACAACAGCCCCCCTGACTGTGACCCTTGGAGAGGAACAACAGCCCCCCTGACTGTGATGCACAGGGCACAGCTGCAGCCTTCTCTCCCAGCTACAGTTCTTTCTCTCCCAGGATTCCTCCTGAGGTTCAGGTTTCACAGGACCATCCTGCATGACATTATTATAAATGCACTGAGAGAGACCACGGAGCTTCCTTTGGGTCCCTGGTTCATTGCTTTTCCTTCCTAATTGTACAAAATACATCACTCTGTGAAGTTCTGGAGCAGATTGGCACTGAGAGACCATGGTAAAAACCAGGCCAGGTTTAGGCAAAGGTTTTTTCCCATTTCCATCTCTCCATCAGTCTGGTGTTAAAATTGTGTGTTGGAACCAATTTTCAAAATGAAGCTTTAGGACTGAATTATTGCAAGTGTCTAAAAATCTTTTTTTGTTTGTTTGTTTTCTGACAGTATGAAGATTCTAAGAAGGAAATATCTATTTTTATGTTGCAAAAAGTTCTTTAAGTTCTTTTTTTGCCACCTTGTAGCTTCATGCAGGCCTGATAATGGGCAGTTTAAGATTTGGATGAAGAGAGAACTGGAAATTTCGGATATCCAGTACTGCTTGTCTTGTAGGGATTAAATAAACAAGCTAGCAGGTCATTATCCCTTTTTCTATGCCATTCCCACTTCTGTAGAGTGGATCCCACTGGACTTCCACCTTAGTCCCTTCTGTTGGGCAGTTTGAAACCTCTAAACTTTGCCCTTCCTGCATTTCCTACCTCTCTGCATTTAAAAATCCATAGCAAATCTTGGCACAGGATTACAATTTGAAATACAAACTGCCTTGAGTAGGTTGGGAATTCCCAATCCTGAAACCATCTTGCTTTATGATTTTAATGGATCCTATAATTAAAATGTATTTCTGTCTTTTTCTTTCTTTCAAATAAACCAAATACAGAGTGAAAGAGGTTCCTTTACATACTAAGGAACTAAAGTTACACTAATGAAGAATGAAATTGGAAAACTGTTTGAAATGTTTTCAAGTATACAGATATTTTAGAACTAAAAAAAAATCATCTTAAAATAAGCTGAGATAATTTTTTCCTCCAGGAAGTTTCATTTAATAAAGACTGAAATTATATGGAAAAATGGATTGATTATGTTTTAAATTAATTTGCTTCTATTTACTTTCAAGGATTATGTAATTAGGTTTTCAAAAGGAAATCAGACAGGTTTAGAATCCTCATCTAAATACTGTGTTCCTATATTTTGAATTGGATTAATGCTGCATAAAATTATAAACTCCACAGAGAAGCTGAAATTCTGATCTTAACCAGCTCCTGTGTCTTTGTCAGCAAGTTGTTATTCAGAGTGTCTTTGAATCCAGATACTCATCTGTGATTTTTCAAGAAATCAGCTGTTTTTTTTCCAAGGAAACATCTTAAAAGGACAGACTGTGCCATCTGACTAAAACCAGTGAAGTGATATTTATAGAAAAGATGTTCTCTTCTGATTTGATATAGAAACAGCAAGAGATCCAAATCCAGTGGAAACAAGAACTGTGGCAAAAACACAGAGGGGAAGAGCTGGGAAAGGGCTGAGTGGCACTTACCCTGGTTGATCCTCTGGATTCCTCTCCCTGTGCCTGGGGAAGGGCTGGAGCAGGTTTGGCAGAGCAGATTGGCTTTTCTGGGAGGCACCAGGGCAGTGTGGAGAGGAAGAGGAGCTTCTGAGTGTGCCAGGAAATCCTCCCGCTGAGACGTGTGGGGTTGGCTCGTGTCACAGCACAGTCTTGTGTTTTCTGCAGACAGGAGGAAATGCTTTTGAGTTCTTGTTTTACTGATAATGTATTTTGCCTATTGCATCTGAAAATATCTGGAAAACCTCCTCTGAAAACTAGTGAGCTTTTTAACTCAGCTGTAAAAATCTACAGGTACAGAAGTTACTCTGGGCTTTGGCTCTGCCACACAAGAGCCCCAGCAAGAGGTGAGGGAGCTGAAGTTTGCCCCAGAAATGGAGTTGCTGGTTCAGTCAGTCGGGGTGGTTGATATCTGCCTTTCCACTGCTAAAATAACATTAGTGAAAACACACCACGACATCAAAATAACTATGATAGTGAGATCAGAGCAACTCATATTAGTCAGAGGAGATTATTAAGGGATATTAATGCCATTGATTCAAACTGAAATAGTTGAAATAATGTTGAAGTCACTCAAAATACAGTATTTAGTTCTGGTCAGTCATGTTCAGAAAAGGTTAAGCCAGCAGTAAAAGGAAGGTTTCTGTGATGATCAGGGACTTGGAGAGCTGATTTTGTGTGAGGAAGCAGAGAGTGACCTGTCCCTTCAGTGCAGAAATCCCTGAGCCAGGAGCTCTCAGGTGAGGTGTCCCTGACACACCACAGGTGTGAGCAGGAAGGGGACGTGTGTGTGTGTGTGTCTGTGTCTGTGTGTGTGTCTGTGTCTGTGTGTGTGTCTGTGTGTCTGTGTGTGTGTGTGTGTCTCTGTGTGTCTGTGTGTCTGTGTGTGTCTCTGTGTGTCTGTGTCTGTGTGTCTGTGTGTGTGTCTCTGTGTGTGTATCAGTGTGTCAATCCCTGCTTTGGTTCATGTGATGTTTCATGGAATTTAATTTCTTTGTCATGTTCTAGCTTAGTTTGGAGTTTAGAGCTGGGCTGCAGAGAAGGTGCTCTGGGAAAGGCTCCTGGTCAGGGCTGCCCTCAGTCAGCAGAGCCCTGGGCACAGGGACAGCCTGGCACACACAGCCTGGCACAGGGACAGCCTGGCACACACACCTGTCTCCCCTCCCCAGGAGGTGGGCATGTGTCACGTTAAAGGGAGGAGGGAGACAGAAATGCAAAGATTTCTAGTCTAAACTGTATTAATAAAAGTTACTATCTATAAGCATCCTTGGAGTAATCAAAGCTTTATGAACCCAGCACTGTCTGCCGGACTAGGACAGAACACAGGCTGGAAAGATTTTTGACTCCCCTATGAGGACCACACTTAAGCCAGGGAGAAATATTAGCAATAAGCACTTCTAGACAATCAGAGCCTTATGGTCCCAACACTGTCTGTCGACTAATGAACAGCCCACAGGTTGGAAGGGATTCTGACCTCTAATATGAAGCCACACTTAAGCCAGAAAAGAACTTTCCCCACAACAGCTCCTGAAATAACTTTTATTAATACAAATATGTGACAGTTATTGTGGGTT
>VWZD01000870.1:0-30253 GCA_013396695.1 Sakesphorus luctuosus | reverse complement strand
AGAGTGGTGGGCTCCTCCTGTCCAGGGTCTGCTCCTCCTCTGGATCCAATGAGTGGTTCCCCAGTCCCCAAACCCCCAGACTGTCTCCCCTGAGGTGCAGGTGGGAGCCCCCAGTGGGTCCCCCAGGGCAGGGAGTTGCAGAGTGGGGGATGTGACTGTGGGAGTCAGGGGGGATTTTGGACTGGTTGCTGGCCCCTGAGCAGAGCTGAGCCCTCAGGTGGGTGTGGAGGTGCCAAGGAGTCCCTGCAGGGGAGTTCTCCCAGCTCCTCTGCCAGGCTTCTTTCCCAGCCAGCTGCCAGGCTGAGGGCTCAGCTGTGCCCTGGGCAGCTGCTGCCAATGGGCCATTGGGAAGAGTTGCTGGGCAATGGCCCAGAGGGTTTAGAATGCCCAGCTTTGGTCACACCCACACAGGGATAGACTGGTCCCACCTGCTGAACTGGAACAATCATTTAGGAAGTAGTGAGTGTCTGACAGAGAGGACTCCACTGGAAAAGCCCAGGTGGTCAGTTTACCATGGCAACTCATGGGAGAACTTAATTCTCTTTTCATGAGTGATAACAGGGTTAGTTTATATACTGCCCTTTATAAAGCCATGCCTTTGAAATAACTCCTGAGCCCTAGGTATGGATCCAGTGGTAATTCACCTTCCCCAGATGTTCATACAGAGCTGGGACTCACACCTGCAGGTGTGCCCAGCTGGCTTTGTGAGCGGCACAAGACTCTGCCCAGACTTCTGGTCACACATGGAGAACCCCACAAAGTCCCTGAAGACAGACCTCACATGGTTCTGCTGAATTCCTGGGCCAGAGCAGGTGGATTGTCAGGAATGCACCCCCCAGCTGCCCCCTGCCCTGGTGGAAATGCCACAACTGCAGCACTTTCATGGGGTTGGAAGGCCTGATCTGAGCAAACCTCTCCATCTCTGCTGGTCCACAGTGCCATAGGATGGGAGATAAGGTTAGAGCCAATCCCAGTTTTCCAGTTCTTGCACTGCATCCTCAAAACCATGATATCTGCATTTCAAAATAATGTAGTATGTTTAAATTTTTAAAAAATTTTTAGTGGACTTGGTGTTTTGAGCCATTAGAGTTCCCGTTTTCCAAGTTCTGCTCATAGTCCTTAGGCTGGATATTGCTAATGAAAGCTAATCACGTGCCTCCAAGTGTTGGGTTCCAAGGAAATCCTTTAAATAGCGTGCCCTGTGATAAAATCACATGAGCTGAAAATGCTGCTGTGCTAATCCTCTTGTTTCCTATCACTGAATGCTGATACACAAACACTTTGGAGAGTCAGTTTTATCAAGCTGGCAGCTGAATTAATCCCATGGTCACTTATACCAGGGTATAAATAGGCAGAGTTCCTCTGAGGAGGACTGTGCTTTCATTAAAAGATGCTGCAAGTTTCTTCCTGCACAATCTAATTCTCCATTTGCCCTCATTTGGTCTCTCAAGCCCAGAGTTAATGACTGTGTTCAGTGAGACTTCCTACAGCTATTGGATCCAATGGGAGGTTATTTTGAATTTATTTCCTCATCAGTTTTGATAAATCCTGGTGGTTTGATGTTGTCCTGCAGTGACACTCACGGTGTTATTCTCTGCATGCTGACAGACACAGAACCCCTCAGTGCCTCTGCCTCTAACAGGGTGTTCTAGTTCAGCAGGCAGGGACCAGTCTATCCCTGTGTGAGTGTGACCAAAGCTGGGCATTCTAAACCCTCTGGGCCATTGCCCAGCAACTCTTCCCAATGGCCCATTGGCAGCAGCTGCCCAGGGCACAGCTGAGCCCTCAGCCTGGCAGCTGGCTGGGAAAGAAGCCTGGCAGAGGAGCTGGGAGAACTCCCCTGCAGGGACTCCTTGGCACCTCCACCCCCACCTGAGGGCTCAGCTCTGCTCAGGGGCCAGCAACCAGTCCAAAATCCCCCCTGACTCCCACAGTCGCATCCCCCACTCTGCAACTCCCTGCCCTGGGGGACCTACTGGGGGCTCCCACCTGCACCTCAGGGGATGGAATCTTGGGGGTTTGGGGACTGGGGAACCACTGATTGGATCCAGAGGAGGAGCAGACCCTGGACAGGAGGAGCCCACCACTCTCCACCAGACTGGGACATCATCTGCACCAACAGGTTTTTCACCTCCTTTTCCTTTGGACTCGGGGGAACCCCGTGGGGCTCAGCACAGGGGCCACCAAACCCCACTGTGTTTGTGCCCCAGGGGGCTGGGTTCCACTGCTGGGTTTGGGGGTTAAACCCAATTTCTCTTTGTGCCATTGCAATTATTGGAATCTTGTTATTAAATTGTAACTCTGACTTAGAATCTCTTTTGTGTTGGGTTCGTTTCTCCTGCTGATTTACCTTTAAACCAGCACACAGGGCAAACCAGAGCCTGTGGTGAGAGGAGAGCTCTGTGTCCTCTTTAACCAGCAGCTCCCCCTGAGGATGTGTCTGAAACCACTCAGCATTTCCCTCATGCCTTGCTGGCTGCTTTCTCCAGGTCTGGCTGCAGCACCTTCACTGCACAGGCCAAAGGACAGTGCTCAGCTTTTAGGACTACATGAAATCTGCAATATTTTCTTTTTGATTTTTTTTTTCAATGAGGAGTATCCTGAAATATTATGTCTTCAGAGGAAAGAAAAGACCATGGTGTTACCCTTCCCACCAAGTCTTTCCCACTGGCTCCTTTCAGTAGCACTTTTTGCTCTTTGCTGCTTTAAGGAGCCTTTCACTGTGACGTAACTCAGTGAGATTCAAGTGTTCTTGGCTGATTTAGTGACATCCAAGTGTTCTGGTCTGAGATTTTGCTTCCATGCTTTGCTTTTTGCCTTTACTCATCATTCATATTCTTTGGGATGTCTCCACTTGTGTCGTAGTGAACCCAGTTATATTTTCTTTTCTTCTTCTCCAAACTGTGGCATTTCTGATAAATGTCTATGAGTAAGACCAAATCTAGAGCATTGAGGTCCCTTTTCAGAATATATGGCCAGTTACATGTCTCCCTCACTGAGAACCTCCACATATATACAGTTAGAGAATGGGTTTATTATTTTCAGGGAATGGGTGAAAAAAGGATGTGTTTCCTGAGGGCTGAGAAAAATGGCAATCCATCCATTTCCAGAGTTCCAAAATGGCTTTCTTCCCCAATGCATTAAGCAGGGCCATCAAACCCTTGTGTTTGGAAATATTTGTTCAAGAATCTTCTTATTTTGATGGTGATTAATAGGGGAATAAAAGAACACACAGAGCAGTCAGCAGTTTTACTCAGGGCAAAGTTCCTGGTGGACATAAATTGAATATCTGAGGAAAGAAGCACAGACACTAATTCTCAATTCAGTGAGGACTGAGATTTTCTCAGCCTTCAGGAGGCTGGATACTAACAAATAGTGCAGATGTCACCTTAATTTTAGGCTTTTATTGCTTCTGAAAGTTCTGTAAACTGAAATTCAGTACCTGTCTTTTTTGTTCAGAGTCAGCACATAAAGTAGCATCTTGAAGTGGGTGAGGATACCCATGACTGAACAAATATTCTTGAGATTCAGCTTTGAAAGACTTAAAAGGTCTTACTGGGGTCTTGGTATGAGGTGACTTTTCGTGAGTACAAAGTTCCTACCAGCATTTTTCATTTGCATGGAATAGCCCAAAGGGCAGAATGCTTAAAATCCAGTGTAAGGTCTGGGTGCTGCTTTGTGTGGTGTAAAAACAACAGGAATGGCACTGCATGCCCAGGGAATCAGGGGAGAGTGTAAAGGAGGCCTGAACACATCACAGTCTTCAGAGCTTGGAAACACCTTGGTCTTTCCAAAAAAACCCCAAACCAAAACAAAAAAACCCCAAAACACGAAATCACTCAGGTTCCCTTTAGGGCCATAAGCTTATTGCAGAGACATGGATAGGAACCAGAGTTTCTTTTTCCTTAGGAAACCAGAGTGCACAGGTAGCAAGAGGGCATTTGCTTGGAAGCAGCTGCTCCTGACAAATTCCATGTGTGGATACATCCTGCAATAAGTGTCTTGTTTCCTTTATTTTAAACCAAAAACCTTAAGCAAATCTGAGCAAGAAAAAGGCATCTTGTACCAGAAGGAGACACATGTGTAGGAATAGTGACATCTTAGGAATCAGAGCAAGGTATCCTTATTTACTGGGGAGAAAAGCAAAGGGAAACAGCTTCTGTCAGTGTTTTTCTCCAAAAGCCTGATGTGCTGGTTTAAAGGTAAATCAGCAGGAGAAATGAACCCAACACAAAAGAGATTCTAAGTCAGAGTTACAATTTAATAACAAGATTACAATAAATGCAATGGCACAAAGAGAAATTGAGTTTAACCCCCAAACCCAGCAGTGGAACCCAGCCCCCTGGGGCACAAACACAGTGGGGTTTGGTGGCCCCTGTGCTGAGCCCCGCGTGGTTCCCCCGAGTCCAAAGGAAAAGGAGGGGAAAAACCTGTTGGTGCAGATGATGTCCCAGTCTGGTGGAGAGTGGTGGGCTCCTCCTGTCCAGGGTCTGCTCCTCCTCTGCATCCAACGAGTGGTTCCCCAGTCCCCAAAGCCCAAGATTGTCTCCCCTGAGGTGCAGGTGGGAGCCCCCAGTGGGTCCCCCAGGGCGGGGAGTTCCAGAGTGGGGGATGTGACTGTGGGAGTCAGGGGGGATTTTGGAATGGTTGCTGGCCCCTGAGCAGAGCTGAGCCCTGAGGTGGGTGTGGAGGTGCCAAGGAGTCCCTGGAGGGGAGTTCTCCCAGCTCCTCTGCCAGGCTTCTTTCCCAGCCAGCTCCCAGGCTGAGGGCTCAGCTGTGCCCTGGGCAGCTGCTGCCAATGGGCCATTGGGAAGAGTTGGTGGGCAATGGCCCAGAGGGTTTAGAATGCCCAGCTTTGGTCACACCCACACAGGGATAAACTGGTCCCACCTGCTGAACCAGGACAAATGGGCAGGGAGTTCATGGTCCTGTGTGGGGCCAGAGTTAAGCCCCTCCTCTGTCATTCCACCTTCCTTCTCCTGGTGGCACCACACCCTGGGGTGTTGGTTACCCAGCCCAGCTTCGGGAACAACCAATGCCAGCAAAGTTCAGCTTAACAAAGTGCACTTTTTCTGGCCAGAATATTTGACTGGAAAATTCCTGCTGTGCTTGGTGAGTTTGTCCTTCCTGAAGCTGTGGAAGGGACTGATGCCTCATCTCCTCTTCCTTCTGCCACTGTGGGGACATCACCTGCTGGGTCCTTGTGCCTCTGCAAGGCAGCGTCATAACATCACCAAATTCACCAGTGATGTCAGGTCTGTTGAAAGGGTGACATCATTTTCTCCTCTGGTGTCTGGTAGCTTTGTTTTTTTCCTTTTTAATTTTCTGAACAGAAATCATATTTTCCTCCTTATTATGCAAACCAGACTTTGGGGTTTTTTTCTTTTTTTTTCTTTTTTTTTCTTTTTTAAACTGAAAACAAATCATATCCTTTTCACACAAGCTGAGGCAACTCTTGGGGTGCCCTGACTTTCTGCTGCCCCTGGACTGGGATGTCTCCAAAGCTGGTAGGGACCAACTCCTCTGCACCAAGGGTATCAAATGGGAATTGGTAAGCCTTGAGCTCTTTTCCGTTTCCCCCTGAGATATTAGGAGGGATAAACAGCCAGCACCTCAGCCAGCAGGAGTCCTGGAGATTTGCTGTGGCCTAAAGAACTCCCCTGGGATTTTTAACTAGTACTGGGCACAAGTTTGACATGGACAGGACCTTGGAGTGTGTCCAGCAGTGCTCAGGAAGGGCCAAATCAGAAAGTTTTGATCTAAAAACATGCTGGGAATGAGCAGCAAAAAGAATAACTCTTCATTCCAACAGGCTTTTCAAGGCATCACTGCACCTGGGGCCTCTGCCCAGTGTTCTCCAGACTCCAGGAGACTTGGTGTGATGGGACTGACTTGATAGCGGAGCTCTGGGAATTTGGGATGTGCCAGTGCCACCGGTGTGCCAAGAAGAGGCATGGGCTCATTCTCCTCACCTGGCATTGACTTTTCAAAGTAAGAATCTTGATTCTTCTGCTTATCAAATACAGTTTCTGCACATGGTATGAAAACAAATATTTTGTTGTTCTTGCATATCCAATTTTTACTTAATACAAAGAAACAAGAGAATATGGACTGGTAAAACACAACTAGGGAGAGTTCCCTAATGAGGAGCTGATTTCCCATGTCACTTGTTCTGAGGTTGGGGGGAGTTTTATGTGCTGGTTCTTACTAAGCCCCACATGCACTGAAGAGCACATAGACAAATGGGAGTTGTTATAGAGTGAGCAGGGAATGCAAAGCACGGACACAGGCAGGTCCCTTGTCAGCACATGCAGAAACTGTTGGTTGGGAAATATCCCTGACCTGCCTTCTCCAGGCAGACAACCATTTATTCTGCCAATGCAGGAGAGAAGCTCAGGGGACACAGCAAATCCTGAGGCCCTGGAACTGAGGAAGGGAGAGTCTGATAGCGAAAATACTTCAAAATAAATACCTGCTAAGAAGCTTTTTGTCTTTTTAGCAGCAAAGGTATTTATTGACAACATTGGAGGCAAAGCCAGTTCATACTGGGCAAAAACATGCCTGACTTGTTTGTGTAAAATGAGCCATTCATAGTCATAAGTTCATAGTTAACACCTTCTAATTTCCATATTAATGACTGGGTGAAATCTTGGGCAGAGCTTTCCTTTTGGCTTGAAATTTGGGTGGTGCTCTCCTGACTTCATCCCTCGGGTGGTCTTGAAGCATCTTCATCACTGTTGGACTTCTGCCTTTCCTTTGTTCAATGCCATGACCTGTCAAACTTGTAAAATCTTGGCTTTAACTCTCCCAAATCTTGGATCTTTACCATTTCATGCTATTGAAGTGTCCAGCTTACCTTAATGTGTGGCTTCCAACCCATGGCACACTGGGCTCTGTAACTGCTGGACAGGCTGTAGCAGAGCAAAGCGACTCCAGCACTTCGTGCTGCTCATGAGTTCAGCAGCCTTGCTGTGCAAACAACATTCTGCAAAGCAGAATTAGAAATTTCACAAAACTAGGGGGTTTTTGGTCTCTTTTCTCCTTCAGAGTCAATGTGTGACTCAGTGCTCCAAATGCAGGTGTGGGATTCACCATTCCCTGGCACCAGAGGTTAGACAGGACAAATGGGAACATGCAATGCTCAGACTGCTGAAGCATCAAAGTTACCCCATGGTTAATAATGGTGGGGGAGTGTAAACACAAGATACCAACTGCTAAGAATGTTTTCTGAATCATTCTTATCTATTTATTACTATGAAACATTCAACATGAATCTGAATGACGTGGCTATTATGGGTCATTTCTCTTCTCATAATTGTGCAAAATGCTTCCAATGGCATTTTGAGGGTCTTGCACTGTTGTAGTGGGGCCATGAGGTGACTTATCAGCATTCCTGTGTCCATACCTGCTATAATTTGTATGGAAATTTTTATGTGGCAATGGCTGGACAAGGAGGGACAGGGAAGAAAGAAAGAAAAATGTGACTTATCTTTGCTATTTGCTTGTGTGACAATTTATGAGCCCCTCAAAACTTGAATTCCAATGTCCCTCGAAGATCTGCAACTGTTTATTTTCAGCAGAAGTTGTGACCAGGTCTCCATAATTTTATCATTCAAGAGCAGATGCAGCTACAAAACTATTTACAGAGTTCATTCATCTGTGCTGGAATGAGGTCAATCTGTAACAAGGAATTCCCAAAGATTTCATACAAATTGCTGGAATTGGTTCTTCCATTTTTAGTAGCAGGACTTTAGGGACCCATCTGCTGATTTTTGTTATTAAGTCTGTTTCTGCCTATAAGGCAATGTCAAATGTCTTGTAAGATTTAAAATGGCTTTAAAAGGTCTTCCTACTTTTTAGTCCTAAGCTCCTTTTTGCTTAAAAAGCATGAACAGATTAGTAAGATTGGAGTTGCTGTTTCCTTGCATGAACAAAAGAGTAAAGGAATATTAATTCTTCAAGTTTTAAAGGCTTCTACTTTATAAAAAAGGTTAGAATTCTCATGGCATTGGGGTTTTTTTCCGCCACACAATGGGATTCAGTTGAAGTGGAACAGTTTAAGTGAACTTAAAAAGGTGTTTTGTCAAAGGTAGAATTTTTGGTCATGCAGGGACAGATTTCTCCTACATATTCCAGAGAGCTTTTTCTTGTACAGTTCTTGTCAGTAAAATCTTTTCTGTAGGCTCAGAATTGTCAAATATGATTTATTTCAGAGTCTCAGCCCTATTTTTTCCTCTCTTCCTGTACTTTTCAGTTGTTTGTGATCTTTATCATGTCCAGCTCCCGAGAGGTTGGGAATGACTTGGAAATAACAGGACAGGCTGAGGTCAGTCTGCCATGACTTGCAACAATTTCCTTCCATGAAATGGTTGTTGCTGGACACACCATTCTGCTTATTGACTGAGGGAAAAAATGCACAACCCACTGTACAGTTACAAGAAAGGACCCACATAATGGCTTTAAAGAACCCTTTCTAGAGGCTCTGGGGCTGTTGGGGTGGACTGTGCCCTGCACAGAACCTGGAACACCTTCAGTATAAATTCAGTCTTTAGTCCCTTAGAGCAACTCATTGTGGTTAAAATTACCACCCCAAAAGTAAAATTCCCAGATTTATCAATATAATAGGAAAAATTTGTTTGTCTTTCTTTTTCTCTTCCCATTCCAAATGGAATCTTGCTAAAGACATTTCCTTTGCAGATCCAAATATCCTGATTCCATACTTGAAATAAGTAGGTTCAGGGACACTAACTATAAGAAATAATTGGTGTTCACTAACAATTGCTGTAAAAATTCAACTTCTTCCTGCATTGGTGACTCTTTGGTGTTTCCTAAACAAAAGAATCACCCATGGGATTATTTACTTCTTATGTGCTGAAATATTTCTGTGTTTCAGGATTTGAAATTCTTCCTGTCTTGTTTCTATCTCTGTTCAATGTATTGTTGCTCAGTTCAGTAGCTCCTTGCTCAGATTTTGGGAGTTGAATTGGTGGATGTGTGTCCCAGTTCAGCAGGTGGGACCAGTTGATCCCTGTGTGGGTGTGACCAAAGCTGGGCATTCTAAACCCTCTGGGCCATTGCCCAGCAACTCTTCCCAATGGCCCATTGGCAGCAGCTGCCCAGGGCACAGCTGAGCCCTCAGCCTGGCAGCTGGCTGGGAAAGAAGCCTGGCAGAGGAGCTGGGAGAACTCCCCTCCAGGGACTCCTTGGCACCTCCACACCCACCTGAGGGCTCAGCTCTGCTCAGGGGCCAGCAACCAGTCCAAAATCCCCCCTGACTCCCACAGTCACATCCCCCACTCTGCAACTCCCTGCCCTGGGGGACCCACTGGGGGCTCCCACCTGCACCTCAGGGGAGACAATCTTGGGGCTTTGGGGACTGGGGAACCACTGATTGGATGCAGAGGAGGAGCAGACCCTGGCCAGGAGGAGCCCACCACTCTCCACCAGACTGTGCCATCATCTGCACCAACAGGTTTGTCCCCTCCTTTTCCTTTGGACTCGGGGGAACCCCGTGGGGCTCAGCACAGGGGCCACCAAACCCCACTGTGTTTGTGCCCCAGCGGGCTGGGTTCCACTGCTGGGTTTGGGGGTTAAACCCAATTTTTTTTTGTGCCATTGCATTTCTTGGAATCTTGTTATTAAATTGTAACTCTGACTTAGAATCTCTTTTGCGTTGAGTTCATTTCTCCTGCCTGTTTACCTTTAAACCAGCACATTCTGCCAGTTTGGTTCCTCTGCAGAGGCAGCTCCAGCTGGGTGTTCCCTCTTGGTAGGTTCTCTGCAGGGTCAATAAAGTTCTCTGCAGAATGGATTTGACCCAGGCTGTTACCCCTCAATTACAAGGAGGATTCATAGGATCAGGCAAGAATTTTACTTCCCTCAAAGTGTAACAGCAGGGCCTGAGCCAAGACCTCCTGCATGGTGTGGTTATTCCTCTCCCGATGCTGGAGAGAGCATGTCCTTTTGTTTGTGGCTCCTTAATTTAATTCCTGGGAATGTTCTCTTGGTAGCTGCAACCCTCATGGAGAGGGAGTGTTCCATGGTGGAGCTGGTGGGCAGAGGTTTTCTCTGCACTGTCATGTGAAGGTGACCCAGAAATGCTTTCCCTGGCAGTGGGATGTGCTCCGTGGGGCTGGGTCAGTGCCCACAGGAGGCTTCAGACTGGAATAGGGTGAAAATTTCAGCCTGTTCAGGAGTGACTTTCAAATGACTCTCAAAGCCTGGTGACATTTTTGGGTGACTGTCAATGCTTTGGTGGCTGAGTCAGTGGTGGCTGAGCCCTGGGCATGACAGATGCTTGTTCTGGAGCAAAATCAGCGCCGTGCTGCCTTCCCCTGCTGTTCCCAGAGCCTTCTCCCAGTGCCCCCAGAGCTTCCTCCTGCTGTCCCCAGAGCCATCTCCTGCTGTCCCCAGAGCCTCCTCCTGCTGTCCCCAGAGCCTCCTGCTGGTACTGCCAGAGCCTCCTCCTGCTGTCCCCAGAGCCTCCTGCTGGTACTGCCAGAGCCTCCTCCTGCTGTCCCCAGAGCCTCCTGCTGGTACTGCCAGAGCCTCCTCCTGCTGTCCCCAGAGCCTCCTGCTGGTACTGCCAGAGCCTCCTCCTGCTGTCCCCAGAGCCTCCTGCTGGTACTGCCAGAGCCTCCTCCTGCTGTCCCCAGAGCCTCCTGCTGGTACTGCCAGAGCCTCCTCCTGCTGTCCCCAGAGCCTCCTGCTGGTACTGCCAGAGCCTCCTCCTGCTGTCCCCAGAGCCTCCTGCTGGTACTGCCAGAGCCTCCTCCTGCTGTCCCCAGAGCCTCCTGCTGGTACTGCCAGAGCCTCCTCCTGCTGTCCCCAGAGCCTCCTGCTGGTACTGCCAGAGCCTCCTCCTGCTGTCCCCAGAGCCTCCTGCTGGTACTGCCAGAGCCTCCTCCTGCTGTCCCCAGAGCCTCCTGCTGGTACTGCCAGAGCCTCCTCCTGCTGTCCCCAGAGCCTCCTGCTGGTACTGCCAGAGCCTCCTCCTGCTGTCCCCAGAGCCTCCTGCTGGTACTGCCAGAGCCTCCTCCTGCTGTCCCCAGAGCCTCCTGCTGGTACTGCCAGAGCCTCCTCCTGCTGTCCCCAGAGCCTCCTGCTGGTACTGCCAGAGCCTCCTCCTGCTGTCCCCAGAGCCTCCTGCTGGTACTGCCAGAGCCTCCTCCTGCTGTCCCCAGAGCCTCCTGCTGGTACTGCCAGAGCCTCCTCCTGCTGTCCCCAGAGCCTCCTGCTGGTACTGCCAGAGCCTCCTCCTGCTGTCCCCAGAGCCTCCTGCTGGTACTGCCAGAGCCTCCTCCTGCTGTCCCCAGAGCCTCCTGCTGGTACTGCCAGAGCCTCCTCCTGCTGTCCCCAGAGCCTCCTGCTGGTACTGCCAGAGCCTCCTCCTGCTGTCCCCAGAGCCTCCTGCTGGTACTGCCAGAGCCTCCTCCTGCTGTCCCCAGAGCCTCCTGCTGGTACTGCCAGAGCCTCCTCCTGCTGTCCCCAGAGCATTCCCCTGATGTCCCCAGAGCCAGGCTCTGCTGGTGGCAGCTGCAGTGCCCCACAGGAATCCAGCTCTGCTGCTGGGCTGGCCCTGACTGTACAATGACTTTGATTTCCCCAAGTCATTTAAAACAAACAAAATAAAAAATCCCCCAGTGGGTATTGCATGTTCTTTATTTAAAAATAACATTTTTTTCTCTAAATGATGGTTTATGTTGAATCATCTCACCCTCCACATATTCTCTTTTTTTTTTCTTCTATTTTTGCAAACTTCAGAGGTAGAAAATCCCTCACAAAAGACTGGACCTCACCTCTGTCAGAGCACTTTTTTCCACTTGTAATTGTGAAAAAAATCAGTGAGAAATAATCAGCAAAACCAAACTATCAAACAACAAAACCTTGAAGCACAGAAATTACCTCAAACTTTAACACCCAAACACTCTTATGACCTTTTTGCTTTGCAGTGAGGACGTGGGTGAAACTACTTGAATGCTGATAATTTTTCCATGTCATCCTGCAATCCTTGACAAGTTCTCATAGTTCTTTGTGGCAGAATCATAAACCAATAATTTATAATGCAATTTGTTTTGTGCTTGTGAAAGTACAAACCATCCCAGGGGACACAGGGGCTCTGAGGGGTTTGAAACCCACCCAATGTCCCCTAGAAAAGCTGCCTGGGAGCAGCTGAACTAAGGCTGTGGTAAAGGCACACCCTGAGCAGGAACAGGACTGGGCATTATATTCATAGAATCATGAAATGACAGGATGCTTTGGGTTGGGAGGGACCTCAAAGCCCACCCAGTCCCACCCCTGCCATGGGCAGGCACACCTCCCACCAGCCCAGGTTGCTCCAAGCCCTGTCCAGCCTGGCCTGGGACACTCCCAGGGCTGGGGCAGCCACAGCTTCTCTGGGCACCTGTGCCAGGGCCTGCCCACCCTCACAATAAAGAATTTCATCCCAATACCTAATCTGAACCTACTACCTCCCATCTTAAAGCTGCTCCTCCTTGCCCTGTCCCTCCATCCCTTGTCCAAAGTCCCTCTCCAGCTCTCTTGGAGCCCCTTTAGGTGCTGGAAGGGACTCCAAGGCCTTCCCAAAGCCTTCTCTTCATGCTGAGTTCATTCTTTGTTATTTCCTAGACCATTATTCAACTTAAACAGCTGTCTGTATTCTGTGCTCCAGGTTTTGGAGACACATACAGACCTTTCCCTACTGATTCCAAGACTCTGCTACCCTTCTATGAGCTCCACTGGCCAAAAATATAGCTGTATTGGCAGGAGGAAAGCTGCTCAGGAATTTGCTCTCTGCAAATGTGTGNTGGGCCCCTGAGTTGAGGCAAGAGATTGAGGGGCTGGAGCGGGGCCAGAGAAGAGCAACGAGGCTGGAGAAGGGAGTGGAGCACAAGTGCTGTGGGGAGAGGCTGAGGGAGCTGGGGGTGTTCAGCCTGGAGAAGAGGAGGCTGAGAGGTGACCTCAGCACTGTCTATAACTACCTGAAGGGAAGTTGTGGCCAGGTGGGGGTTGGTCTCTTCTCCCAGGCACTCAGCAATAGGACAAGGGGGCACGGGGGGCTCAAGCTCTGCCAGGGGAAATTGAAGTTGGAGAGCAGAAAAAACTTCTTTGCAGAGAGAGTGCTCAGGCATTGGAATGGGCTGCCCAGAGAGGGGGTGGATTCCCCATCCCTGGAGGTTTTTCAAGTGAGCTTGGCCGTGGCACTGAGTGCCATGATCTGGTAAAGGGACTGGAGTTGGCCCAAGGGTTGGACTTGATGATCTCGGAGGTCTTTTCCAACCCAATCCATTCTGTGATTCTATGTTCTAAAAGGTCAGCTAGGAATTCTAGAATTTCCTCCGAGCTTTTTCATTCTTTTCTTTGGAAAAGTTAATCTAGTCTGGAAGTGATGGGGGATCAAGTCTAGGAGCAGGGAGTTGTGCAGACAGTCTGGAATGGTTCCAGTGCAGAAGAATAAAAGCATTTTAGGAAATAATGTCTTTTAGGAAGCGAGTCTCACTCAGGGGACTTTGCTTCTAAGGAAAGAAGTAAGTGAGCTGCATAGAACAAGGTCTGGCCTTGCTAAGCTGAGCTCTCCTAAGATGCTGAGCACCTTTCAGCCTCAAGGCAAAGTGGGAATTTGAAAGAAGTCAAGAGGGCAAAATGGAGTTGAGCTATTTTGGCATCCTGAGGCAGAAAGAAGAGATAGAAAAGTGGAATAGAAACCAAAGAGGAACCAAAGAGGCCTCTGGAAAGTAAAGTGTAATAAAGGAAATAAGGATGATTTTAATCCAATTTCACACTAAGAAACACACTCTATAGATTTTGTATTTTGTGGAATTATACATAGAATTATTCAGAAAGTAAGATAATGTGAATACTAAAGGATTTAGTTCCTTAAACTCCATGAAATTATAAATCTGGGAGAGATCTTTGGCTGGTACTGCAACGTGTCACACCTGATTATTGTCACTCTCACAGTGAGCAACTCTATTTTATTCTGTTTTAAAGTATGCCCTTCTTCTTAATCCAAACTGCCTTTCATCACTGCAGTGGGACCTCTGACACATGGAATTATTCAATAATTTATTTCCACTGGATTTGTGATGAGTGGTCACTGCCAAATACTGCAGAGAGAGCTCCAATGGAAATCAATGGGATAATTGCTGAATAACTTGATATAACGAGGGGGCTTCAATGTTAGTACCTCATCTAAAGTAAAAATCAACAGGAAGTGGAAACTCTCCTTGAAAAATGTAGACAGAGTGCAGACCCTGAGGCTCTCACAGTGAGAAACAGCCAAAGGATACCTGGGGGCACTGGAGGGGAAGGGAGGCTGAGGATGAAGTCACTTCAAAAGCCTTTGTGGAAACACGGTGGAGAGCAGTGGTGGGAATGGCCCACCTTCCTTCTGAGGCCAGTTTGCAGTTTGAGTAGAAAATTAACAAATTAAGATGGTGAAAATGAACAAATTAATTCATTTCATGGCTAGGCTTCGCGAACGAAGATTTGGGAAGGGCACTACCCACGCTTGCTGCAAGCACGCTGGTGGCTAAAAAAACTTCGAGCCTGCACAATGGATTTTTTAGGTGAGGCACAACGTGCGCAGAACTGGCCCCACCCTTTACTCCTGAGGTTCATCTGCCACGGCCGAGCGAGCTTGGACGGTGACAGTGAAGTGCTCAGGACGTAGGTTTGGTTAGAGTATCCTTCTCTTAGATGGATGGCCTTACAGGGCTAAGCGAGCTCCATCTGCCTGGGTTTGAGGTTGGAGTTGTCCTTCTCCTAGGATGATTGCCAGAGGACTAGCGAGCCCATCCTGCTCGTGAACACACTTTGTCTGACCCTTCCGCTGAGACCTGTCTGGCATGGGAGACCCTACTGGAGGCACAAACCAGCGCCAGCATAGCTCTCAATCTCATGAGGGCACACAAGCTTCTCCCCTGTGACAACAGGGTGTCCCCGGAGAAGAAATGAACAAATTAAGATGCTAAGAAAGCAAGTTTGATCCCAATTTGTGGGCATCTAATGCTGAACTGTTCAGGGTGTGGAAATGCAGTCTGTGAGAAACACACTGCAGGTTTAGGGCACATGTGAGCTGTCACCTTCCTGGGGACCTGCAGGAGGGAGGTGCTGAGGACACTCCACACAGCCCATCGGGGGGGAAGATGGACACAATCCTTTCCAAACTGGGGAGTCTGAGGGATCTATTGCTCTGCAGGAAAGGAAATCCGCAAAAGGGGATGGAGCAGAACTTTTTACTGGGGTAGATTACAGCGAATCCTCAGCAGATACAAGTGGGATGAAACAAGCTCTCCCTTCTGCAAGATTGGGATTATTTTTTGGGGGAAAAAACAACTACTTGGAGTGAGGAATGAGGGTGATGGGGACGTGTCTTTGTTCAGGGGACGTGTCTTTGCTCAGCAGGTGGGACCAGTTTATCCCTGTGTGGGTGTGACCAAAGCTGGGCATTCTAAACCCTCTGGGCCATTGCCCAGCAACTCTTCCCAATGGCCCATTGGCAGCAGCTGCCCAGGGCACAGCTGAGCCCTCAGCCTGGCAGCTGGCTGGGAAAGAAGCCTGGCAGAGGAGCTGGGAGAACTCCCCTCCAGGGACTCCTTGGCACCTCCCCACCCCCCTGAGGGCTCAGCTCTGCTCAGGGGCCAGCAACCAGTCCAAAATCCCCCCTGACTCCCACAGTCACATCCCCCACTCTGGAACTCCCTGCCCTGGGGGACCCACTGGGGGCTACCACCTGCACCTCAGGGGAGACAATCTTGGGCTTTTGGGACTGGAGAACCACTCGTTGGATCCAGAGGAGGAGCAGACCCTGGACAGGAGGAGCCACCACTCTCCACCAGACTGGGACATCATCTGCACCAACAGGTTTGTCCCTTCCTTTTCCTTTGGACTCGGGGGAACCCCGTGGGGCTCAGTACAGGGGCCACCAAACCCCACTGTGTTTGTGTCCCAGGGGGCTGGGTTAGACTGCTGGGTTTGGGGGTTAAACCCAATTTCTCTTTGTGCCATTGCATTTATTGTGATATTGTTATTAAATTGTAACTCTGATTTATAATCTCTCCTGAGCTGGGTTCATTTCTCCTGCTGGTTTACCTTTAAACCAGCACAGGAGGGATAAAATCCCAGCCATGTTATAAGGCCAGAGTTCAACCAGAGTGTCTCAGAGCCATAATTAGGTTGTTTTTGCCCCTTTGTGGATGTCCATTGGCTTTCAACAGGAAAAGCAGCCCAGGACTCTTCCCGAGGGAAGCCCAGAGTAACCTCCAGGCTGGGAGCTGCAAGGCAGGGGTTGTAGCACGTGAACTCTTTCCCTGGGCTTAGTTTTTCATCACTGAGAAATCAAGATGCCAGAAAATGGCCATTTGTTACCATTCAATAAATACACAATAAACCAAAGTGTTTGCAGAGATTTGACACACCAGATTTGTGCTTGGACTTTTTAAATGGAAGGTTTGTGAGTGTAGTTTGCGTGTTCAAAGAGGGCAGATGTTCCCTGCAATGTGAAGTACCATCACATGTTTAAACTTTGTGCAGATCCACCACATTGATTGGGTTTTTCAGCTGCTGCTTATCTGGGAACAATTCCAATACTCAGAAGAGCAAAGGGGGCAAAAAAGGCAGCTGGAATCTGCAGTAATCCCTTGATTTAAGGAGCTGGTTCTTTAAGGAAACCAGAGATTTGGGGTTGCTCCCCAGGATTACTGTGCAGACTCTTTTGAACATGTTCCACAGAGTAAATCACCCTGTGGAAGCTCAGCTGCTTTTGAGGCAGAGCTAGAAATTTCTTAGTCCCATTGGTTTAAAATCACATATTTAAACAGTGTAGAAGGAAATACTGAGCAGCCTCTGAAATGCTGCTGACAGGCTCAGGATAAAACAGATGTAAGACAAAAATCAATTGTAAGCTCTTTCAAAGCACTGTGCTCTTGCATTGCCTCTGATTTCCAGCAAGAATTTGGCTGAGGGCTGCTTCCTGATGCATCCTGAAGAACTGCAAGTCTGACTTGCTCCATATTAATTACTTTTTGGAGCTAAAATAATCAGCTTTTATCATTAAAAAGTGAATCGGCTTATGCTGTTGCATCACAAATTATTCTGACATAGGCATTTCTTAAAGAAATAATCATGGTGCAGCATTTGAGGCAAACTTAGCAAGGTAAGATTTTGCTGCTTCTTCTGCTCATTTAAATTTTTATCTGTAGCACATCCAGTGGATGGTATTTGTAGTATATAACATGAGCATATACTTTAGTATATACTAAGTCATAGATTATGGTATTTTGTTAGTAATATGTTTAGTAGACAGTTTCTTACTGGGAGAATATTGCTCTATGTATAGATGTCCTGTCTAATTCATCTTTATGAAAAATGTACATTAAGAATATAAATCTCTTCTTAAAATCTTCCTTTGTTAATCTCAAAAAAAACCCCAAACCACAAACACCCAACCAGACAAAACACTGAACAGTTTGTTTCACTATTTGCAAAGCATCATTTTTTTTTCCTATAAAATGAAAAGAATGCAAATTTTTGTTACCAACATGGCTCTGATGTGTCACAATTTTTAATGGAGTTGTCTGTGAGCTACACAGTGTATTTTGAGTAGCAAGAATAGAAATCTTCTTACTCCCCAGATGGCATTGTGGACCTTATTCCTGTATAAAACCATTTTCAAAGGAAAAAAAGTCATACAAGCACAGTTGAATGGTCTTATTTCATTGGTGGCATTACCTCAGGCAGATCATTTCACATTCTTAAATGATCTGCAATGCATCCTTTTAATAACCTAAATTCAGCTGCATCCTTTAGGAACTCTGCTTCTTTAGTTTCTGTTCAACAGGTGAATGAAACAGCAAAAGCGTCTTGGAATCAACCTATTTCTGTACTTCTGGCACCAGGAATTGCTTTGTTGCGGGTTAAAATGTTGTGTGGCACCTGATCAGGCTCAGGTCCTCACAGTAGTTTTCCTGCATGTGGGGTCTGCCTTTGTGACTCTGCAGTTGCACTGAGAGAAATCAAATTTGAGAACTAAGCTGTGCCCTGCACATGCCTTTGCTACAGCAACAACAGCAGCTGCTGCAAAGGGAATTTTCCAGCCCTTCCTCTCCCTGAGAGCCTGGGAACAAGATTGCTTTGGACATCTTCCAAGCAGTTAAATTTTACTTTTTATGTAAGGTCTGCCTGCTGGCAGATTTCTAAGGCATCTCTGTAATTGCAAATATAAAATTGTCCTGATGCAGCAGGTGGGACCAGTTGATCCCTGTGTGGGTGTGACCAAAGCTGGGCATTCTAAACCCTCTGGGCCATTGCCCAGCAACTCTTCCCAATGGCCCATTGGCAGCAGCTGCCCAGGGCACAGCTGAGCCCTCAGCCTGGCAGCTGGCTGGGAAAGAAGCCTGGCAGAGGAGCTGGGAGAACTCCCCTCCAGGGACTCCTTGGCACCTCCACACCCACCTGAGGGCTCAGCTCTGCTCAGGGGCCAGCAACCAGTCCAAAATCCCCCCTGACTCCCACAGTCACATCCCCCACTCTGCAACTCCCTGCCCTGGGGGACCCACTGGGGGCTCCCACCTGCACCTCAGGGGACACAATCTTGGGCTTTGGGGACTGGGGAATGACTCATTGGATCCATTGGAGGATCAGACCCTGGACAGGAGGAGCCCACCACTCTCCACCAGACTGGGACATCATCTGCACCAACAGGTTTTTCACCTCCTTTTCCTTTGGACTCGGGGGAACCCCGTGGGGCTCAGCACAGGGGCCACCAAACCCCCCTGTGTTTGTGTCCCAGGGGGCTGGGTTCCACTGCTGGGTTTGGGGGTTAAACCCAATTTCTCTTTGTGCCATTGTATTTATTGTGATATTGTTATTAAATTGTAACTCTGACTTATAATCTCTTTTATGTTGGGTTCGTTTCTCCTGCCAGTTTACCTTTAAACCAGCACAAAAGTTCAGCAGAGCAATAGCAAATGTAACTTCAGAGTTAAATAAGGTGAGTAATTGAGTCAGAAACAGAGAGCCCTTAAAAGCTGCATTGCTGTTACACACTCCTGTGTGTGCCCACATCACAGTGCCTCTGTGCCCTGGCTGCTAAGGAAGCTGTTTCCTCCCCAGGGATGGCACAGGCTGCCACCAAAGCCACAAACTGTGCCTAGCTGCCAAGCAGGGCTGGGAGTCTCAGTGGGTCAATGAGTGTGTCTTGAACAGTTTCCTTTGGTGCACCAGGACAGTCCTAGAGCCACATCCAGGCTTGGGGAGGGTTCCCCTGGCACTGCTGCAGAGCCCTCACCATGGCAGGACTGGCACAGCAGTGCCACCCCTCCCAGTGGCACCACAGCTCAGCTTGCAGGGTGGGACTGACCAGATACTGCTGGATAGTGTGGGTGTGGCTGAGCTGGACAGGTGTCCCTGTCCCTGTCCCTATCCCTGCGAGGTGGGTGCCCTGCTGGGTGGGTGTGTGCCTGGGTGGGTGGGTGCCCTGCTGGGTGGGTGCCCTCCTGGGTGGGGCTGGCAGCTTCGCTGGCACTGCGGCTCAGCACGAGATCACCAGGGCATTGGCCAAGGCCTGGGGGCTCTGCCCCTGCTCCACAGGCTCCTTGTGCAGGAGTTCACAGCCCATCAGCTCCTGATGCAGAGTGTCCAGGACTTCAAACAGGTGGGCTTTGCCTTTGAAGAGAAAATTGCAAATATTATAATTTGAACCAAGACAGAAAGTTGAGTTTCACAGTCACAACAAGCTCTTTCCTTCACAGGTGCCACTTCAAATAATGATCACAAAATGTCTGAATTTGGCAACCAAATAATGATTTCCTAAAAGAAATATGAGCAAGACTGTTTCCCCTACTAGTTCTCTTGCTTCACACTCTGCCCACTGAGGCCTCATATCCTGGTGTGAACAAAGACTATTTCATGTCCCAATTAACAGTTGCCATTCCAACCATCCACACAGCTTTGTCAAAGAAAGGTGTTTGATTACAAAGACTTAGGAAAGCTGCTTTTAAGTCCTATGAAGTGCAGAGCCAGACAATGGAAAGCAGAGCAGGTGAGCTGTTCGTGGCAGTGGTGGTGCAGAGTGGACAAAGTCACAGCTGCAGTTATAGGGGGCTGAGCTGTGCTGCTGTTGCAGAGGGAGGAACTTTGTATTCATGTGCAGGATAAGCAGCAGGACCTTCTGGACACTGTGCTGTGGATACAAAGACTCTCCTCTTCTGTTCCCACCAGCAGAGCATCAGACCTATGGCTCAGGTGTGAATTCTCTCTGTGTCGGTGTCCTGGAGCCTACAAAGGTCTGTCTTTGCCTTCTTTCCTCTGTTTCCTCTGTGCTGGAACAGCCCCTCCTGGCTCTGAGCTGCCCTCAATTTCTGGGCATGAGTAACAACCTGCCTTTGAAACTGCCAGACCCAGAAGGGTTTGCTATTTTCCCCAAATCCCTGTAAATAATATTCTCTAAATCTAAACCCCCAGGCCACATCTGGTCTTTTATAATCTTGTCTTTGACTACTGCCTGCCCATTAAAAGCACCTCCAAGCGATGTTCCTGGTACAGGATGTTCATTTCTTGAAGGTAAGCACAAATGTGCTGCTAATAGGAACAAAGTAATCAAACCTCCACCTCGGGGCTGTGATCCCTGTACAGCTCCTGCAGAGGCAGCTCTGGCCCAACAGAGCACTGCCAAGGGACAGGAGGCTGCAAGTTTAATTTTCATAACAGCAACAAGAAAGGTTATTATTGGAGGAGTGCAGGTTTGATCTGGTTCCTGCACAGAACTGTTCTGATGGTGTATCTGGTTTGTGTGGCAGCAGAGGAATTCAGCTCACAGTGGGGGAGCAAATCTGACAAACAGCTGCCTTACATACTTGGTCATGTTTTTCAGTTTCATGTATTAATGAAGCTCTAGAACCATTAGAGAGATGCTGAATTGCTTCCCTAAGGCCAAATTCTAATTAGAGTTTGGCTAAAAAAAAAGCACCCTGGATGGGTTTCTGATGTGTCACAGACTAGAAGGCAAGACTTTGTTTAGGTTACCTTCTTGCACAGTAGTTCCTTCTCCCTAGTCTATACCCCAGTGTCCTGGTTCAGCAGGTGGGGCCAGTTTATCCCTGTGGGGGTGTGACCAAAGCTGGGCATTCTAAACCCTCTGGGCCATTGCCCAGCAACTCTTCCCAATGGCCCATTGGCAGCAGCTGCCCAGGGCACAGCTGAGCCCTCAGCCTGGCAGCTGGCTGGGAAAGAAGCCTGGCAGAGGAGCTGGGAGAACTCCCCTCCAGGGACTCCTTGGCACCTCCACACCCACCTGAGGGCTCAGCTCTGCTCAGGGGCCAGCAACCAGTCCAAAATCCCCCCTGACTCCCACAGTCACATCCCCCACTCTGCAACTCCCTGCCCTGGGGGACCCACTGGGGGCTCCCACCTGCACCTCAGGGGAGACAATCTTGGGCTTTGGGGACTGGGGAACCACTTGTTGGATCCAGAGGAGGATCAGACCCTGGACAGGAGGAGCCCACCACTCTCCACCAGACTGGGACATCATCTGCACCAACAGGTTTGTCCCTTCCTTTTCTCTTGGACTCGGGGGAACCACGTGGGGCTCAGCACAGGGGCCACCAAACCCCACTGTGTTTGTGCCCCAGGGGGCTGGGTTCCACTGCTGGGTTTGGGGGTTAAACCCAATTTCTCTTTGTGTCATTTTAATTTGTATTAAATTGTAACTCTGATTTATAATCTCTTTTGTGTTGGGTTCGTTTCTTCTGCCAGTTTACCTTTAAACCAGCACACCCATTATTTGAAATACTTTCTTCCTACCCATCTGTGTATTATCTAGTGTTTGTCCCAAAAGGACACTTTTGATGCTTCTTGATCTTTATACATGATATATTTGCTTACCAGGTTGGGGGTCACGGCAGGATTCCAAAGTGCTCAGCAAGATCTTCCCCAAGGCTCGCTTAGAGATGTTCTTAAAAAAACAAAACAATGTTATGGCACAATGATGTCCTCCACTATTTACATGTATGCAACAAAACCTTTGTGCAGGGCATTTGCAAGGGAAACCAAAATGACACTGAGTCCTGATTAACACAGGGCTTGATATTTGCTTTATTTTCAAGCATTTTTATCTTAGACACTGCTCAAATAACAGCAGCTTGTGGAGGGCTGCAGTTCCTTCATATGGCTGCAGAGAGAGAAATAACAATTGTTCAGTGGAAAATACCGAATTTTCCAGAGCCTGTGCCTAAACAAAACCAGAAGGTGAGGAGTGTAGGCAGGGTATGCACAGCAAGAGCTGGCTGAGCCCTCTGCCAGGGCAGGGTGGAAGGTGAAAAGACACCTCTGGGTGTGCAATATGACAAAGGGGCTCCTTGGACCCTTGGAAGAGAGGTTGGTTGTGTCATGGGGCAGGGCCACTGCTTATCTTGAGAGGCCATAAACATCAGCCACAGAGAGAGAATTGTGAAAACCACTTAGGATTTGGATGGTGTTTTTCAGGGGTGGTTTGACATAAGAAATCTGTTGGGACATTACATAATGTGCCTGGAAAAACAAACTCTCCTCATCTGCTCTGGAGACACTCATGTGTGCTTTGTGGAGATTGTCTTGCCATCAGTTTAATTAGCACTTCGAGCCTCTGTGTATCTGCAGGGACAGGTTGTTTCTGTTAAAACTTCAGGAAGTGAAAATGGCTGGCAGCAATTCTGGGAGAAAGCACCAGCAGCACAGGCAGTGCTCACTGCCACTGGTCCTCTGCCACCTGCCCAGCGAACTGGGGCACAGTGGGCAGCAGCTGATGTCAGGCTGGGACCACATGTGGCCTCTGCAGCACAGTGGGAGGTTCCAGCAGTCCCACCAGGGCTGTGTGTGCCCCTGGACAGCCTGTGCCTGGTGGTACCTTCTGTTGCCAATGAGGTGCTGAGGGTATTTAAAACATGAATGTGAATATGGTGGGGAAGAGACCCCTGAACCCACAGTTTCTGATGGAAGAGCTTTCTTTTGTCTGAAGGTTATTCCATTAGGGATTTATGAAGCTCATCCCACTGGGGATTTAAGGGATTCTAGTTCACCTGCTGGGGATGCTGTCAATGATTGCTGCCTGCCAGCACCAGCCTGTGTGGGCACTGTGGGAGCTGGCAGCACCCATGGCACCTTTCCAGCAGTGATTAGCAGCAAGTGCTGTCATCACTTGAGACAGGGCACCATGTGGGATGGACTGCCCCTTAGCAGAGATGATTTGTAATAATACAGCTGACCAGTGAACATGTTGAAGCCCTGACACAAAAGGTTACTATGCTTGTTTTCAGCCACAGCCTTCACTAGTTCAGTCCTTCACTGCATTGGCACTGACACGTGTCAGACTTGAGGTATGGAAGCAGAATTTCCATGTCAGGTGCTAAAATAAGTGATGAAACTCTGAGGGATTGCACTTGTTCCCTGGAGCCACGAGTGGAATGTTGATGCACCTCAAACACAGCAAAGGAATGGTCTGAGGACCCACTCCCACCTCATACAGACTGGGCAGAGCTCTGCTCAACACTGATCAATATCAGTTCCTGGCAGTCCTGTGCAGCTCCCAACATGTCCTGCAGGTTATCCACTTGTCCAAGTTCAGCAGGTGGAACCAGTTTATCCCTGTGTGGGTGTGCTGGGAGAACTCCCCTCCAGGGACTCCTTGGCACCTCCACACCCACCTGAGGGCTCAGCTCTGCTCAGGGGCCAGCAACCAGTCCAAAATCCCCCCTGACTCCCAGAGTCACATCCCCCACTCTGCAACTCCCTGCCCTGGGGGACCCACTGGGGGCTCCCACCTGCACCTCAGGGGAGACAATCTTGGGGCTTTGGAGACTGGGGGAACCACTCGTTGGATGCGGAGGAGGAGCAGACCCTGGACAGGAGGAGCCCACCACTCTCCACCAGACTGGGACATCATCTGCACCCCAGTTTACCTTTAAACCAGCACACCATTTCTCCTCTCTTTTGGTGACCCTTTACCATGATCTATCCCAAGGAGGAAATTTAACCTTCTTCTTTAAAGGACTGAACTGCTGTACTGGCCACGTATTTCTGAGGTGTTACTGCATCAGTTTTGATAAGTTCATGTTTGGATTATTAAATGGATAAGAAACTTTGTCCAAAAGAACACCTCATTTGTACATAGGAAGGGTTTTAACCCTTTAACACTGGCTCAGTGTTACATTAGGATGCAGGTATCAAAGGCCCTGTTCTAGATGGAAAAACAGATGTTACAGAATCTTTCTCATTACTCACTATTTGTTTTCCTCCTTTCCCCTAAATTTTTGTTTGGAGGATAACGAGCTTGGAGATTTAGCTCCAAGGAGATCTCTGGGCTTCTTTGGGAAACTCAGCCACAGCTTTGTGCAATCCCAGGGCAGTTCCCAGGGCAAACACATAGAAAAACATGTCCTGGAGTAAAGGATTTTGTCCTGAATAGAAGGGATGAACATACATTTTAGTTTGGGAAGAACACTCTAAACCCCAGCTTTAAGGACACCTTAAAAACCAGTTTTAAGTCTCAGGGCTGCTTTTCTGCCATACCAAGTCTCGGAGCTGTTGAAGAAGCTGTAAAACATCCATGAGCTTCTCCTCCACCAGCGACAGCCTGACTCTCTCAGTCTCCAACATCTGCAGCTCCATCTTCAGCAGCTCAGTCTCCTCCACCTTCTGCTGCAGCTCTCCCAGCAAAGGGCCTTTCACCTGGAAACAGGAAATGAACAGCACTGGGGCTTTCCCCTTCTTGCCTAAGAACTGCAAAGCTGTGTTTCCCCCGTGTGGTAAATGTCAGTTCCCTCCAGAAGATTCTCCTGGAGAGAAGCACATGTCTTTAAGGTCCTACATAAATCAGTAGTTACTGGGAAATGGGTGCTTTGTTCCTGTGCACAATGCAGTTCCTTCAACTCCGGATGCAGGCAGATCCCTGAGAGATGGGAAATACTATTTCTGATCTTTCATACCCTTTGTCCTCTCTAAAGCACAACCACCTTGTGTGTCCTCAAGGTAATCATACTGTTGTCTTGCAACTCCTACACAGCCATCACCTGTACATTCACTGAAATGAGAAGGTAATTAATGTGCTAATTAATGTCTTCTAAGTACTTTGGTAAAAGAAGAAAAGAAAGTGTCTTAAAGAAAAAGATTCTGGCTCTAAACACCAGCAACATGTGCTTGGTCAAGGGTTAATTCACAGCTAAACACACAGAAGTCCAGATTCAAGTTGCTAAATAGAGCCTGAAAAACATTATCTGAAAAATATGGCACATAAATCATTAATTTTGAACTGTTGAGAGCACTGAGAGATTTCAGGTTTATTAATAAAAGTAAACCTACCAATAATTTTTATGCCTGATTCAAAAATCTTACCTTTTTGCATATATTTAGTTATATTACACTGAGAAACAAAATCATGCAGAGTAAAGGCCAAATGTGCTGGCTCTGACAATCCCCTTTTGTTGTCATCTTTTATCTTCCTTGCAGTTTTAGAAACAACTAAGGAGAGGCCAGATTTTTGTGTATGGAAATTCATATCCTCATGAATTTTAACAGATGAGAAGGAACTTCACTTCCCTAAAACACCAATGTCATCAGTGTAAAAAGAAAAAATCACTGATCAACACCAAGCCTTCTAGAAGGTCATTTTAGTCTCTAACAGTGCTGATAGCATGTGTTGGTTGGCACTCATGCCCTCATCAGATGGAAAGCAGCCTGTTCCATCAGCTCTCCATGCCCTCTGTGCCCTGGCAGCAAAAGAGCCCCTTGGAGCTACACAGCAGTCTCAGAAGTTTGGATCACCTCATCTGTCCATCTGCCAATCCATGATTTCTGCAGCCCTGTGTCCCAGTTCAGCAGGTGGGACCAGTTGATCCCTGTGTGGGTGTGACCAAAGCTGGGCATTCTAAACCCTCTGGGCCATTGCCCAGCAACTCTTCCCAATGGCCCATTGGCAGCAGCTGCCCAGGGCACAGCTGAGCCCTCAGCCTGGCAGCTGGCTGGGAAAGAAGCCTGGCAGAGGAGCTGGGAGAACTCCCCTCCAGGGACTCCTTGGCACCTCCACACCCACCTGAGGGCTCAGCTCTGCTCAGGGGCCAGCAACCAGTCCAAAATCCCCCCTGACTCCCACAGTCACATCCCCCACTCTGCAACTCCCTGTCCATGGGCACAGGCTCAAGCTCCGCCAGGGGAAATTTAAGTTGGATATCAGAAAAAAATTCTTTACAGAGAGAGTGCTCAGGCATTGGAATGGGCTGCCCAGAGAGGTGGTGGATTCCCCATCCCTGGAGATTTTTAAAGGCAGATTGGCCGTGGCACTGAGTGCCATGATCTGGTAAAGGGACTGGAGTTGGCCCAGGGGTTGGACTTGATGATCTCGGAGGGCTTTTCCAACCCAATCAATTCTATGATTCTATGACTGGGGGCTCCTACCTGGGCCTGAGGGGAGAGAATCTTGGGGGATTTGGGGACTTCAGGGACCACTGATTGGATCCAGAGGAGGAGCAGACCCTGGACAGGAGGAGCCCACCACTCTCCACCAGACTGGGACATCATCTGCACCAACAGGTTTTTCCCCTCCTTTTCCTTTGGACTCGGGGGAACCCCGTGGGGCTCAGCACAGGGGCCACCAAACCCCACTGTGTTTGTGCCCCAGGGGGCTGGGTTCCACTGCTGGGTTTGGGGGTTAAACCCAATTTCTCTTTGTGCCATTGCATTTATTGGAATCTTGTTATTAAATTGTAACTCTGACTTATAATCTCTTTTGTGTTGGGTTCTTCTGCTCATTTACCTTTAAACAGCACAGATACCGAAACCATTGCCAGGTTAAAGAAAGGGAAGGTAAAATCAAGGTAAAAAGAACTCCAGTTCTGGCCATTAAACATGATGCTCCATGAACTCCCAGGTCAGGAGTGTCAGTCCCCAGAGCACTGGGACTTAGGTGAGGAGCACCAAGAGCAGCATCCTCTGCACTGCTTCTCTTTGCTGCTCTCTAAGCAACTGCAGGTGCAGGACATTGGGATGAACTTTTCGTTTGACCCTGTATGGCAAGTCATAAACTAATTGTCTTTTTAATTAAGCTGGCAGTCTGTGTGCAAGCTTTTATAGGAAATAATTGGCATTTCTTTGCAACCGTACCCTTGGCAGCCTATCACTTTATCTTCAGAATTCTCTCCTGTTTGCTCCATGCACTATCCCCAGGTCACCACCCTGTCTCCAGCAGAAGCTATTTTTAAAGGTTGGGTTGTTGAAATGTAGAACTTTCTAGACATGACATATTTCAGAACTCTTTCACTCTCTGGTTTTACAAGCTTAGACTAAAGCAATTATTAATCAGTATTTGAGGGAATTGCCCTTCACTCGCCTGTTGAGGTTATTACTTGTTAGCCTTGTTTATTTGTCTAATTCTGAGCCCTGAGCAGGTACAAACAGAGGTATACAGAGCAATCTATAAGGTAACTTTGTCAGGTTCAGAGAAAGTGTTGGTAGTTTATTTATTAAGTCAAAATATTTATTTGTAAGGTTCTTGATACAGGGCATTTCTGTCTTCCAACTTGCTTTCTGTTGATTCCAGGAACAGTCACCTTTTTGAGAGGAATTGCATATTACTGATTTATCTGTTTGGTACCATCAAACCACTCCCCTGTCACTGCACACAAGAGAAATACTGGCTAAATAGAAATAGAAGGGCTTAAGAATAAATTTCTAACATGCTCAAAATGATTCATCCTGCTGATATTTAATCCATGGTGCAGTGAGTTGGTGCTGTGTCTCCTTCACCTCACTGCTTGTCTTTGAATCAAGAGCAGCAGATTCCATTCTTCTTCTGGAATTCTGCATTAATTGATAATGGTGCTTTTCCAAACAAGGTGCACAGAATCAGCAGAGATGGGAAAGAGGACATGTCCTAGTTCAGCAGGTGGGACCAGCTGATCCCTGTGTGGGTGGGCATTCTAAACCCTCTGGGCCATTGCCCAGCAACTCTTCCCAATGGCCCATTGGCAGCAGCTGCCCAGGGCACAGCTGAGCCCTCAGCCTGGCAGCTGGCTGGGAAAGAAGCCTGGCAGAGGAGCTGGGAGAACTCCCCTCCAGGGACTCCTTGGCACCTCCACACCCACCTGAGGGCTCAGCTCTGCTCAGGGGCCAGCAACCAGTCCAAAATCCCCCCTGACTCCCACAGTCACATCCCCCACTCTGCAACTCCCTGCCCTGGGGGACCCACTGGGGGCTCCCACCTGCACCTCAGGGGAGACAATCTTGGGGTTTGGGGGCTTGGGGAACCACTGATTGGATGCAGAGGAGGATCAGACCCTGGACAGGAGGAGCCCACCACTCTCCACCAGACTGGGACATCATCTGCACCAACAGGTTTTTCACCTCCTTTTCCTTTGGACTCGGGGGAACCCCGTGGGGCTCAGCACAGGGGCCACCAAACCCCACTGTGTTTGTGCCCCAGGGGGCTGGGTTCCACTGCTGGGTTTGGGGGTTAAACCCAATTTCTCTTTGTGCCATTGCATTTATTGTAATCTTGTTATTAAATTGTAACTCTGACTTATAATCTCTCTTGTGTTGGGTTCATTTCTCCTGCTGGTTTGCCTGTAAACCAGCACAGGGCAATGTGGTGCTGCAGATGATACCTCTGAAAAACAGAAGAAAAGTGGAACTTCCTACAGGGAGGGCCTTCTGTGGCTTGGTGTTAAGCACCATGGAAGGAAGCTTTGTGTTGCTCTAAGGAATATTGCAGGGGTAAATTGTCATTAAATACTGCAAATTGGGGAAGACACAAGTGGGATTTTATTCTGGTTTTTTTTCCTCACAAGCAAACTCTTTCACTTAATTTAGTCAAGGGAGAAAATGATTTGAAATACTGATAAAACACAAAGGATGGTGCCATGTAAAGAAGTTGAATATTTTACTGTGACTTTAAATATTTTACTAATTCATAGAATTCTTTCAGAACTACTGAAATCTTTACACTTTGTTTAAGATGGAGTATAAAACACTGACCAAGCACTAACTGCAGCTTAGGAGAAAGCAGAGCAAAACAATGCATGTCACTCACTGGTTTTGTTCCACAGAAACACTGCTGGCACTGAGCTCTGTGCCCAGCAGTGGCTGAAGTTTGGGGATCACATGGGACTGCTGGTCTGTGGCACTGAGACTTTTAACCACATGGTTACAACCTCTGCTGAAGGAAAGCTGGACATGCTGCTAAACCTGAGAACTAATTTTATTTATATTTATAAATATATCAGTCTAAGCCTGAAAAACAGCCAGAGCAAACTGGCTGATTTACCCCAAGGGATTCCAGATCAGTGAGCCCAAGTCCCTGCCAGCTGGGGGGATTTACTGAAGTTCCTGTGCTCCCAGAGGAGCTGGATGCCTCAGGAAGTGAGGAATTTCCCCCACAGCTGAGGAACCCCTGGGAGCTGCCTGCAGGGACCCCATGGTGGGTGTGCAGCTCCTTTATCTGCAGTGTGTCAGTGCCAGCAGCAGGGACCACACTGACCCACGGGAACCCAGGGCAGAGCTGGGGCCTGACTGTGCCAGGGGCACAGCTCATCCTCCACAGGCACTTCCAGGTGGGAACCAAACTACAGCTGCAGGTGTCAGAGGAAAGCATGAGATATCTGAGCTGACAAACCAACAGCACAATGAGAACCATCACTGACAGAGAGCAGAATGACCAGGATCAAATACAAATATATATAAATGCTCATCCTCCACAGGCACTTCCAGGTGGGAACCAAACTACAGCTGCAGGTGTCAGAGGAAAGCATGAGATATCTGAGCTGACAAACCAACAGCACAATGAGAACCATCAGCACCAGAGAGCAGAATGACCAAATACAAATATATATCAATGCAGCTGCTGAAGATACACAGATAACTCTCACACTCTGCTTGGCCCCTGTTACCTCTTCCATGTTTGTCTCCAGTTTTCCCCCTCCATGCCCAGGGAGCTCCAGTGGTGGGACCCTCTCTGGCAGCTCCACAGGGGCTGTCCCACAGCCATCAGTGCTGCTGGTTCCCAAGTAAGACATCATCTTTTTCCATGTCTTCTCATCACATCTGTATAGGCAGTAAAAAGAAAAGGTTAGTGACATCCATGAGGATGGTTCAGGGCCTGGAGGGGCAGCGTGTGAGGGCACTGAGGGCACTTGGTGTGTTCAGCTGGAGAGGAGGAGACTGAGGGGAGACCTCAGGGCAGGGACAACATCCTTGGCAGGGCAGAGGATGGGCAGAAACTGAGTTCTGCTCT